>JANAVB010006599.1:28864691-29085332 GCA_029216955.1 Iris pallida | reverse complement strand
TCCCAGTCGCGTTTGTTGGATGATACGACTTTTTTGAGTAGCCTGAGATAGTTTTGTTGAACGCCTCGGCCAATCCGTTTGCTGCCGGATTGTAGGCGGTTGAGGCCACGTTTTGAATGCGATTCTTGTCACAGAACCTGCTGAAAATGTGGCTGATAAACTGAGGACCATTGTCATGGATGATTCGCCGGGGTACCGAAACGGTAAATGACATGGTGTTTGATAAAGCTGACCACCCTGGAGCTTTTTACTTTGCTAGTGGGACTGCTTCCGCCCATTTGGAGAAGTAATCGGTGATGGCCAGGATGAAGCGATGTCCTCTGATGAAGGAGGGTGATTGGCCTACAATGTCCATGCCCCAGGCTTCGAATGGCCAGGAGGCGACTGTAGGATGTAGAGGTTCAGATGGTGTGTATGAAGTCTGCATGAAGTTGGCATGCATGGCACTTCTTAGCATATTCCACTGCGTCGGCAACCATGGTTGGCCAGTAGTAGCCCATACGTCGCAGTCGATCTTGCAACTTAGGACCTGGTTGGTGAGCTCCGCAAGTTCCGTCATAAGCTTCTCGAAGAGCTTCGGCCGCTTCTTCGTTAGACAGGCATCGAAGGAGAAGCCCGTCGAAGGAGCGTCGGTACAGCGTTTTAGTGGCTGTATCGTAGTAGAATCGAAGAGAGCGTCTCCTGACTGAGACGGCTTCCTTCGGGTCCTCTGGAAGGATTCTGTAGACAGCGAAGTCGATGAACGGGAACCTCCAGTCTCGGACATTAACCCCAGTGTTTGTCGGTTATGGCGTGAGCCATTTGCAAACATAGGTTGTTTCTGGGACAAATCAAGTCTCGGCCAGTTACCGTGACATAGTGTTGAGTCCCAAGGGGCGCGGCCAATGAGGCTGCGAGGCCAGCCAGAGCGTCAGCCTCCAAGTTTTGTAGGCGGAGTACATGTTCGATGAAGAACCCAGTGAAGGTTGAAATGATGTTCAATGCAACTTCATGGTAAGGGATCAAATCTTCATGGCGAACCTCGTATTGCCCCCGAATCTGGTTTACGACGAGTTTCGAGTCGCCGTAGGCTTCCAGATGATCCACCCCCAGCTGTTGTGCTAGCTGAAGTCCCATGACGAGTGCATTGTACTCAGCAACATTGTTGGAGCACGGCTTCGAAAGGGAGTATGCGCGCTGGATGACCAGCTGATCGGGGGAGACCAAGACTACCCCCACTCCCGCGATGATTTGGCCGTTGGGGCCCGTTCTTGAAGCGCCGTCGAAGAACATCCGCCAGACGGGGCTTCCTTCAGTGACGTTTGATTCTTGGACTTCATCCGGGATGTCTTCATAGAGTTTTGAAGATTCTGGGATGGGGTGTGCAGCTAAAAAGTCAGCCAGAGCCTGACCCTTGACCGCCTTCTGCGGGACAAACACCATGTTGTATGGCGTTAGTAGGATCGCCCATGTAGCCAGCCGGGAGTTTAATGGCCCTGGCTTCGTCATGAGAGCTCTGAGCGGATTGACTCGGGAGATGACGTGAATTGTCTGGCCCGAGACGTAATGACGAGTCTTCTGAATGGCAAACACCAAAGCCAAGCACTCCTTTTCAACGGGGTTGTACCGGTGTTCGGCCCCGATGAGTGTTCGACTGAGGTAGTAGATTGCTTGCTCGTAGCCTGCATCGCTGTTTTGAGCCAGCAAAGCGCCGAAGGAATGATCCATGGCACGGACGTAGAGGAGGAATGGTTTGCCGGCGACAGGTGCCACTAGGACTGGCGGGCTTGTTAAGTAAGCCTTGATGTCGTCGAAAGCCTTTTGGCACTCCTCTGTCCAGACATAAGAGACTCCCTTCTTCATGAGCTGAGTAAAGGGTTGACATTTACCGGAGAGGTTTGCTATGAACCTCCGGATGTATGCCAAACGTCCCTGTAAGCCCCGAAGTTCTCGAAGGTTCTTCGGAGGGTCCATGTTAAGGATGGCTTTAGTCTTCTCGGGATCGACATGAATGCCTTTTGCCGTGATGACAAAGCCCAAGAATTTGCCGCTAGAAACCCCCAGGAAGGATTTAGCGGGATTCATTTTGAGTTGATGTGCCCGCATGAGATCGAAGACCGTCTTTAGGTCCTGTAGGTGATCTCTTTTGAGGCGGCTCTTGACTGCAATGTCGTCAACATAGCACTCAACTGTCTTGCGAAGATGTTGACGGAAGATGGTGCTCATAGCTCGCTGGTACGTTGCACCGGCGTTCTTCAAGCCGAAGGGCATTACTGTGTAGCAGAAAACACCCTTTGGAGTCCTGAATGACGTGTGTTTTGCGTCATCGGGGAATATCTTGATTTGATTGTAGCCTGAATATCCGTCCATGAAGGACATGCGTTCAAAGCCACATGTGTTGTCGATCATTACATCGGTGATTGGGAGCGAGAATTCATCCTTCGGGCAAGCAGAGTTGAGATCCCTGAAGTCGATACAGACTCGTATCTTTCCATTCTTTTTGGTGACAGGGACGACGTTGGCTACCCAGTCCGGGTGTTGTTCCTCACGGATGAAGCCACTGGTCAAGAGCTTGTCCACCTCCTGATCGATGGCGTTCATGATGTCCGGGCGGAAGCGTCGCTGTTGTTGTTTGATAGGTTTGGCATCTGGTAAGGTGTTCAACCTATGCATCGCGATCTGTGGATCGAGACCCGGCATATCTTCGTAGCTCCAGGCGAAGACGTCAATATATTCCTTAGCCAGTTGGACTAAAGATTCTCGGTCTTCTCCTTCTAAGCTTTTGCTAATAAAGATGGGTTTAGAAGAAGACCCATCCCCGAGGTCGATCTGCTCGACTTCGTCTTCGGTGGGAGGTTCTCGTAACTCAAAACGAGACTCCCATTGTTCTCCTAGGCGTTGAGCCCAGGGTTCCTCTTCGAAGGGTTCCGGCGGTTGGTCTTTGCCTTTATCTTTCTGAGGTTGCGCCGATGTCATGTTAGCTGACAACACTTTCCTGAAGACTGATCCGATACTGGTATCGGAATCCTACGTCGATGCTTCTGACGAGTGGGAATGTTCTATGTCTTCTGCGTCTGAACTCTCTGGAGTTGAGGGCGGCGTGACATAGCCTAACCCCCGTCGAGTCCGATTATAGTAATCCTGTGGCTTTCCATTGGGCATCGAAAGTCGGACAGGGAGATGCCGACCCTTGCCGTAGTTTAGGCCTTTATTGCTTTTCAGGTCGTAGCCCATCTTTTGGATGATGTGCTTAGCCGCATCTGTGTACCGATAGACTTGTACTCTGCCGGTATCAGGTTCGGGCTCGATTGACGGGAGGTCCCGACGACGCTCGATTTTGCCCGAGATGATGGTGCCTTCGTCTCGGCTTCGTGGAGGGACTATGAAGACTCCTTGAGACGAGACTATTTGATTATGGTAGACGGTCGTTACTTGTGTTTGCAACGACCGTAGAGCATTGTCTAATGTATACATGGCATTCCAGTGTGGAAGACAAGAATAATTGAAAGACACTCTATTATTGATAAAGTACGAGATTTTATCCCGTGGGATTACATTGTCGAAGGAGGGTGCGTCTACATCAGCAGAGATATATTCGCCAAGCTCCTCGTCTGTAAGCACTGGGGCCGGATCAGGAGAGTCCTCCACCGCTCTGACTTTGGGGTCTGAGAGGGTTATGTGAGCCCTCTCCGGCATCTTGGATGACTGCGGCGGCTTGCCTTTAAGACGCACCTTGAGGGGTGCCTCGGTTGCGCCTTCGATGAGTGGTGCCTTCCCTTGTAATTTTACCACCAGGGGAGCCGCTGTTTGTGGTGGCTTCCCCTTGAGGCGTATCTTCAGGGGAGCTTCGCGAGCTGGCGCTTTTCCTGATAGCTTGATGCTCATTGGAGGCGCCTTCTGGGGTGGTCTCCCTTTCAGACGGATTTTCAAGGGGGCGTCAGGAGTCGCTTCGGGCTCCAAGTCCGGCTCTGTTGCCGTCTCTGCTTCATCATCGGCGTCGTTGGCTTCCTCCTCGTCAAGTGGCTTGTACAAGTCGGAATCGGTGAAGTAGGCCTCAATCCCTTTAAAGGGATCGATATCTGCAAACTCCGTCCGGATGACGCCGTTGGTGGATACATATTTCATGCATTGGTGGAGCGTGGAGGGTACCACCATGTACTCATGTAACCATGGTCGTCCGAGTAAGATGTTGTAGTTGACCTCGGCATCCACCACATAACAAGTCACCTCAGTTTTGAGGCTACCGATGTGACACTTCAGCCGGATCTTGCCCAGTGGCTCGCTCTTGCTAGCGTTGAAGCCACTGATGGTCGTATTAGAGGGCGCCAGCCGGTACATTGGGATCCCCAGCTTTGATAGCAGCGCCTTTGGAATGATGCTTAGGGAAGACCCCGGATCGATCTGAATCCTGCTCACCTTTACCGAACCGATGTACCCTGTGTAATACAACGGTCGGTTATGTCGGTGATGCTTGAGCAGCATGTCTTGTTGGGTGAAGGTTATGTTTGGGATAACTTCATCCGCACAATGACAGTGTGCACAAGTAGTTGGGAGGTCTTCAGGCTGTTTGACCTGACTGAGAAAGGATTCGGCATCCTTCAGAGCTTCGCAGAGAGCTTCTCGGGAGTCCTTGGAGAGACGCAGGAGCTCGAACAAAGACAAGCGTGCAGGAGTACTGGCCAGTTGTGCCAGAATGTCAAAATTGTGGGGCTTGGCTAGCCCCGAAGCATTTTCTTTCCGCAGAGGTCTGTCGAAACGGGCCTCCACTTGCTTTTGTTTATCGGCTGCTGAGGGCTTGGATGGACCCTCCTCAGGGATGATGCCAGGAGGCACCACTTCGGCGGCAGCTTCACCGGGCTGGGAGTTCTGTTGTGCACGCGTCTGCACAGGAAGCGCCTCTTCCGTTGAAGAAGAGACCGTGCGGCAAGACTTGATCTTCCTGCCTTTTGCTTTGGAGGTAGGGCGTACCTCCGGTTGAGTTACCTCGGAGACGAGGTCGGGGTGAACCCAGAGGACCTCTCCTCGAGATGTGGTGAGTGGGACAAGTCCACTCACATTGTCACGGGTGGGTGGCAAATTCACCACCTCTATTGTCGCCTTAGGGATGGGGACGACGCCATCTTGTGTGGTAGTCGGCGGCAAGGTGCCGAACTGAAGTGACACCACATTAGCTGACACCGTCTTCTCTTCGTAGTCGACGGAGATTACATCCGCATTGATCATGCGCTGGATGTAATTTTTGAGGACGTAGCAGTCCTTAGTCGGGTGTCCGATAAACCGATGGTAGTGACAGTACCTCGGGTTGTCCACCTTCCCGACTTCATCGGGCCGCTTCGGGTCTGGAAGCTTGATCTTGTCACCCTGCTTCAGTATCTCAAAGAGTTGCAGGGTGTCGTCATCATTGAATGAATAAACCTCCTTGGGTCTCGGTGCCAGTGGAGGCTTTTGAGTAGGCGCAGATGCGCCCTTCGAGGCATTAACAGTCAATGCCTGTTTTCCCTTTGTTTCTCGTCCGGAGTTGTTGGTTGCGGACTTTTTCCCCTTATCGTCAAAGGCGGGAAAGCTAACACCCAGAAGACGTGTATTGGCCACCTTCTTCTCTGCAGCTTCAGCTTCAATGATTAGGGAGCTCCAGTCGGGAGGGGGAGTAGAGTTAAGCCAGAGCTTTACTGCAGGCAGCATGTTCATACTGCAAGCAGAGAGAAGCGCATGTTCTGGCATGCCTGGAGGTAGCCTGAAGCAGGCCTGACGGAAGCGTTCGATGAATGCCCGAACCGTTTCCTTGTCCTTCTGGCGTATCTCAATGAGAGACGCCATCGTCATGTCCTTCCCACCATCGTAGAAGCGGTCGAGGAAGAGGCGTGTCAGGTCGTCGAAGGACGATATGGAATTATCGGGGAGGCTGCAGTACCAGTCATACGCCACCCCTTTCAGGGCCCCAACAAAGATGCTGGTGAGGAGCGCGTCCTCCTTCGGAAGATGCCCTGTCTGTGACTGGAAGTACGTCAGGTACCGTCGTGGAGAGTCCTTTCCGTCATACGGCGTGAGTGTTTGTGGTTTATACTTTGGGGGATAAACCACCTTGTTCCACTCAAGGGGATAAGGCTGGGGAATGCCCATCTTCTGGCGCTCCTCCTGCCTGTTCTTGGACTCGAAGCGCTCCCGCAGATCTTTGATCATTTCGACCACGTCCTCCGTGGAGCTAGGAGTCGGGGAAGGAGGTACCACCTGGAGTGGAGCGTTTGAGGGCTCCGATGTCCGGGGTGCTTCTGTGTCTGAGGGTGTCCGCTGGAGGGGCACACTCGACTCTCCATTGGCTCCTGGGTCGGGACCATTTGAAGGTGTCCTGATCAAGGCCGACCGCATCTCAAACACTGCTTGAGTCAGTGCTTGCATTGAGGCAGAGAGGGTTTTGAGTCCTCCCTCTAGCGAGTCTATGCGCTGGACAATGTCCTGTGGCGGCGTATCAGCCTCAAGATCACCCCCGGTCATGTATACTGTCATGACACGGCCGGAAGTGGATGGATTAGTTGAGGCTTCGCTCTCAGCCTCGCTCTCATGTGGGGGAGTTACTTCTCCTTGGCCACCCCCAGCCACATTCTGGAGTTCGTCTTCGACATGCGCATCTGCAAGGGCCTGACTGCCCTCAGCTCTGTCTTGAAGGGCCTCTTCGTTTTCAGCACTACCCCCGGCGGTGTCCTGGAGGACATCGTCATTTTGAGGGGCTTCAGGGAGGCCATCTTCGCCTTGATGAAGATCCGCCGCAGCTGTGCTTTGGACATCTTCGTCTTCGGAAGGAGGCTCGACAAGGGTCTGGCTACCCCCAGCTTCCTCCAAGGACTTCTTCCTCGACCGAGTGCCTTCGAACACTCCAGAGGTCGTGACAGCTGCCTTGGTTTTCCTCGGCTGGCTTTTGGATGAAGACGAGGAATTGGCAGTCGTCTTCCGGACAGATGAGGAATTGGAGATCACGTTGCATGACGCAATCTTTAGTTCCTCTTCTGCTGACACCTTTGTCCCAAGGCGATGTCGGAGGGGTGTCGATGATTGTAGCCGTTGGAAGACCGACTGCTTTGGCGGTACTGCCGTCTTGCAACAGCAGTTGATGGTGACCACTGCACAAGTGTGCCCCGTGAGAGGCGTATCGTGCTTGTTGGTCAACTCTCCTGACCGGCGCTTGTGAGTGATCACGTTGCGCAAATCGTTGGAGAAGAGTGCTACCCTCACACCCCTCTCAGGCGCATGGCAGGGCCAAGCGCCGGGGTGGTCGGGTGAGTGCTGCGCCCCCTGATCTAATACCAAGCAGGCATCACGATCAGTAGTGGGGGAACCACAGTATTTGAAGTGACTTGAACGGACCTCGAACGCACAACCAGAGGAGGCGCGGGAGATCAAGACCACAGAGTTTGCCTCTCTCGGCTTGGTTGTACACGCAGTGAATGCGCCCAAGCGGGATGAGGACTTTGAAGGTCGACTCGTTGTCAGTGCAGGAGCACCTGAGTCAACCTTGTACAGCTTGCCATCGGCAGCGCGCGTGATTGTAAGCGCGTGCCTCCGGCCGGCTGCTGGCATAGCACGTTTGTGGCGCATGGCCCGTGCCGCCTTGGATTTCTTCGTACCAGCCCGCTGGGGCGCATAGTACTCAGCATCCAAATTCTTCTCGCCGTTACAGCGAGTGAGTCTGTCAAAGACAGAGGCTCTTTGTGGCGCATCAGAAGTAATGCGCGGGGCATTGGTTGCGCCCCTGCTCCGTCGACGTATCTTCCTCGCCTGAGAGGAAGATGGCTGGGGAACGTGGTCAGCCGCACGCTTCCCCGAGAGATACGCTGCATCAGCGGGCGCACCTTGACTGCTGAGGACGTCAGCAGGAAGGGAAGGCTGGACGGGCGCATCCCCTTCAACGGTGGTGCCCGAGGCGTCGACTTTGCGCACCCAGACTGCGCGAGTCTTCTTCGGCTTCGACAGCCGCTTCGAAGGACTCGCACTTCCTTCAGAAATGAACTCCTCGTACGCCTGTTGATTGAGGTGCACTACCAGCGTCTTGTGGGAGGAGCCCACCTTCACGTCGTCGGCCTGTGACACGACATTCTCGGTAGAGGAGAAAGAGGTCCCCAGTAGAGTCGCCAGCTTGTTTGCCATTAAAATTGTTTTGATTGAAATCTTAATACAAACAGAACAGTGATACAATATAGGACTTAGATGTAGTCCTAGGAGTACACTTTTGTTTAAGCTGGGTCCTTAGTGCCAATGGAGCGAGTGGTAATGCGTTGACTCCGTTGACCGGCTGACGGCGGTTATCGGTTCTCTGAAGGTGTTGATTGCTCTGGGTGCTGGAGCTTGCTGAGAGGCTTATGTTCTGAGTCTCTGTGTGTGTGTGAAGGGGATGATCCTTCTATTTATAGTTTTGCAGGCTGGCTGCTCATGCACGCATGTAGGATGCGCCGGTGTGGGGACGCCACGTGGAGGTTGCTGATGGAGGCGCATGGATGCTGCGCCCTGATCGAGGGGGAGAACTCTTCATACTGCTGTTGTGAGCCGGCACGTAGCAGGGGGAAGATCTTTCCGTTGCTGAAATCTTGGACGAGTTGAGTCAAAAGACACGTGTCGTCGACTCATGGTTGGAAGATCTCGGATTTGGTGGAGAGGAGTGATCTGGTGGGCTGCGCCTTGGATTGGGTGCAGGAGGAGGCTGCGGCTCATAACCTTTAGGAGTTACAAACCATTTGGGGCGCATGGCTTTTGAGGTGCATGCAGGCGACTTTCCTTCTGTCTTTCGGGATCAGAGATCAGTCTGGGGCGCATGGCTTTTGAGGCGCATGCAAAACTTCAACCGGAGACTCTTCTCTGTCTTTAGGGATCAGTGAAGGGTCTGAGGCGCATGGTTTTTGAGGCGCATGCTGGTTTGGACGCATGGCCATAGAGGCGCATGCGGGTGTGGACGCATGGTCGTAGAGGCGCATGCGGGTGGCCACGTGGCAGTAGCCGTCGGAATAGAGTCATGATGATGCTGACGTTGCCGACGCTTCGTTTTCTGAATAAAGCTGTCAACTGTTCAGACTTTGGGAGGCGTGCTGCCAACTCTGTCAGTTCAGCATTTAATGTTGGTGACGTTCGATGGACAGCTGAGTGGGCGCGTCGGTTGGCGTTCCACTCGGTATGGAGATGTGTGGGGGCGCACCCTCTATAATGCGCCGAGTACTGTAGGGCGCGTCTGTGTGATGCGCCTGATGCCGAAGGGCGCGTCCGTGTGATGCGCTGTCTGGCTGGCGCATCGGACATGTCTTTTAATGATGCGGCTGTCTCGCTCTTCGAGTGCTATAAATAGCCGTTTGGCTGAATTCGAGGCGTCCGGTTCATCCATTTAATGTAAATTCATTGCACAAAATTCGGAGGGCCATCCATTTGGCGCGTGGGTTTGATCTGCCCGGCCTATAAATAGTGGCATGGAGAGAAGATTTGCTTCTCATTCCCTCACGTACTTCCAATATGAACTTGAACATACGGGTGCATTCTGCTGACGAAGTGCTCCCGAGGGTGAAGATGAGACGATGTGTTGTCTTTGATGCACTTGAAGGTGACTGTTACATCCAAAAGATGGAGTCGAGGGCTTCTGAGGCAGGCGGAAGGTGCCTGTTGCATCCAAAGATAGGGATGCTCGAGCCTCGTCTCCGTTATTCCGGAAGAGCCGTAGATCGGAATGGCGGTGCAAGGCTCTCTCTTCCTGCAAAGTGGGGTTTCCCCACTTTGATCGTGTCGAAAGCTGCTCCTTTAGCCGTGGTTTCGATCACGGTCTTCCTTCGGCTTTGGAGGCTCTTTCGAAGCCTCCCCTGGCCACAGCATTTGCGGTGCTCTTCTCTTCCTTGGTTCCAGCCAGAGGGTTAAATGCTTTGTGTCGAAGCATTTATCGGGCGAGCCTGGTTGGAAGAGCGGCACATAACTGGGCTCTGCTCGGCCAGGTGAGCCTGGCTGGAAGAATTTGGCTGAAGGGATGCACATAACTGAGCTGCTGAAGAGATGATGGGATGCGCCTGGATGGAGGCGCATGATATCTGCTGCGCCTCACTGGTGGCGCATAGTGATGCTGCGCCTATCTGGAGACGCATGGTGGCCGCTGCGCTTATCTGAAGGCGCACGGTGGCCGCTGGCTGTAGACTTAGGCTCTTTCCTTTGTAGAAATTCTCCTTTGTACAACCTTTTCTAGACATGTAATAGACTTTTATATGTAAGTAAAAAGTCCTTCTTCAAATGTCTATACTTATTGACTTTGCTGTGAAGTTCTTCGTCTGAGTTCTGGCGCATGTAGTGTCTGGCGCATGGGCTTTCTGGTTGTTAAATTCCATGCTTCTACATTTACACTAGTGAGGGATGGGGTTCAACACGACTAAAACTCCAAATAACACAAAAAGCTACAAGTCGTAATTAATCAATAAATAAATCAAAAGATTATTGTGTTCTAACAATTTTAGAGATAGACAAAAAGCCTAGTTTTTCTTAAAGTAATATACCAAAGTGATCCTTGTTAATCATAGAAATTTATTATAATTTTTCTGGAATTTATTAACCAGTACAAATATTTTATAAAAAATCAGTTTTCCTAAGTATACAGAAAATGAGTTTTGGTTTCATATGCCAAACTAGTGGCAAAACAGTAAATTAAATACTATAAAAATTATACTAAATTAGCTAACTTAACATAGTATCTAAATACTATTTTTCCATAATTTTACCAGTACTTTAAGTATTTTTAGAAAATCAAAAACAGCATTGCACACAATAATTAATTATCTGCGTATTTTGTCCATGTATATAATTTGAACCAAAGTTCAAATACAGGTCCCAAGGCCATGAATCAAGTCCAATATGACTTGTACAGGTCTTAAATGTATGAAAACACATTTGAGCCCAAATACCCATGCTAGGCTTGGACACCAAGTGGTTGCAGTAATTTAAATACAATAAAAATATAACTTGTTAAAAGTACAAAAATAATATTAATATTTAAATAAAGTTCAAAATAAATATATGCATACATATGTTGAAAGTACATGTATCTATGTATAGGGAAAATACTTAATTGTAAAGTATCTATATATATATACAAATATATATATATAAGAAAATTCTTATTTATAAAGTGTATATATATATATAATATATATATACACATAAAGATATATATACACATAAAAATATATACATATATACAAACATATATACATAAAATTTACTAACTATAAAGTATATATACATATATACATACATTAATACATATATACATATACATATATATATATATAAATATTTATACAAAACAAAAGGAAAAAGAAAAGAAAAAAGAAAACAAAAAAAGAGAACAGAAAGGGGGCTCAAACTCGAGCCAACAGAGCGGGGGGGGGGGGGGGAGGTGTTTATTTATTGCGCGCTGGCCAGTGGGCCAGTTGGCCTGACTGTTAGGATTAGACCTTAGGTTAGTTTTATTTAGTTTAGGTTAGCATTTATATAAAAAAAAAATATCTGTCATGTGTCCTGACAGTTAAGGACACAGGGTTTCTCGTGTCCGTGTTACGCACGACACGCACAAACACTGATTCACGTGTCCAGCTACTGGACGAACATCCCCGTGTCCTGGCGAGTCGTCCTCATGAAAACGAGACACAAAGGAGACACGAAAACACAACTGACACATACGTGTCCGGAGAGGGGCTGCTGTTGGGGTGGCGACCGGGCGGAGGAGGCGTCGTGGTCAGGGCGGTCGGGTGGCGCTGGGCGCGGCTCAGCGCAGCGAACCTATCGGTGGTGGTTGCGGGCGGTGGTGCTCGGCGTAGGGGCGGCGCTGGGGGTCTCGCCGGAGTTAGGGTTAGATCTAGGGTTTTGTGGAAGAGCGGGGGGCTGTGGCGGTCGTCGGTGGTCGTGGATGTGGTAGCTAGGTCGGGGGGAGAGAGGGGGAGTTTTATAGGAGGGTTTCGAGGCGGTCGGGCAGCCGGATTCGGCGGGGGCAGCCGGTCGTAGTCGGTCGGGGCAGTCGTCGGGGGTGGGTGAGAGTCAGAGGAGAGAGAGAGTGTCGTGGGGGGGGGGTTTGGTAATTAGCAGTTAGGTCCCTCAGTTTAGGAAAATTGCATAAAGGCTTCTAACAGTATAAAATACAAAATAACATTTGCATTCCATAATTAAAAACAAATCATTTATTACAAACTGATATATAATAAATTCTAAACATTGCAAAACTTATTTAATTAATTTCAAATAATTTGCAAAGTGATATTTTTATATTTAAAACTCAAAAAATTCATTTAGAAATTCTAGAAAAATTCCTAAAAATTCCTAATAATTATTTAAGGCTATAAATGACATTAAAAATTAATTAGCACTAATAAAACAAAAATTGAAAAACAGGGGCTTACACGTAGTAGTACACGCGTAACTTGGGTTCCTATAGCGTACTCTTTATTCTTTTTTTAGATATTTTACGCCCATTTTATATCCTTACGTCTTTTGTCCTGAACTTGATAAATCACGATTTGATTGACATGATTGGAATGATAATTGAACATGACATGACCGTGACCCATAGTGGTGCACTCCTGATATGACTAACCTGATATGACATGATAGTGGCCCGTCGTGGCGCACTCCTGATTTGTACACTTGACATGATAACCTGACATGATTTATCTTGAACAGCTGTTGCGACGGCTACCTGACATGGCATGACCTGTATAAATTACCTGGACACCATGGGCGATTGTGCTTGTGTCAAATCCCTATTTTGAAATAGGTATCTGACTGTATTTTGTATTTTTGGAAAATTTAAATTTGGGTATTGTTAAAAAAAAATTTATTGAGGGTGAATTTTATCCATATTATTATTCTTGCCACTAAATTTACTATCAATTATTATTATTATTATTATTATTATTATTATTATTATTATTATTATTATTATTATTCCATCTCCTCCCCTTTACCTAACCCTAAGCCCAACCCATGCTTTCACTCTCTCTCTCTCCCTCACTTTTCACTCAGCCGACACCCCCCCTACCTAACCCCCTCACCTCTCTCTTCACTCTCTCTCTCTCTTCCGATCCCTCAATGGACCAGCCCCCTCCCCCTTTCCTTTTCCCTCAGCTCTCTCTCTCTCGAGCTCACTCACTTCCCTCTCCCTCTCGATCTCCCCCTCTCCTCTCCCGCTCTTCCCCGGCCATCTCCGGCCACCGCTGCCACCATCACCCACCAGCACCGCCCACCGCCGACTGCCGCCACTGCCCACCACTGCAGCCGCGACCACCGCCTGCGCCACCATCTCCCACCACGACCACCTCCATCCACCATCCTCCATGGCCGCCTCCTTCTCCGCGGCCACCGCCATCAGCCTCCACCGCCACCAACACTGCTCCGACCACCATCATCATCGTCCCCATCACTCTCAGCCGCGGCCACCACCACTTCCTTCCCTCTTTCGCTGGCCGAGCCCCATGGCCGCCGGAGCTCCTGCCGCCGTTGCTCTCCTCCGCCGGAGCCCGACCCGACCCTGGCCGAGCCGCCTTGCGCCCGCCGGTGAGGTTCCCAAGCTCCCCTCTCCCTCTCTTTCTCGTTTTATGTGCTGCCTCGTCGAGCGTGCTGTCTCGAGCAGTGCACTCTCGTGCAGCGAGCCCTCGTGCTCTGTACTTTTCCTCGGGTTGCGTTCCCCGATGTGCGTGCACCTCGATTTGTGTACGGCTTCGGTTTTCATGCAACCTCGGTCTACGTATTACCTTGGGCAGCGGGACGCCTCGAGCCCCGCGCTACCTCGGGCACCGTGCCACCTCGATTTGTGCACCACCTCGTTTTCCGTGCCTTGGCCTTTGTGCCTTTCTTGGTTTTCGTGTCGCTCCGATTCGCGTACCCGTACCAATTTGCGTGTCGCCTCGGTTGCGTGCCACTTGATCTCCGTACCGCATCGATTTGTGTACACACCTCGATTTGCGTGCCGTATCGATTTGCATGTCATGTTGTATCTTGTGTCGCCTCGATTTGCATGCATGCACCGATTTGCGTGTTCGCTCCGATTTGCGTGTCACATTGGTCTTTGTGCCGTTTCGATATGCGTGTCGCATTAATTTGTGCGCTATCTTGATATTCGTGATATCCTCGATTTACGTGCACGTCTCGATTTACGTGCACGTTCATGTTTCTCGTTCGCCTCGATATTCGTGTTCTCTCGATTCTCGTGTGCGTCTCGATATACGTGCGCGTTTCGATTTGCGTGCCCGTATCGGTCCGCGTGCCTCGGTTTCCGTGCCCGATCCCTGCGCTGCTTGCGGGACCCGTACGGTATAGCCTCGTGCTAATTCTTCATGATTTTATTATTATTTTATTATTTAATTCTAATGATTGTTTATTGTGTGTTCTGAGGATCTCGATTGGCGTGCTAGCTTGGATCGCGACTGCCGAAGACTTGCTTACCTAGCCGAGCCCTCTAGGCAAGTATCCCCTGCTCATCGACGGCTCTAGCCCTCTCTCCTGGATTTTATTGCATTTAATTAATTTGTACTTGTAAATTGTATAACCATGATTAGTGTAGCTGTAGTGCCCCGAAATTCGTGATACATATTTTATACGTGATCGTATTTCTGACTAGTATTTTTCATTTTTTTCTTGACCAGTTAAGTTGTGGTATATTTCATACTTAGCATTGTAGATTAATTGTCATTTATCATTCCTGGATTAATTCTGATTAATGGAGCTTGGTTTTATTTGGATAGGAGAAGGAATTGGTTTGGTTTGGTTTATTATGCATTGGACCATCTTAGCTAACCTCCACCCTCAACACAACTTATCCTCCCCCATTAAAATCCCCACCTAACACTCTCTCTCCTCATTATTTTCCTCCATTAATTCTTCTTATTCTTCCTTCACACAACTCTCCAACCCATTAGGCAAGTGCACCTTGCCATCAAATAAGCACCACTTTTATTTGTCCATTAACTAGATTAGGCCATGGAGAACAACTTTAGAACTTGACATTTTGTGAATTGGAGCTTTCATTCTTCTAGATCTAGATTTTAACCATTTTCGAAAATCCTTGGTTTTGATCTATTAAACTTTGATTTTTGCTTGTTTTGATGCTTCCATGTGGAAGAGAATTCGATTTTACTCAAGTTAGAACCTTGAAAATCTAGATTTGGCTTTGATTTGACAAAGATATGAAAATTTGAATTTTTGGTGTTCTTGGTGTTCTTCTCGGCCTGGAGTAGCAGCCTGCAGCCTGCGCTCTTTAGCGCAGTGCTGGATTGCACATCCCCCTCGGCCAGCGCTCTTTAGCGCAGCGCCGACCGCGCAGCTTGCCCCTTGGCGAACTGCGCTCAACCCGACTGCGCATGGATTCAAGCGCAGTCTGCCCATGCGCAGTCTGCCTATGCGCAGTCTGCTCATGGGCAATCTGCTCCTGCGCAGTCCACTTCTGCGCAATCCATACTCTGCGCAATCTGACCCTGCGCCATCCATTCCTGCACAACCTGATCTTGCGCAGTCCATACTCTGCGCAGTCTACCCTTGCGCAATCCTTCCTTGCGCAATCCAATCAATGTACAAGGCAGCCCCTGTACCTTTGGCCCATGCGCAATGACCCATTGTGCAGTACATCCCCTGTGTCCCTTTAACCCTGTGCCCTTTGACCCCATGCGCAGTCTACCCTTGCGCAAGGTAACCCTTGCGCAAGGCAACTCTTGCGCAGCTCTTCCATGCGCACTCCTGACAAGTACCCTGACATGAATTATCTTGATAACTTGATAGTGGCCCGTGGCGGCGCACTCCTGACTTGACATGACTTGATAACTTAGCTTGACCTGTCTTGACACCGTGGGTGTTCCTGCTTGCTTGTGCAATCCACTCGTATTGTCTTGCATCATGTCTAGGACGTGACTCCCTGGTTCCCACGGTCAGGGATTCATACTGAATCTGGCTAGGTTAATGACTAGATTGATCAATTAGTTCATGAAGAATTTCCCAGTTACCTGTTGCCCCTTTGGTCCCGGCCTTATATATATACATGGGATTTGTTGCTATCCGTCGAGATGAGCGCACTTCCAGCCCGCCGTCGAGCGTGGTACCTTAGGACACATGTATCTTACTACAGTGTGTCTGCTATATCATGCTATCTTTTCCTTTTCTTGCTGGGAGCATTCAGGTAGTAACAAACAGGTAACCGAACTTGGAATTCTTATTGCATCTTGTTAGTAATCAGGTCTGTGATAACCCTAGTTAGTTAAAGTAGTAAGCCGTAGTACTTGCTTGGCCGTGATTGATTGGATGGAGTCTAGTCTCTCTTGTCCTGCCCTGATCCTGTGCAAGGTCATGACATGACATGATTACTCGTGCTTTACCTTAATCATGTTTAATTGCAAGTCTTGAATTCGCGTATTTTATCTTGCCGATAAATGGTGGGAGAAATCAAGTTCCGTTCAGACGAAGGGTTACAACCCCGGTCCTTGTTTGGTTTACGGGTTGTAACCTGGCTATCTGAATAGTCCCATGGTCATCTCATCGTATATCATCCTGTCTTGCCTTTCCATATGTTCTGTCTTTTATCGATTCTGTACAAGATTTGTCTTTTATATCTAACTATCATGCCTTTTTTTAAATTACTGTCTCTTGTTATGTAATTATATTATTGTGCTGATTGCTGGCTTTTGTTCTTATTTCATGGCCTCCTTTGTGGCACTTGCTCTTTCTGGGGTCTGATCCAGCTGGTTTTGTATGTCCAGATACCGGAGCAGCAGCAAAGGATCTACCTGCTTTCCAGTCCGATGGTGACCACTAGACGGAACCCGGGCAACGAGTGGGTTTTCTCTTTTTGTTTCTCCCATTGTATTATTAACTGATATTCTTTTGAGGCGTTTAGCCGACGAGCACTTGTTAGCTCGATGTACTTTACTTTCTGTCTGCCTACGGGCTGTAATCATGATTGGCAACTCGAGGTTAATCATGTATGACTTAACTCTTGTTAGTCCTTACATTTTGTACGACTAGCTTCATGATCATCTGGATATGTAATGTTTGGGACGCCTTACAATTGTATATTTGGTGATCTGATATCTTGTTACTATCATTACTTGTTGAGATTGAGACAATAGCTTGATTTGACCCTAAGAGACTGATGGTTTGTAGCGTACCCTCACATAGCTGGACAGCCGTGACCGTATAGCGGGATGGTTGCCGTTCCGTTATACGTAGCTGGCTGTGCACGTCCCCGTTCTTCAGTATTCTGGTTCTGGGGCGTGATATGGTTTAAGTGGTAACCCATGTAGGTCTTGTCAATCAAGAAATGTGAGGGTTTACCGGATAGATGTCTCAATCTGTACTCGCCTTTGATCTTCACTCGTAATTCTTATCTCCTTGGATTCCTGACTTGATAACATGCTTGCATCATTGTTCCATCCTGGTCCTTCCTTAATATCCCTGATGTCATTTGCTTCAGTGGCATCATTCCTGTTGATCAGCCAGAAGGAGCTCAGCCAGCAGCCCAGCAACAGCAAGAAGATCAAGATCAGTCCTCAGCAGCCGCCTTCTGAGCCATACCTCCTGGAGAACCAGTGCCCCCAGTCCAGCCAGTTCAGCCAGCAGGATCAGGGGATGGGGCCTTGATAGGGCTCATCCGTGAGTTGATTGCGTCTCAGGATCGTCGAGGTGATGCCTTGCAGCAAGCAGTACAAGAAGCTCTGAACAGAAGTGGTCCTCGAGGGAACAGTGCGGTCAACAATTTCAAGCGCCTGAACCCTCCCTTCTTCGACGGCAGCGAGGATGCTATTGCTGCAGATGCCTGGCTACAGGACATTGAAGTGATCTTAGAGGCAGCCAGGACCCCTGAAGCAGAGAAGGTGGCGGTGGTGCGCCTGCAGTTACTGGATCTAGCCCGCAGCTGGCGGGCTATGCAAGCAGCGAGTTTGGGTACGCCTGTCATGTGGGCGGTATTCAGTGATATGTTCCAGACCAAGTACTTCGACGCAGTGGCTAGATATGACCTGCAGACCAGGTTTAGTAATCTCAGGCAGATGAGCAGGACGGTCGACGGATATGCGGCCGAGTTTTCAAGGTTGAGTCGGTTTGCTCCCACCTTGGTGGCAACCGAGCTAGACAGAGCACAGCGATTCCAGCAGGGGCTCCATTTGGAAATCATATTAGCAGTCGAGCAGTTTGAGCACACAACTTTTGATGCCGTCTTGCGAGCAGCGAGGAGGCATGAGTACACTTCCCGAAGGATAACGGACCGGACCGGAGATCGGAAGCGGTCTCACGACCAGATGAACCAATCGTCAGCACCGGCCCCAGCAGCTAGGGCCTTGACCATTGGAGCTACGAGAACAGATTCGGTCACCTCTTTACAGCATTCTGCCCCGATCTATCCCCAACAACGGAAGCAGAAGCAGTCTTCCGCAATGGGCTGCACTCATTGCGGGAAGCCAGGGCACGTTGTTTCTGAATGTCGTAGAGCACAGGGGTTGTGCTTGGCTTGTGGAGCACCGGACCACATGATAGGATCTTGCCCGTTCAGAAACAGATCATCGTCGACAGTAACTAGTCCCTCGGTTATGGGACCAGCACCAGCACCAGAACCGGCTCCAGTTCACCAACCACAGCAGCTTCCGTTCCCGGGTCCATTGCCGACTCAGGCCCAGGCCTTCCAGCAGCAGAGGCCTCAGCAGTTCGCCCTGGCCCAGGCCCAGATCCATAATCGGCCGAGAGGTATATGTGTCCTCTCATCTTGCTTTTCTACCGTCGTTATGAGGGCACATGTCATGTTCCATGTGTCCTAACTACAACGGTATATCCCGGACCCGAGCCATGTCCTAGATCATTCGAAAACGGTTATTGGTACCAACCTTTTTCGTATGAGGAGAGGCCCGTGTCCCTGTTTGACCAAAGAGAGAGACCTCAAGCGCAAGACTATCAGTTAAGTCCATGTTGCTTGAGTTCGTCGCTCCTTGGAGAGTCAAACGTGGGAGTGTGAGGATGATATCCGATCACGTTATCCCAATCGGTTTGGCTCATGAGATGTAATATCTTCCTTATGCCTTGCACTTCGATTCCTTGCTTGCATGTATGATTGTATGGTTGATTGGTAGCATAGATTGCTTGCGATAGTATAGCTGTCCCGACATCTCTAGCCTCTTGATTAAATTCCGAGGACGGAATTACTTTAAGGTGGGTAGGATGTAGTGCCCCGAAATTTGTGATACGTATTTTATACGTGATCGTATTTCTGACCAGTATTTTTCATTTTTTTCTTGACCAGTTAAGTTGTGGTATATTTCATACTTAGCATTGTAGATTAATTGTCATTTATCATTCCTGGATTAATTTTGATTAATGGAGCTTGGTTTTATTTGGATAGGAGAAGGAATTGGTTTGGTTTGGTTTATTATGCATTGGACCATCTTAGCTAACCTCCACCCTCAACACAACTTATCCTCCCCCATTAAAATCCCTACCTAACACTCTCTCTCCTCATTATTTTCCTCCATTAATTCTTCTTCTTCTTCCTCCACACAACTCTCCAACCCATTAGGCAAGTGCACCTTGCCATCAAATAAGCACCACTTTTATTTGTCCATTAACTAGATTAGGCCATGGAGAACAACTTTAGAACTTGACATTTTGTGAATTGGAGCTTTCATTCTTCTAGATCTAGGTTTTAACCATTTTCAAAAATCCTTGGTTTTGATCTATTAAACTTTGATTTTTGCTTGTTTTGATGCTTCCATGTGGAAGAGAATTCGATTTTACTCAAGTTAGAACCTTGAAAATCTAGATTTGGCTTTGATTTGACAAAGATATGAAAATTTGAATTTTTGGTGTTCTTGGTGTTCTTCTCGGCCTGGAGTAGCAGCCTGCAGCCTGCGCTCTTTAGCGCAGTGCTGGATTGCGCATCCCCCTAGGCCAGCGCTCTTTAGCGCAGCGCCGACTGCGCAGCTTGCCCCTTGGCGAACTGCGCTCAATCCGACTGCGCATGGATTCATGCGCAGTCTGCCCATGCGCAGTCTGCTCATGCGCAATCTGCTCCTGCGCAGTCCACTTCTGCGCAATCCATACTCTGCGCAATCTGACCCTGCGCCATCCATTCCTGCGTAACCTGATCTTGTGCAGTCCATACTCTGTACAGTCTACCCTTGCGCAATCCTCCCTTGCGCAATCCAATCAATGCACAAGGCAGTCCCTGTACCCTTGGCCCATGCACAATGACCCATTGTGCAGTACATCCCCGTGTCCCTTTAATCTTGTGCCCTTTGACCCCATGCGCAGTCTACCCTTGCGCAAGGCAACTCTTGCGCAGCTCTTCCATGCGCAGTGCATACCCTGCGCAGCCCAACCCCTGACCCTCTTGCACAACCCACTTGTCTATGATGAATTTGTTTATTTCTTGAGCTTGGCTCTTCTATAGCCCTGTATATTGATATTTTATTAGATATTTTACGCCCATTTTATATCCTTACGCCTTTTGTCATGAACTTGATTTTACTTAATATGTTTGGAATGTCTATTGTACATGGCATGGTATGACAAGGACCTAGCATAACACGACAGTGGCCCGTCGTAGCGCACTCCTGACAAGTACCCTGACATGAATTATCTTGATAACTTGATAGTGGCCCGTGGCGGCGCACTCCTGACTTGACATGACTTGATAACTTAGCTTGACCTGTCTTGACACCGTGGGTGTTCCTGCTTGCTTGTGCAATCCACTCGTATTGTCTTGCATCATGTCTAGGACGTGACTCCCTGGTTCCTACGGTCAGGGATTCATACTGAATCTGGCTAGGTTAATGACTAGATTGATCAATTAGTTCATGGAGAATTTCCCAGTTAACTGTTGCCCCTTTGGTCCCGGCCTTATATATATATACATGGGATTTGTTGCTATCCGTCGAGATGAGCGTACTTCCAGTCCGCCGTCGAGCGTGGTACCTTAGGACACATGTATCTTACTACAGTGTGTCTGCTATATCATGCTATCTTTTCCTTTTCTTGCTGGGAGCATTCAGGTAGTAACAAACAGGTAACCGGATTTGGAATTCTCATTGCATCTTGTTAGTAATCAGGTCTGTGATAACCCTAGTTAGTTAAAGTAGTAAGCCGTAGTACTTGCTTGGCCGTGATTGATTGGATGGAGTCTAGTCCCTCTTGTCCTGTCCTGATCCTGTGCAAGGTCATGACATGACATGGTTACTCGTGCTTTACCTTAATCATGTTTAATTGCAAGTCTTGAATTCGCGTATTTTATCTTGTCGATAAATGGTGGGAGAAACCAAGTTCCGTTCAGACGAAGGGTTACAACCCCGGTCCTTGTTTGGTTTACGGGTTGTAACCTGGCTATCTGAATAGTCCCATGGTCATCTCATCGTATATCATCCTGTCTTGTCTTTCCATATGTTCTGTCTTTTATCGATTCTGTACAAGATTTGTCTTTTATATCTAACTATCATGCCTTTTCTTAAATTACTGTCTCTTGTTATGTAATTATATTATTGTGCTGATTGCTGGCTTTTGTTCTTATTTCATGGCCTCCTTTGTGGCACTTGCTCTTTCTGGGGTCTGACCCAGCTGGTTTTGTATGGCCAGATACCGGAGCAGCAGCAAAGGATCTACCTGCTTTCCAGCCCGATGGTGAATACTAGACGGAACCCGGGCAACGAGTGGGTTTTCTCTTTTTGTTTCTCCCACTGTATTGTTAACTGATATTCTTTTAAGGCGTTTAGCCGACGAGCACTTGTTAGCTCGATGCACTTTACTTTCTGTCTGCCTACGGGCTGTAATCATGATTGGCAACTCGAGGTTGATCATGTATGACTTAACTCTTGCTAGTCCTTACATTTTGTACGACTAGCTTCATGATCATCTGGATATGTAATGTTTGGGACGCCTTACAATTGTATATTTGGTGGTCTGATATCTTGTTACTATCATTACTTGTTGAGATTGAGACAATAGCTTGATTTGACCCTAAGAGACTGATGGTTTGTAGCGTACCCTCATATAGCTAGACAGCCGTGACCGTATAGCGGGATGGTTGTCGTTCCGTTATACGTAGCTGGCTGTGCACGTCCCCGTTCTTCAGTATTCTGGTTCTGGGGCATGACAGTAGCCTAGTCGTAGAACTGCCATGATGATAACTTAGGATAGCTTGGTCCGATGCCGGGATAGACCGTATCGGACAACTCGGATGGGTCATCCACACCTCCGAGGACACGAGCACGACTCACTTGTATGGATTGTCCCTGTATGCCCCGTGTCCGACTCGCGGTCGGGTAACGGCTTGGCGAACTACTCATGTGGCTGTGATTGTGCTTGGGTTAGAACTATAGACATGTACTGTGATGCGCCCTGCGAGACGGTTAGTTGATTATATTATGCATGTTGGCTTGGCGCCCAGTACGCATTGTAGCGCTGCTGGAGGCCGGGACTTAGTGGTCTCGGGTTCGATTGGTTTCCAGTACGCATCGTAGTGCTACTGGAGGCCGAGACTTAGTGTTCTCGGCTGTCGACTTATTCCCAGTATGCATCGTAGTGCTGCTGGTAGCTGAGACTTAGTGTTCTCAGTCTGCGATTCTGCGATTCCGCGGCGGATTGCACCGAGTGGATTTTAGTCCCAATTCGTAGGGTGCTTCCGTCCAGATTACAAAGGAGACTCTGCCGGATTTTTCCAGAATTCCCGATCGGGAATTCGGTTCGAAGGATTGGGCAGAACCATTCCTTTGGTTTGCTGGACTGGATTCATGCATGTTCATCTTGGTATAGTATATCTGATCCCATTGCCTGCTAGGTAGACTCCATACTAGATCAGTCGCCTAGCTCCTGATCCATCTTATCCGTCGGATAGCGTAAGGAGAGCGGTTCCACTCAGGAGACGGTCTGCAACCCTGGTCCTTGTTTGGTTTAAGGGTTGTGGATTTGCTCCAGAGCGGTCCATGTAATCCTTGCCACTTCCGGCGCCATTTATTACCGGACTCTTGTTCCCTGACCCTTCATTCTAGGTGTTATCCTAGTCTAGCTAGCTAGGACTGGTAGTTGTCCTATGTATCGAGATTTGTGATTTGGGATATATCTGAGGATTGAGTATCATGGAGAGTATGATCTCGAGAGTATTGATTGATAGACTCACGTGGACTCTTGGATAGTATTGCTATTTCTTTTGATGATGCTCTAATTCGATCGGACATGTTTATGTAGATTCTTGGATTCTGAGGATTGCAAATATTTTACGGAACGAGGAGAATATCGAGGGTATTATTATATGATTTTTACTCGACTTCCCAAACGTCCAAAACCTGGTACCTTTGTGTATTCCGGTAGTTGGGGAAAACCTGGTTTGATTGCTATGTCTTGGTAGTTAGAGGGGCTCGTTTTCTAGTGGCTTGTGATCATTGACTTGGAGGATTCTTGTGAGCCAGAGGGCCTAGCATTGTTATGGCAATGAGCTTGGTATTTGCTGGTTGTCTTTATTGACGTGATATTCACTCCATCATGGATGGGAGACTCTTGATAGATTGATCTGGTGGATGGAACAACTTGAGGATTTGAGATGTAGGCTCCCATATATGCTTGACATGTTATTGTAGTAGAGATCTCGACCTTGTACATGACCTGATATCCATGCCACGATGTGGGCAGATGACTCCATGTGATTGATAGAATTGACCCCGACTTGACTTGACTACTTATATCCGATCCATGATTCCAGTTTACCCTTGAGGTACAGGCCTTGACCTTGCACTGTTGTGCTCCTTGTCTACTGGCATCTTGAGGTTCTACCTGATTTTATGGTACTGTAGTGCCATCCTGATATCCCAGCCATATCACACGATGACCTGGACCTGTCTTGATTCTTGATTAGTGGCCCGTAGAGGTGCACTCCTGACTAGCACTCTGGACTTGACAGTAAACCTGGCATATATACTCTTGATTCTTGATAGTGGCCCGTGGTGGCGCACTCCTGACTAGTACTCTCGACATGACATGTTTACTCTTGATCGCTGTTGCGACAGCCAGTCCTGACTTGCTAGGTATGACCTTGTCTTGACACCGTGGTTGACTTTCCTGATTGTGCTTGTACAAACTACCTGTCTCGTCTTGCATCATGTCTAGGACATGGATTCCTGGTTACCACGGTCAAGAATTCGTAATGAATCTGACTAGGCTAACAACTAGATGGATCAAATAGCTCATACAGATCGAGGTATTCCGGCTACAGGCAATCCCGTTATCTGGGCGCTCATGTGGACTTGTAGCCTGCCGTCGAGTAAGGCACATTTCCAGCCCGCTGTCATGTGGGGCACCCCTCCAGCTTGCTATTAGGGTACATTTGTCTCCCGGGCGATGTACCCACCATATATATTCGTCCTGGATAACCTGGATAGTCTGCAGGGCTTGTGGCTATAGGAATACCTCAACTGCATCTTGTTAGTAATTAGGCCTGTGATAACCCTAGTTAGCTAATAATAGCAAGCCGTAGGCATTGTGTGGCCGCTTGTCCTTCTGTGTTGATTGGCTTGTTGCCTGCTAGCCAGCTGATATTGATTTCCAGCTGGCAGGGCAGGTGTTAGTGGATGCTAGGGAGATTGTGATTGTGTTAGCTTCACTATACTTGTGGATTGTTATCGCGCGTTGGTACCGCACGATCCCTTACCTTTATTTACTATTTTTAGATGTTATTCTTGTCATATTTTATCCTGCTGGTTTTCTTCGCCCGTCCTTGAGCCTTCCTTTCTGGTACTTGCTGCGGTTGGCCTGACCAACCCTGAATTGTTCCCAGATTGTCTGAGACCGACCCGGTGGATCTTCCAGACTTGACTTGGAGGGTGTGCTTCAGTTCCAGACCATGTTAGAAACTGTGGGAAGGTATACTTGTCTACATTTTATTCTGTACTGTAGATTCCAGATTTTTATATGAGTATTTCCTGTTTTTCATATGATTATCTCTCTTGATATTGTTTTATTGTGATTTACATGTAGATATGAGATCGGATTTAGGCCATAGATTGATTGCATGCTAGGATACCCAACCAGACTGGACAGCCGTCATCACCGTATAGCGTATTCATACCTTATACGGTGTAGCTGGCCGTGCACGTCCCCGTATTCCGGAACTGGGGCATGACAGCTTGTACAAATAAACCAGTCCTGTCTTGCATCATGTCTAGGACAGGGACTCCTGAGTACCACGGTCAGGAGTACCTAATAAATTGGACTAGGTTAATAACTATAATTACACAGTAGTCATGAAGAGATTTCCCAGCTACAGGCAATCCCGTTACCTGGGCACGCCTTGGGATCTGTAGCCTGTCGTCGAGTAGGGCACATTTCCAGCACACTGTCATGTGTTGCACCCTTCAAGCTACCTAAGGGTACATTCGTTTCCTGGACAATGTACCCACCTGAATTCAACTCTAAATCCTTCAACCCGGGTAACCTGGATGGTCTGCAGGGCTTGTGGCTGTGGAATAATCTCGTTGCATTTTGTTAGTAATTAGGCTTGTGACAACCCTAGTTAGTTAAAGTATCAAGCCGTAGTTCTTGCTTGGCCGTGAAATAATTGGATGGAGTCTAACCTGTCTAGTCTTGCCCTGATCTTGTTCCAGATTACTGCATGACCAGAATGCTTGTATTTATTTTACCGATAAATAGTGAGAATCCAAGTTCTGTTCAGACAAAGGGTTACAACCTCGGTCCTTGTTTGGTTTACGGGTTGTAACCTGGTTATCTGAATAGTTCCATGGTTATCTCGTCGTATATCATCCTGATGTATTTTCTTTATTTTCTGTTTTTACCTTACTTATATTCTTGTGCTGATTGCTGGTTTTTAGTTCCTAAGTGAAGCCTCCCTTGTGGCACTTGCTCTTTCTGGGGTCTGACCCAGCTGGTTTTGTGTGGCCAGATTTCGGAGCAGCTCCAGAGGATCTACCAACTTTCCAGCCCGATGGTGACCACCAAGCGTAACCAGGGCAACGAGTGGGTTATTTTTGGCTCTTCCACTCTATTGTAAAATTATTCTTTTGAGGCGTTTAGCCGACGAGCACCTGTTTAGCTCAGTTGAAATTTACTTACTGTCTGCCTACGGGCTGTAACATGATTAACAGATCCTAGGGTTGATCATGTATGACTAAACTCTTGCTAGTTCTAACATTTTGTAACGACTAGCTTCATGATCAGCTGAATATGTAATATTTGGGATGCCTTATTATTGTATATTTAATGATCATACATCTTGTAACATTCATTTACTTGCTTGTGATTGAGACACTAGGCTTGTTCATGACCTTAAGAGACTGTTGGCTTGTAGTTAAACCCTCATGTATCTAGACAGCCGTGACCGTATAGCGAGATAGATTCAATTTCATATACGTAGCTGGCTATGTCTGCCCCCGCTCTCCAGTATTCTGGTTCTGGGGCGTGACAAAGGGTCATTGAGCCCGGGTTGTATGAGTGGACCATTTGGGACCGAGTTTGATAAAGTTGTACCCTTTTTTTTGAAGAGGTAATGGTTCATCTTTAATCGCTCCTCTCATCCTCCCGTAGAACAACGGAAAAATGTTTTGGTTGGGTGAACTAAACGAATGATGATTTTGGGTTGTAACAAGTCTAAAACCAAGTGAATTTATTTTTTGTCCCATATTTTTTTATTATCTTTCCATTATTATTTTTTAAATAAAAATTTACATTTTTTTAGATGGATTTAAGATTTAGATTTCTCCTTTAATACAATTCTTATATGACAAGTTGGTCTTTTTATTGAAAAACTACGTCCTCGAGCCATAGGTCTTAACTTTTTCCACAAAAAGATCCCCATTGACTTCGGCTTTACTAATGAACGAATCAACTTCGTTCAAACCCAAATTATGACTAGCATTTGCTGTTGCAGAATAAACTAATTTTAAAATAGGAAAAGCTGTCCGATAAAGTATGAGTTCCAGTATCATGAGTGTTTCCTAATAAGAAAGCCTGCGAATTTGATCAATTACTCGTTGCACTTTGTAAACAGACATGTATATGTTGAGCTAAATCTTTTACTTCCTTTTTCTCTGGGTTTGAACTTTGAACACCACCCATCCAGGATCTTATGTCTCCATTATAGACACTCGAGCTACCAAGTTTTCACAGTTGTACCACATATATTTATATACTAGTAGCATGCACGTTCATAAAAAGTTGTTAAAAAAATAAATTAGAACTTTGAATATATATATTTATATAATATCATATAGTTAATTTAAATATAATTTTAATATTTAATAATATTTAGTTATATTTGTTCTTTATATAACTCTGAATATGTTCATATATATATATATATATATATATATATATATATATATATATATATATATATATATATATATATATATATATATATATATATATATATATATATATATAAAATGAGGCTTCAAAACGGCTCAAAAGTGAACCGTCTAAGTCGTATGTATATCATGGTCCATTTCATTTAAAAAAAAAATGTAAAAAGTTGTTTAAAAAAGTTTAAAATTGTTATATATATATTCAACATGGAAAACCAAACTCAACCAAATAAGAAGAATACCTTCCACCTTAACCACATGAGTTAGAAAAAATATTTGACTATAATTGGATAATATTTTATTATACATTATTATACACGCAAAGTACGTGCATTTACTAGTATATATATAGTATGTGTGTGTGAGAGAGAGAGACACATTATATATATATATATATATATATATATATATATATATATGAAAAAACGATGAAAACAAAACAAAACAAAAAATAAAGACGAAAAAGGGAAAAAGTGACGAAAAATCGAGAAAAAATTGAGAAAAAAAATGAAAAACAAAAACGAAAAAAAATCTAAATGTGTCCATCATTAGTTTTTTTTTCATTTTCTTTATTTTTTTCTTTTGTTTTTTCTTTTTTATTTGATTTTTTAGATTGGTTTTAACAATCAACCGTTAGTCCAAGACCTAAATACTAATTATGTCTATTATGGAGACCTAAATACAACTATTCATAACTTATTCGAGATCCAAGGTCCAAATATCTCAATAAAATTCTCAATCATATTAAGATTTTGGGTATATGCTACTCTATTTTTTTTTAATTTAAATATAACCTTAAAATACATACATGTTAAATAAATCCATTGCATTCATTTTTTTGGGGATATATCAAGATTTATTTAAAAGTGTTAGGGATGTTTTGGGTATATCATGATTTTTTTGAAATTCTAAACTCATTCGTGTAATAAAGTACCAAAAAAATCCATTCATGTAATAAACTGTCATT
This sequence comes from Iris pallida, assembly GCA_029216955.1. Taxonomy (NCBI): domain Eukaryota; kingdom Viridiplantae; phylum Streptophyta; class Magnoliopsida; order Asparagales; family Iridaceae; genus Iris; species Iris pallida. The sequence goes on along the minus strand of JANAVB010006599.1, from coordinate 29,057,060 downwards.
CCTGTTGTGGTTTTGAAAGTGAAAAGAGTATTTTTGGTATATCTAATAATCTTTTTTAGAAAAAAAAAAAAGCCTATAACGTTCACTTCCATCTGATAATAGACCGAGGATGGAAGATTTTGTTTGAGTTATCTATTGTGGGAATGTTTAATTAATGCAAACGTCAAGGGGTCTTATTTTGCAAATCTATGGAAGATTTTTTTTTTCCTTCACTTTATCAACATACATGCCCATACACAAATAACAATCATTCACGACCAGCCCAAGCATTGGCGAGTAGATAACTCGATCCAGAGTACTTAAATAAATAACTGGACAAACGTCACCAGAAAATAATGGTGATTAGGAAGAATTTATAGTTAATTAATCCGTGGTATGGCCATTGACATCATTTGTGTCGGGTAGCTGTTACTTAATAGTAGCAGCACGCTTGTAGTCGATATATAGTTAACAAATATATTACATTAATAATGTGAAGTTGATGACATCAAACAAAATGTAGATATTTGTTAGCATCAACGTCAATTCATGACCAGTAGAAGTCTTCACATGTAGCTCAAGAATTATTCAAAGTGTGAGATGAGTGAGTTCTAGCCAGTTCTATATAGGAGTGAGCCTTATTCGGTTTTTGACCGAAAACAAAATCGAACCGAACCGAATAGGAGGTTCGGTTCGGTTTTAAAAAAATTCGGTTCGGTTTCGATTTTAAAAATACTAACTTTTTTTATTCGGTTTCGATTTCGGTTTTGGGTTTCGGTTTCGGACTAAAACCGAAAACCGAATAAGAAAATTTAATTAATTTATATATATATATATATATATATATATGTGTGTGTGTGTGTGTGTGTGTGTGTGTGTGTGTGTGTGTGTGTGTACTATATATATAAGTATTAATATATATAAGTACATACTAAATATATATAGGTATATACTAAATATGTCTATGTATATTTAGTTACTATATATATTAACAAAAAAACCTCAAAAAATCAAAAATAATGAATAAACCGAATAAAACGAAAACCGAACCGATTTAATTCGGTTCGATTTGATTCGGTTTTGGACCAATTCGGTTCGGTTTCGGTTTTGCTTATTCGATTTCGGTTCAATTCGGTTTTGGGTTATTCGGTTCGGTTTAAACCGAATAAACCGAATGCTCACCCCTAGTTCTATATATATCTCATACTTGAACCACTGAGTTTCTAAGAATATTATCAGTGAGAGCTAGAATTTGCGGTATACAGCTAAATCTAATGTAGTAAAGAAAAATCAAAGTCCAAACATTTTTATTCCTTCAATGTACATGTGTACGTTAGAAATTATTTTGCTCCAACGGCTAGTTTGTTAAACTATTGATTTTTTTTTAATTCACTAAATCCTATTGATTTCTTTTTAAGTCACTAAATCATATTTATTGATATTGATTTCTTTTTAAGTCACTCAATTATATTCATTGCTATTGATTTTATTTTAGTTCACTAATAGATGTGCCTACACTGTATTCTTTTATTATTGGTACATGAAAAATTTTCATTCATAAAATTCTCTTCCTTTCTTTTCACATAATTTTTGTTCATCCTTTTTGTGCTTTGGACAAGGACTAAGTCAGAATCAATCTTTCTAAGTTGTGTACGACGACGGGATACCGGTAGAGCAGGCTACCACTAGAAGCATTCGGAAAATTTTGCACATAGACCCGGATTAACTCTTAGGACAGTGCTGTTGGAATTATTCAATAATTAGGGACCACACATGTAAAACTAATTGTGTTTGGGCTATCTAAATAATTAAGCCAAATTAAAGTGGTCTATTTGAAAATTGGCTTAAGGGTATAATTGTCATGGAATTAATGTGTAGATACCGGAGATAATTCTAATTTGATGAGGGGCCAAATTAGAAATATCACAACACACATATCTATATATATATGTGTATTCATTAGGGTTATGGTCCCCAACTTATACGGCCACCAAAGAGAAGGTTCTCTCTTTTTCTCTTCTGCATCCCCATCAACAGAAAGAGAGGGACAAAGGATTCAGATTCACCTTTGTCATTAAGGGTCGTAGCAAGTTGGAAGATCGAACCCAATAAAGAGACGTTCGCTTCAAGATCCATCAAGCCTAGCAATGGATTCAGGTACGCTTTCGCAATTTAATTTATGTTTTTTATCTCATGAATCGACATGACACTATAAAGTTCTAACAAGTGGTATCAGAGCCTCCATGTTTGATTTATGAGATCAAAATTTCAGAATAATTTTTTTTTTAGTATTTTTCAGGAACCCTAGATCGTTTCATCTAATTTGATTTAGGGTTACGATAGTTCAAACAATTTTTTTATGATGGTCCATTCAATTTAGAACATATACATCTAATGTTGCTTTAGAAATCGTGCATTCATTATGGAGATTCATACTTATGTTGAATAAGTACGAATATGTGTGACTTCAACTTTGGAGATTTATTTAATGTGTCAATTTAGTTCAAATGCATATATTTATTATTTTTTAAATAATGGTGAATATGAGATGGCTTGGATTTAGTATTTGGTTTTAATATTCGTTGTTTGAACTAAATTGACCATCAATTTTTAATATTATTGATTATTTTTAATACTGAAGATGTAAATTCATCCGTATTTATTATTAAAATAATGGTGAATATGAGATGTCAATATGAGATGGCTTGGGTGAATATGAGATGTGCATCCTTATTGACATCAATTTTTAATACTAAAGATGTAAATTCATCCATATTTTAATATTTGTTGTTTGAACTAATGGTGAATATGAGATGGCTTGGTTTAGTATTTGGTTTTAATATTATTTATTTATGGATTTATTAGTCTAAATTTATATCGTATTGGGGTCTGATCTAGAATATTGTAATATCGGGACCATCAATTTTTAGTACGTATACATGTAATGATATGGAAATAATATTTTTAAATTATACAAAAAGATTCACATGTTTATGAGATAGTAGATAAATTTTGGTACAATCTTTATAGATTATTTGAAGTAATATTTTGATTGATGGATTCGGTTATTAAATAATTAGTCTCCAAATTGGTCTAAAGTTTGCTTGTTCTTCTTTTTTAAAAAAAAAATTTCTTTAGATATTTGGATAATTAAAGAGGAAAGAGGTGCTGATAATGCTCAGTTTAGACCAAATATGTTCAGTTTTGGATATATATTTTGGAGTTATTATTTTCAGTTAATGTCTATGAATTTTTCTTTGGATGCATATCCTCCGTAGATTATTTCATGAATTTTGTTATAGTGATAATATCCAATTTTGTCAAATTGAAATTCATGATTATGCTTTTAATTACTTTATTTGAGTAATAATCTTATGAATATGCATGTATATAAATTTTTGGATATGATTCAGTTTTGTAAAATTCAGTCAACATTCAATTTTTTGGTGTCTTTTAAGACTAGCAATAGTTGTCCAATATTCTAAGTAGACTCATTGAAACAAGATGTCGCCAAAGTGACATCTCTTGCGTAGATAGTCTATGAGGGATGTCGGATGTTTGTGTGTGTATATTCATGCGGGTATTAGCCGGCCCAAAGGAAGGTTAATACTTGGCCGAATTGCACACATACTTGTGGTGATAAATGTGTGACAATTATACGGTTTACATGTGAATAATAACCCGATCCAAAGATAGACTTATTATTTGACATGACTTATTGTCAACATTTGATCACTACACCAAGAGTACCACTTGCAGTTAATATCACTGTCCAAAGACTTGATATTAATGATGCACTAGGTATCTTGAGATGGGGTTCACCATTGTTTGGATTTGTTTGACTATATTTTACTCTTTGGTTATTAATTAGAGCATGTCCATTTTTGTTGCTTTGTTCTCTTTACAGTTAATGTTGTTAAAATATCTGCCAATAAGGTTTTAATTTTTATGTTTAATGGGATAAATTTTAAGGGCAAAAAGAAATAAATACAGTAGCTGCTAAGGGTCCAGATCAAAAGAAACAACAATATAAAACTAAGGGTTGTTCTTTTGTGATAAGACAGGACACATAAGGAAGAAATGTACAAAGTATCACGCATGGCGTATAAAGAAAAGTATATTTCTAAATTTGATCTGTTCTGAGGTTAATTTAGATTCAGTACCAAGAAACTCATGGTAGTTAGATTCTGGTGGGACTACCCACATTAATGTTCTAGGCAAGGTTGTCTGAGTTACCGAAAGTCAATTGATGGTGAAAGATACATCTATGTGGGTGACGAAAATTCGGTAGAAATGAAAGCAATAGGAAATTTTAGGTTATTTTTAGGAACCGATTATTATTTGAATTTGATACACTTTTATTGTACCATTTTTTAGACGAAATTCAGTTTCAGTTTCCTTAATGGACAAATCTGGTTATCATTATTCATTTAGAAACAATAAGTTTAGTCTATCTTTAAATTTAAATATTATTGGTAACGGTTCCCTTAAGGTTTATGATAACCTATATTCAGTTGAAACTATTGCATCTTACAATAAAATCTTGCAAGTGGAGTCATGTGGTACTAAACGCAAAATTAACAATAAATATTTTTTTAGCCTCATTATGATATAAGCGATTAGGTCACATCTCTAGAAATACAGTTGAACGACTTATGTCTGATGAGATTTGGATTTTATTGACTTTATAGACTTTAATGTCTATATTAATGTGTAAAGAAAATACAGACCAAAGTTCAATTGTAAGCAGCTACTTTATTAGCTATGCTGATAAATCAAGGGGTTAATAATTAAACGATCCCACACAAAAGAAAATTTTGAGATGAGAAGTGTAATAGTTTTTGAGGATGTTGAGTTTGGGAAAGAAATAAAGTCAGGATCATTGTCTTTGAGAAGGAATCAATTACGATTCCTACTATCACTTTTGACGATGTGCAGGATTCTATACCTGTCATGATCAATAAGTGAATTCGGAGCCTCAATAAGACAATGTCGAATTACCTCTATAAGTCGTTGTTGAGATACCTTAACAACGACAACGTAGCGGCACTCCATTCAAGATAAGGTAATTATTCCTAAGGAACTGTCACCCTCATTTCCCGTATTTCCCGTATTTCGTATTTATACTCGTATTTAGATTTTGACATGTATTTTTTTATTTTTTTCTCAACTTGTGGGATTTCGGTATTTCTCGTATTTTGGGTTTTGTCATGGCTCGGTTTTAATTGGATTGGGTTGGTTTGGTTTGGTTTAATGTGTATTAGAACACCTTAGCCTATACTCCACCCTCAACACACCACATCCCACCCTCTTTAAAACTCCACCAACCTTTTCTCTCTCCTCATAAACCTCCATTAATTTCTTCTTCTCCTTCCTCAACACAACACTCTTCTCCTTCTTCTCCACAACACCAACCCATAGGCAAGTGCACCTTGCCACCATATGAGAACCCTATTTCATTTGTCCATTTGCTAAAGTAGGACATGGTGATCAACATTAGAACTTGGTATTTTGTGATTTGGAGTCTCCATTGTTCTAGATCTAAGTTTTTCCTATTTTCGGTTTTGCATGGTTTTGATCAATTTAAGTTGGATTTTTATGGATTTTGATATTTCCATGTGGAAGAGAATTCTATTCCACCACAGATGGAACTTTGGAAATCTAGATTTGGAGTTCGGATGACCAAGTTATGAACTTTTGAAGCTTTGGGTTTAACCATGGAGTTCTTGCTGGTTTGGAGAAGACATCGAGCAGTGTGCAGAGCTTTTTAGCTTATGCCACTGAGCTGCAAGCGCTCTTTAGCGCGCGTACGCAGACTTGAGTACGCTTCCTGTTGGAAGCGTGTCTCTTGCGTACGCAGACTTGAGTACGCTTCCTGTTGGAAGCGTGTCTCTTGCGTACGCAGACTTAGGTACGCTTCCTGTTGGAAGCGTGTCTCTTGCGTACGCAGACTTGAGCGTGCCCTGGCCTGAGCGTACGCATGTCTTGAGCGTACGCATGTTTTGTGCGAACGCAGCTCCCTTGCGTGCGTGCTTTTGTGCGTACGCAGCTCCCTTGCGTGCGTGCTTTTGCGCGTACGCAGCTCCCTTGTGTGCGTGCTTTTGTGCGTACGCAGCTCCCTGGCGTGCGTGCTCTTGTGCGTACGCAGCTCCCCTGGCGTGCGTGCTTTTGCGCATACGCAGCTCCCCTGCGTGCGTGCTCCTGTGCGTACGCTGCCTCCTGTGAGCGCGCCCTTGCGCGTACGCTGCGTGACCCATGCATCCTGACCCCCTTGCTTAACCCATTGGCTCTTGGAGTATTGGTTTTATTTCTCGACTTGGTTTCTCTTTTATGGATTGGGTTTTTCTGAGATCTGTTCAACACAGCACGACTATCTTGACTCGACACGGCCTAACACGGTTTTCAAATAATTGTTTATGACTAGTACGGTTCTCGGGATTTTCTGGTATTCTCTGATCTCCTTGCTATTGACCCAGTGGGGTGCACACCTAACTTGTAACTTGTAATTAATCCTTGTGACTTGATAACTTGATAGTGGCCCGTGGCGGCGCACTCCTGACTTGTAACATGACTTGATAACTTAACGCTGTTGCGACGGCTAACCTGACATGCTAAGTGAATTCTTGACACCGTGGGTGATTGTATTGAATGTGCTTGTGTAAGCAACCAGTCTTGTCTCGTATCATGTCTAGGACATGAATCCCTGGTTTCCCACGGTCAGGGATTCATATTGAATCTGGCTAGGTTAATGACTAGATGGATCAAATAGTTCATGGAGAAATCCCCAGTTACCTGTTGCCCCTTTGGTCCCGGCCTTATATATATATACATGGGATTTCTTGCTATCCGTCGAGATGAGCGCACTTCCAGTCCGCCGTCGACTGTGGTACCTTAGGACACATGTATCTTACTACAGTGTGTCTGCTATATCCTGCTATCTTTTTCTTTTCTTGCTGGGATCACTCAGGTAGTAACAAACAGGTAACCGGACTTAGAATAATCTCATTGCATCTTGTTAGTAATTAGGCCTGTGATAACCCTAGTTAGTTAAAGTAGTCAGCCGTAGTTTCTGCTTGGCCGTGATTGATTGAATGAGGTATAACCAATCTAGCCATGTCTTGATCCAGTACAAGATTGCTTCCTGTCATAATTTTCTTATATTTTGCCGATAAATGGTGGGAGAATCCAAGTTCCGTTCAGACGAAGGGTTACAACCCCGGTCCTTGTTTGGTTTACGGGTTGTAATCTGGTTATCTGAATAGTCCCATGGTTATCTCATCGTATATCACCTGTTATGTTTTTTTCCTGTCTTTATTACCTTATTATTATTGTGCTGATTGCTGGCTTTTGTTCTTATTTCGTGGCCCCCTTGTGGCACTTGTTCTTTCTGGGGTTGACCCAGCTGGTTTTGTGTGGCCAGATTTCGGAGCAGCTCCCGAGGATCTACCTGCTTTCCAGCCAGATGGTGACCACTAGAGGGAATCCTGGCAACGAGTGGATTTCTTTTGTTCTCCCACTGTAATTGTACATTATTCTTTTGAGGCATTTAGCCGACGAGCACCTGTTAGCTCGATGCACTTTACTTTCTGTCTGCCTATGGGCTGTAAACATGATTAGCAACTCGAGGTTGATCATGTATGACTTAACTCTTGCTAGTCCTTACATTTTGTACGACTAGCTTCATGATCATCTGGATATGTAATGTTTGGGACGCCTTACAATTGTATATTTGGTGATCTGATATCTTGTTACTATCATTACTTGTTGAGATTGGGACATTAGGCTTGTTATTGACCCTAAGAGACTGATGGCTTGTAGATAGACCCTCATATTTCTAGACAGCCGTGACCGTATAGTGAGATAGATTCTATTTCATTATACGTAGCTGGCTATGTCCGCCCCCGCTCTCCAGTATTCTGGTTCTGGGGCGTGACAGGAACAAACTCAACAACCTCAAGAACCGGTAATATTAAGATGGTCCACCAGAAAAAGGAGAAATATAATTTCGGATAATATTGTCATATTTCTTTAGGAACGTAAGGAAGACTGTGGATACTGGAAGATGATCTAATCAACTTCCGTCAGGCCATAGAAAGTTTCAGTTCTCAAAGTGGATTGATACAATAAATAAGGAGTATAAGTTCATGCAAGACAATAAAGTTTAAGAACTTGTCCCATTACCAATAGGTATGAAGTCCATTGGTTGCAAATGGACATTTAGAATCAAGAAGGATTCGAAGGGTCATGTGGAGAGGTATAAAATACGTCTTGTAGCTAGTGACTTTACTCAAAATTTTGGAATTGATTTTAAAGAGTTTTTCTTTTCGGTATCTTTGAAAAACTCCTTTAAAATAATCATAACACATGTTGCACATTTTGATCTTGAATTACATTAAATGGAGCGAATTTTCAATGGTAACATTGATGAAACAGTTTATATGGTGCAACCAGAAAACTTTGTGTCGAAAGACCCAAAGAATATGGTTTGCAAATTGACAAAATCTATTTATGAACTCAAGCAAGCTTCTCGTCAAAGGTACTTCAAGTGATTATCTCGTTTGGTTTTGAGATGAACACTATTGAAGATTGTGTGTATCACAAGTTCAGTGGGAGTAGGAATAATTTTCTGGTTTTGTATAATGATTAAAGTATTCAGTACAAACCAGGTGACACCTCTCGTTAAAGGAGACAAATTCAGTCTCAATCAAGTGCCCTGAGGTTAGCCTTAAAATTAAGTAAATACAATAAATTTTTTCTTCATGATCAGTTGTAGGGAGTCTAATGTATGCTCAAGAATGTACGCGTCAGGATATTGCGTACATATTAGGATGTTAGGCAGATATTTAAGCAAATATAGATGGATCATTGGGTAGCAGCCAAACTACTTAAGTAATTAATAGAGAACAAGAAATTATATGCTCTTTGTAGGAGATCGAATAATTCTGGAGATCATAAGGTATTCCGACTCCAATTTTGTTGGACGCCAACACAGCAGGAGATCCACATCAGGTTATGCTGACTAATGGAGGTATATTTTGGATGAGTATCAAACATGCACTCATAATTTCTTCCACCATGAAAGCAAGGTTTAAAACATGTTGTGGGGCATCTATTCAGGAAATATGGTTGCAAAATCTTGTCACAAGGCTGCGCCTACAGTACAGTGTTGAAAGACCACATAAAATTATGGTGTGACAATGAATCAACAATACTGTATTCCAATAACAACAAAAACTTGTATAAGTCAAAGGATAATGACATAAAGTTTCTAGTTGTAAATGAAAGAATTCAGAATGGTTATAGTGTCCATATAGCACATTAGGACAAACTCAATGTTAGCGGATCCGCTCACAAAAGCATTATCACCCAGGGTCTTTTATGAGCATGCTGCTCATATGGGTGTTAATTAAGAATATGGCAATATAGTGGGAGTTTGTATTTTATGTATTTGGGTGCTATTTGGTTTTGAACACATTTATGTATTAAAGTATTTTGGATATTTATCTGATCAGATATATGAAAATTCAGTTCATTCTGTTTTCATTATGTTAAAGTATTGATCTCATTAAAGTTAAGGAGGACCAGTTGGAACTAGACATGTATTGATCACATTGCGTGTAATTTCTATGCTACGCATCCATGATTGATCTATGTCGTTTAGCTATATTGGTATATGTGACCATTGATGGTTTAGTTACGCTATATGTGACGAACGCCGCTTTGATCCTATGTTGATATAGTTAATGGACAAGATTGTCCGGATATACCCTAAGGATTAAAATATCAATTTATAAGCTCACTAAGGTTAACACAATTATAAGGTTACATATGTGGTCCAGTGGGAGATTGTTGGAATTATTCAATAATTAGGGGCCACACATGTAAAACTAATTGTGTTTGGGCTATCTAAATAATTAAGCCAAATTAAAGTGGTCTATTTGAAAATTGGCTTAAGGGTATAATTGTCATGGAATTAATGTGTAGATACCAGAGATAATTCTAATTTGATGAGGGGCCAAATTAGAAATATCACAACACACACACACACACATATATATATATATATATATATATATATATATATATATATATATATATATATATATATATATATGTGTGTGTGTGTGTATTCATTAGGGTTATGATCCCCAACTTATACGGCCACCAAAGAGAAGGTTCTCTCTTTTTCTCTTCTGCATTCCCATCAACAGAAAGAGAGGGATAAAGGATTCGGATTCACCTTTGTCATTAAGGGTCGTAGCAAGTTGGAAGATCGAACCCAATAAAGAGACATTCGCTTCAAGGTCCATCAAGCCTAGCAATGGATTCAGGTACGCTTCCGCAATTTAATTTATGTTTTTCATCTCATGAATCGACATGGCACTATAAAGTTCTAACAAGTGCTTCGTGCGCGACTTTTTCGGATGACCGGAGGTCGATAACTTTAAATTTTTTTATTTTGTTTATATAGATTACTAAAGGGAAAAAAGCAAATATTTTCAACAGAATTAGATGTGTGCATGAATATAGGATGTGCATAGTTCAGGAAGTAATGCAAACAAAAGGAAGGAGCCACAGCTGCAGAACAGTAGATAGTGTTGAGGTTTATTTGTTGTTGTTTAGAAAGGGTTGTCAGTTCAAAGTGCATGCCACCAGACATGAAAAACTGAGGTTTGGCATGTTGATCCAGCAATGGCGGATCCAGAATCTGAAGTTGGGACATGCTACAACGGATTTTGGGTAGACTATAGGTGGAATAAACCATATTAAAAAAAAACATAAGAAAAAAAAAGAGCAATTTTTTGGATGGCTGGAGCCCACCCCAGCTATATGCTGGATCTGCCCCTGTTAATCTGGCAGTATCAAAATTATTTGTTTTCAAAGAGAAAATGCGGCTACTCCGAGTCGTGTCACAACACGTGGATGTATTCTTTAAAAAAACAACTAAAGCTACCCGAATAGTTCGGACCAGTTTTTGAATGAACGAAGAATGAAATTACTTGACAAGCTCCTCTAGTTATTGTGCTTGTGCAGCGTTTATTGGAAAAATGACAGATCTTCTTTCCTCACCGTACTCTTCTTATCAATGTTGTAAAAACCGGACCGGACCGACGGTTGGACCGGATCCAACCGGTTTAAGCCAAAATATCGGTCCGGTTCGACTAAAATCGGATCTTTTAAAGAACCATCGGTTTTTTGTCAAAATCGGGTTCAACCGGTGAACCGGCCGAACCGGTTCACAATTGAACCGGCCAATTTTGGTTATTTTTTCATTGTAAAAAAATTTAAAATAAATTATTATGAGAAATTTGGACCATTTGATTCTTTATTTGGTTTTAATCGACCTTATAGTTGTAAAATTAAACCGAACTAACATACTTATGATCAAATTAAACTAAACCAAGAAGTAAATATGAATATTTTACCTATTTGAACCAAATTAAACCAAGTCTATTGAACTCCAATTGAACCCGGTTGAACCACGGTTGAACCCCGGTCCGACCTATACCAAAAAATTTCGGTTCGATCATCGGTCCAGTTTTTAAAACATTGCTTCTTATTTCGTTATATCTCGCCCCACCCCCCTCGTTTCCCTCTTCTTTTGGGCCAAGAGAGCTCACAAGGATCGCTCAAAAGTGACCATGTAGAGGATAGCATTTGATTCAGAGGAATTCATCTCACCTTCCAAAAATTGTATATGGTTATAATCAGATGCTAAATCTAATAAGGGTTATAAGCTGATGAATACTATTTGCACATCCAAATTGTCCCACGAAAATATCTTTTCTTATGTGGCAGTTGACGTGGCGTGTTAAATAGCATTATATAGCATATAACATGGCAGCTGAAATGATAAATTTTAGCCAACAAATTAATTACCCAATATTTTTTAATATTAATATTAGTGTTAATTTTAATTTTAGTTTTAGTTTTTTTTTTTTTTTGGTTTTGACAGTTAAAATTAAATTTAACTTTTAAATTAAAATTAGAATTAATATTAACATCAATATTAAAAATTTAGATAATTATTTTTTTATGTTAAATTTGTCATATCAGTTACCATGCTAGATGCTACGTAATGCTATTTAACACGTTACGACAACCGTCACATAACAAGAAATAATTTGAAGGTACAAATAGCACTACTTTTATAAACCATGCCAGCTGATGCAGGTTTATAACAGCAGCCATAACAGCCCAGATTTCCAACACAGGCCACACCAATACACCCAAGGCCTAGCCTGCAAGAACAGGCCTGTGATGGACCAAAGCGCACTCTCTTTCTTATTCAGCAGACTGTCAATTAAATTAGGATTCAATCATCTTGAATAACTAACCTAGCAATACTTCTGAAGTTTCCTTTAAATACTTATGGTAGTGTAAAGCTGACATACGTGGCCTCGTTTGGTTTGCATAAAGGGATTTTTTTTTTTTTTTTTGCTCTTAAATGTTCTATTTCCTTTGAAAAATTGCAATTATATTCAAAAAAATTTCGGTGTTTAAAAATGTCATAAAAATTGGAAACAAATGTGAATCCTTATAGAAAAAAAGTGAATCCTAGTAGAGGGAACCATTTTTTTTTTCTATTTTTCTTTCTCTTGAGAATCAATTTTCTTTTCTGTTCATTTTCTTTAGTATCCCAAACACTGGATATGAATGAATTTTTTATTTCCAAAATCCTGATTCCGTGAGCCAGCGCACTTCATTTTCTAGGTGCACTTTGACAGATCATAAAACTTGTGTCAATTCTTTCTCTAAGCTATTATGCTCCACACCCGGACCATGTTTTTGTCGGACAGACTTATACGACAATAACGATGAAGACGTTGTCCAACATATTGTGTCCAATGAGCCGGACAAGGAAATTACATCTATTTTTCACAACACTTGAACAATGTGGATAAGTAAAGACAACTATTTTATGAACCGTGTATAATTGACAATATTATTTGGAAAATGACATTCGATGACTACTTTTCTTAGCAAATTAATAAAAGATTTCAACAATAATTTTTTTTCTTCTAAAATTGATATATCTATATCTTATTTTTAGTTTGTAGGACTTTTAGTTAAATTAAAAAAGAGTACAATTTTATTCCGATGATGATAATACTGTTGCAAGGGGCTTGCTAGCTGCCCAGAAAAGTGGTTGGCCGTAGTTGGCTCTCGACCACCTGTTGGGAACGAAGCACGAAAACCGTTCCCCCAAACCAAAAAGTCCTGCGAGAGAACCAAGCAAAAGTACACAAATCAAAAAAACCAAACACAATCGCAGACACACAGATTTTTGACGTGGAAAATCCTTACGGAAAAAATCACGGGACGATCGGAGTCCAACCCTCAAGAACCTCCACTAATGGAATAAAGAGAATACACCCTCTACAAGCTCCTCCCGATCCAACACGGATCACCACAACTCACTTGAAAGAAAAAAAATTTTGATTGCGGACTCCGAAGAACAAGAGATGCCGAAAAATTATTCGAAGCAATCTCTCCTTCACAATAGTCCTTAATCTTCTTTCTCTCTCACAAAGATTGTAAGCACTCTTGTTTTGAGATGATTTTCCAACTAGCATGTATCACCCTTTTATAAGCCCTTGGTAATCCATACATGGAAGGCCAATACATATGAAAACTTCCAATATGCATCAATCATATATTTAATGGAAATCCAATCATAATTGGCTTGCCATAATTGGAAGTCCAATTGTATGGAAAGCTACTATATGAAGGGTCCAATTATAAATATATGATCAAAGTAAATATGGAAATCCAATCATATACTTCCTTCCCATATACGTTCCAAAATAGGATCTATGCACTCCCCGAGCTTCTTCGACACACGGATGACGCTCGTCGCTCTCCGGGATATTCTCCACATAGGTTGGGAACCCCACCCACTCCAACAAATCTTTTCCTTCACAACTAGGTGGAGGAACTCGTCATTCCGACGATCCGCCTGCAGTACTCAAACTTTTTCCTTGGTAGAACCTTCGTGAGCATATCCGCTCCATTGTCATCAATATGGACCTTCTCAAGCATCGCATCCTTCTTCTCAACCAAATCTCGTATCCAATGATACCGAGTCTCAATGTGCTTGGACCGACCATGAAATGTCTGGTTCTTCATAAGGTGAATGGCACTCTGGCTATCACAAAACAAAGTATACTGCTCTTGCTTCAGCCACATTTTCCTGTAATAGCTTTTTCATCCACAGCAACTCCTTGCAAGCCTCCGTCGCCGCAATGTACTCTGCCTCCGTCGTCGACAAGGCAACACACTTCTGTAACCGCGACTGCCACGATATCGCTCCTCCAGCAAACATCATCACATAGCCCAAAGTCGATCGTCTCGTGTCTACATCTCCAGCCATATCAGCGTCGGTATACCCAACCAGCTTCGACTCGTCACCACCAAAAGAAAGTCTCCAATCGGCAGTGCCCTGAAGATATCGTAGAATCTACTTGACCGCACTCTAATGTACCATTCCAGGATTTGAAAGATACCTGATAACTGTGCCAACTGCATGAGCGATGTCTGGCCTCGTACACACCATAGCATACATAAGGCTCCCCACAGCTGAAGCATATGGAACCCGCTCCATATCTTCTTTTTCGTCCTCGGTAGATGGACAGTGCTCCTCAGTAAACTTAAAGTGAGCCGCAAAGGGGCAACTCACTTTCTTCGACCTGTCCATCCCGAAACGCTGAAGTACCCGATGAATGTACTTCTTTTGGGACAAGTATAGCAGCTTGGACTCTCTCTCGGCTGATCTCCATCCCAAGAATAGTCTTTGCTGCACCCAAATCCTTCATAGAGAAGGCCACGCCCAGTTGGCGCTTCAACTCCGCTATCCTAGTGGCATTCCGACCCACTAATAGCATGTCATCAACATAGAGCAATAAAATAATGAAATCATCCTCGGCAAAGTACCTCACAAATACACAATGGTCCGACGTCGTCCGTGCATAGCCATGCTCCCCCATAAACGACTCGAACTTCCTGTGCCACTGTCTCAGAGCCTGCTTCAGACCATACAAGCTCTTCCTCAACCGGCAGACCAAATGTGACTTGTCCTTCTCACAGAATCCCTTTGGCTACTCCATGTATAACTCCTCCTCAAGATCACCATGGAGGAATGTCGTCTTCACGTCCATCTGTTCGACCTACAAGTCGAAACTGGCTACCAATACTAGCACCACCCGAATAGACGAATGCTTGACGACAGACGAAAAGATCTCATCATAATCTACGTCTTTTCGCTGACCGTAGCCTTTAACTACCAGCCTCGCTTTGTATCGATGGCGAGTAGCATCATCCGTCTGCTTCACTCTAAACATCTATCGATTCTTCAAAGCCTTCTTGCCCTTTGGCAACTGTACCAGCTCATAAGTGGAATTAGCGTGTAAGAAACTCATCTCCTCCTGCATAGCCTCCATCCACTCCTGCCTGTGTTCGTCTTACATAGCCTCTACAAAACTTTCGGGCTCTCCTCCGTCAGTCAATAGCACATACTCATCCGGTGAGTATCTCGTAGATGGTCGACGCTCTCTGTCGCTCCTTTTCAGTGGAGAACTGGTGCTGGCTGTATACCAACAGCCTCCTCCTCTTCAGGAACCGCCTCCCCGGCATGCTCACCCTCCTGAGGGACACCCCGACCACCATCAGCAGGCTGATGATCAAGGTTGGAAGCAACTCCATGTACTGGCTCCCCCATAATTGGATCCTCTGGAAACTGTTCGAAGTGAAATGACTCTAACTCAGGCAATTTCTCAGCCTCAGAAGGCGTCTCAGAATCCTGAGTGTTGGTCATGGTCTGATCCTCTCGACGAATACCACGTCCCTGCTTCTGTAAAACTTTCTTCCCACCGGGTCGTAGAGTCTATATCCAAACTCATCCTGACCGTAGCCGACAAAGACGCATCGCCTCGTCTTCGACTCAAGTTTGGACCTCTCGTCCTTCGGTACATGCACGAAGGCCTTACAGCCAAAAACTCGCAGGTGATTGTATGACGGCTCTTTATCGTACCATACTTTGTCAGGCACATCACCCTGCAAAGGAGCACAAGGAGATAAATTAATAACATAAGCAGCTATGAGAAGAGCCTCACCCCAATAACTGCCCGACAAGTTTGCTTATGACAGCAAACACCGCACCCTCTCCATCAGTGTCATGTTCATGCGCTCCGCTACACCATTGAACTGAGGTGTCTTGGACGGAGTCTTCTGGTGTCGTATTCCTTGCTCTCTGCAATAAGCATCAAAGGGACCAATGTATTCGTCGCCTTTGTCGGACCGAACACACAATAACTTCTTGCCCGTCTCTCTTTCAACAGAGGCCTGAAACTCTTTGAAAGTAGGAAGCACCTGATCCTTGGTCTTTAAAGCATATACCCAAACCTTCCTGGAACAGTCATCAATAAAAGTTACAAAGTAAGATGCACCACCAATAGATTTTACCTTCATAGGACCGCAGACATCCAAGTAAATCAACTCGAGCAACGCCGGCTTCCTTGAACTTGGGTGACTTTGAAAAGACACCATATTTTGCTTTCCAGCTAAGCAGTGCATGCACTTCTCCAACTTTGTAGACTTGAGCCCTGGAATCACCTTCATGTTCACCAAGTAGCTCATCGCCTTCTCGCTGATATGGCCGAGCCGCCTGTGCCATAACTCGGTAGACGTATCACTGACGGTGTTCACCTCTTGTGCTCCTTGTGCGCTCCCCTCCATATAATAGAGATCGGACTTCTTGTTTCCTCTGGCAATCACCATCGAACCTCTGGAAAGCTTCCGCTGACTATTCCCGAAGAGACGGAAGAATCCCTCGTCATCCAACCTTCCAACCGACACCAGGTTGAAACGGATGTCAGGGACATGACGAACATCTTTGAGAACAAGAACTGCACCCGTCTTCGTTCTCAAATGCACATCTCCAATGGCAACCGCCTTCGACACATCTCCATTACCCATCTTCAACACTCCACAGTCGCCTGTCGTGTAAGTGGCAAATAGTGTCCTGTTGTGAGAAACATGTGCTGAAGCTCCTGAGTCTACCAGCCAAGAATTATCATCGCAGGTGAGGTTTGTGATAACCTTATCACCTACGACGATCACATCGCCTCCATGTATCGAAGCCACCGCTGTAGTGTTCTCATCTTGCTTTCCCTTGTCGTCCTTCTTCTATCTCTTCCAAGCGAAATAGTTTTGCTTGATGTGGCCCTTCTTGCCATAGTGGTAACACTCCGAGTCCTCATACCGACCCTTGGACTTTTTTCTGCTTTTGTCTCTGCCACCACCTGGACCCCTGCTTTTGCCCCTTCCGCGGCTCTCTGAAACTAGTACCTCTGAGTGATGGGATGTGGATGAAGTGTCCTGAGAACGTCTCCGCATCTCTTCATTCAGTACTGTAACGCCCCAGTCCCAAAATACGTAGGACTAGGAACGTAGACATGCCAGCTGTATACATACGAAGTACATGGCCTTGTATGTATACATAAGCTGTAATATGCAGTAGAAACCATAACAACTAATCTCATCCACAAATAAAGGAAAAATAAAGAATTCATATAATCATCTATGGAATGTATTTGTACAATATGTTGGACGAAGACAAATCTACTACCAACAAGCAAAGGACGAAATACATGGAAAAAATAAGTTTGGCGAGCGAAACGAAGACGATCCAATTGCAATCATCCTCGAAGATATAGCGATGATCACGGCTAGAGCTAGAACACCTGCATAAGACAAGAGCACACACCTGGCGAGATAACCAGGTCCTCAGAGGGACGTAACAAGACACATAATATCATGCCAATAACTGAATAATAGAAGCTCAACATAAAAGTATATATATGACTAAACAAATAAAGGTCCTTAACCATTCTATGTGAAAATGTACTTTGAAGACAACGTTCCACACAAGGGCTCTCGAGACTAGAAACACGGCGCATTAGCGTTTCAACCAAAGCACTAGTGGCGTCTAGAGAAAAGTAAATACACGACCCATTAGCACTCGAGTGAGAGCTAAGGGGCATCTAGAAGAAAATAAATACACGGCCACTAGCTCTTGGGTGAGTCACTAACGACAGCTAGAGGAAAGTAAATGCACGGCACATTTGTGTTTCAACCGAGGCACTAGTGGCATCTAAAGAAAAGTAAATAAGTGCACGGTGCACTAGCTCTCGGCTGAGTCACAAATGGCAGCTAGAGAAAAGTAAATATGTGAAAGCCCTTGCGTCTAATAACTGTCTTCACCCTTCCCATGCACTACTCGTGCTGAATTCACACCACGATATTTCTAATAACCGCTAAGTTTTCTAGACAACTATATTAGCAGTTATATCCTAACGCTCGTCCTGTACGCACCGATGTACGGTCGGCACGCAAGGCTGAATCTATATGAGACACGTGACATCGTGGTACACAAGTGTCGAGTCAATGAATGCGGCACAAACAAAGGTGGTCCCTTAACTCTAGGCCAAGTGCATAAAGAAAACTAATGTATAATAATTTGCAACTACATATGGTTTTGAAATAATAAGAAATAAAACATGCATGATATTGAGAAAGAAATTAAACAGTAAAGGCAAGATATCTTTTCTGATGTCCGAGTGAGGTAAGATAATGTCCTGGCGACGAATCAACAACAGCGCACAAAAAGGAAGGTGCAGGAACAACTTCATATGCTGAAAATAGTATATTATCTAATTATAATTAATACTACACCTATTATATTTATTTAATAAATTCTGAAGTTAGGATATGGTATATGTTTTCGTATTAGCTTTCCGAAAAACTAAACGGATCGCATTTTCGTTTCCGAAATCTTCCGAAATCGCAAAAATACTGAAGCACGTTTATTTTTGGGACACTAGATACTCAAACAGTTTTGTAAAAATCTACAGAACGAATTTTGTCTATTAAAATATGTTTTTGGAAACCTTACCTCGATACGCTTCTTTTAAAAAAAACTGGAGGCGAAACGGAGTTCGGAGCTAGGAGTTATCGTCGTTCCAAGTTGCTCTTGCTGCTAAAAAGCGGGACTGAAATCTAATGACGAATTTTAGAGTTTCTATTGGACTAAAAATAATTTCGAATTATGCCTGATAGAAGGTGGATGTATTGGATTTATATAGGTATTTATTTCATATTTATCTCCTAAATTAGATAGGATTTGATTTAAATAAAAAAAACTAATTAATGTTAGATATGATTCCAATAGGATAAGAATTTCTAATGGATAAATCTTCCCATAAATTTAAATCAAATAAATTATTTAAAAAACAAATCAATTTGATTGCAATACTTTAAATGATCACCATAATAACTTTAAGTATTATTCTATATTATCAAATAATTCAAATCATATGAATCCAAATTCAAATAAAACTCAACATAATAACTTTAAAATAATATCTAATATTTATCAAAATAATTTAAATCAAATAATAAATAAATTATTTAATTAAATAACATTTCAAATCTAGATTAGACAAATCGAAATGCTCCAATTAGTCATCGTAAGTATTTTAAACAATATTTAAATTATCAACATAATTTAAAGTATAGTTGATAACCATCAAGATAATTTAAATAAATTCAAATATAATCAAATAACTGATTAACATATCAAAATAATACTCGATGTCATTAAATATTACAAAACTTAATTTTATAAATCCAAATCGTTATTTAAAAATAAATAGACAAAAAAAAAACTTTTATCGCTCATTTTTTTTTTAAAATCAATTTTTAGAAGACCAAAAATAATAAAAATATATTTTATATTCCAAATAAAAAAATTCTAGAACATTTTTTTTAGAAACATTATTTCAAACCATTAATTTAAAAATAGTTTTTGGTAACAAAAGTAATCACAAAACATGTTTTACAAAATTTCTACGAAAGTTACTTTTAAATAGGAAATTAAAATATTAGATATAATTTAAAAAATAATAATTTTGGGAAGATGAGTTACAAATCTACACACATTTAAAAATTTTTGTACTCGAAATTTAAGGACTACTAGGATAGCCGGACTTAGTTGATCGGTAAAAGGATAGTAAGAATTTGTGATAAGAGAAAATAAATGGAAGGAAAAAGAGAATTTCTTTAATGAGAACATTAATCAATTTGGATGAAAAATAGAAGAAGTGAATGGATATGGCTTGATATGCACGGACACGATGCACAAACACTTTTGTAGGTGAAAAAATTAATGGAATAGAGGATAATGAGCCTCTCCTTATATAGGAGGTGGAAGCTACTATTTAGATAAGGATTATGATAGTTGCAAATCCCTTTAGATAATTCCTCTATTTATTTTAAATCAAATTCAATAAATTTCAATCCAAATCTAAATCAATTTAAATCTAATTAAATTCCATCCTTTAGTTTAAAATCAATCAAATTTCAAATATATATATTAATTTAACTATTTAAATAAATCCATAAAATCAAATCAAGATTTAAATCGCCACAATAATTTCAAAATATATTTTTCAAAAATACTAATAATAATAATTTCAAAAATTATATTATTATTTAAAAATAAACTAATAAATAATTATGAAATATATATGTATGTCCAAATAATATCTACATAAATATACTTTTCTAATATACCATTTTATAGAAAAATTATTTATTATTATATCTGTATAAATGAAAGGCTTTTCATAATTAAAATCATAAACTTGAAAATTTAGGCACGATAGCTAAAAATAATTATTATCTATATTATTTCGAAACTATAAAAATAGAAAAAATATTTTTCAAAAATATGTACGCTCGCACATAGTCGTACTAGTCGAACAATTACGAAAAACAAAATTTTGCACGCGATGTACAATACAACTACGCGATGTACAATATACAAAAATAAAAAATTAGTATCAAATTTATTTAAAAAATAGTAGAAATTTAGGGGTTTTACATCCTATCCGACTTAAAAGAATTTCGTCCTCGAAATTAAGAATTAGTAGGAGGGTGAAAAGACACAAGGGGGGTATCGGTGGGAAACAATCAATTATAAGGCTCAATAAAATTATGTCATAAGAAGTTCTGATCTAGATCTTAGAAAAATAATACGGGTATGGTCGTGGGTAGTGAATGAGGGTCATGAGTTTTAAGCAACAATTAAAAAGTTAAGGGTTAAAGTTAGTCATGTCACGACCCGCACCCTTATGAGGGGCACGAGCACGTGGGTACGTCCAGCCTACGCCGCAGTATCGGCGGTAGAACGCTGTATATAACGCCTGTAAATACTACGACTAACAATATAAAGGTACCTGTACAGTATGTACTCTCCGAATGGAGGTGACATATCAATACAGTCTCAATCACAGAATAAAACTAAGGTAGATAGCTCAGAAAGAGAACATATGATAGATGAAAGAGTAAATAAGTCCAGAGTCCAATACAAGCCCAGATATATACAACATCACATGGTCTCAAAATATAATGTAGAAGCTACAGTCTGATAAAGCTAGCTGGATCGCAGTCCAGTCAAACCTAGCTAATCTACACTACTCTGAAAGTACAAAATCTTGTGGCTCTACTATAAGGCCACGATCCAAGGCCACTCCATCTGACTCGAGCCCATAATAGGTCGAGCAGTCCGACTCAGAATCATCTGTAATATATCATAACGGTATTCTGTCAGGAAAATGAGCAAGTACAAGCACTAACAGCAGTTCCATGTGAATTGACAAATTCTATAAGAGACAGTATAATGAACTACAAGACAAAGATATATGAAGACTTGGAAACCGTTCGGAAGCCGAGTTACAACCCTTAAACCAAACAAGGACCGGGGCTGTAACTCTTATCCCGAGCAGAATTTAGTCTCCAAATCAAGGTACAATATAAAGGCAAGTAGAGCATGTGAGTAACTGTATATCATGGCATGGTGAGAAAATACTGAAAGTAGAACATAGCAGGATATACGATTGTTTGCCATTAAAATTTTTTGATTGTAAATTTCAATACAAACAGAACAGTATTACAATATAGGACTTAGATGTGGTCCTAGGAGTACACTTTTGTTTATCTAGGTCCCTTATGCCGATGGAGTGAGTGGTAATGCGTTGACTCCGTTGACGATCTGACGATGGTTATCGGTTCTCTGAAGACTTGGATTGCTCTGGGTGCTGGAGCTTACTGAGAGGAGGAAGATGTTGAGTGTCTGTATCTGCCTCTCTGGTGGTATGTTCGTTCGTTGTATGTTTTGTCCGTGTGTAGGTAGGTGTGCAAGAAGAACATAATCCTTCTATTTATAGTTTTACAGGCTGGCTGCTCATACGCGTATGTAGGATGCGCCTGTACGCGGAGATGCCACGTGGTGATTGCTGATGGAGGCGTATAAACGATGCGCCCTGATCGAGGGGTTGAATTCTTCATGCTGCTGTTATGGACCAACACGTAGCAGAGGAGAAGATCTTTTTGTTGCTGAGATCTTGGGCGAGTCGAGTCAAAAGGACACGTGTCATCGACCTTTGGCTCGGAGATCTCTGATTTGGTGGGAAATAATCTGGTAGGATGCGCTTAGGATTGGGCGCATGAGGAGGCTTTGGCACGTAACCTTTAGGAGTCACGAACCATTCGGGACGCATGGCTTTTGAGGCGTATGCGAGGCTTCAGTAATGACTTTACTCCTGTCTTTCGGGATCAGAGAGAAGTCTGAGGCGCATGGCTTTCGAGGCACATGCAGAGCTTTAGTAGTAACTTTCCTTCTGTCTTTAGGGATCAGTGAAAAGTCTGAGGCGCATACGAGTGGTTGAGTGGCCACGTGGCAGTAGCCGTCGGAGGAAAGTAATGATGATGCTGACGTTGGCGATGCTTCGTCTTCTGAACTGTTCAGACTTCGGGAGGCGTGCTGCCAACTCTGTCAGTTCGGCATTTAATGTTTGTGACATTCGATGGACAGCAGAGTGGGCACGTCGGTTGGCGTTCCACTAGGCGTATGGAGACGCATGGGGGGCGCATTCCTGTGATATGCTTGGTACTGAAGGGCGCGTCTGTGTGATGCGCTTGATATTGAAGGGCGCGTCTGTGTGATGCGCGATCTGGCCGGCGCATCTGCTTCGTGACACGTCTTTAATGGTGCGACTGTTACGATCTTCGAGTGCTTTAAATAGATGTTTTGACTTAACTGAATTCGAAGTGTCCGGTTCATCCATTTAATGCAAATTTATTGTACGGAATTCGGAGAGCCATCCACTTGGCGCATGGGTTTGATTTGCTCGGCCTATAAATAGTGGCATGGAGAGAGTTTGCTTCTTGTTCTCTCACGTTCTTCCAACATAAACTTGTTTACTCGGATGCATTCTGTTGTCGAGATGCTCCCGAGGGTGAAGATGCGACGTCATGTCTTCATTGATGCACTTGAAGGTGACTGTTACATCCAAAAGTCTGAGTCGAGGGCTTCCGAGGCAGGCGGAAGGTGCCTGTTACATCCAAAGATAGGGATGCTTGAGCCTCGTCTTCGTTGTGCAGGAAGAGCCGCAGATCGAAATGGCGGTGCTGCGGCTTTGGGGGCTCTTTCTTCCTTCAAAGTGGGCGTTATCCACTCTGATTGTGTTGAAAGCTGCTCCTTTAGCCGTAGTTTCGATTGCGGTCTTCCTTGGCCTTTGGAGGCTCTTTCGAAGCCTCCCCTGGCCATAGGTCGGCTTGCGGTGCTCTTTTCTTCCTCGGCTAGAGGGTTGATTGCCACCCTCCTTCTGCTCAATAAATGCTTCATTAGTCGAAGCATTTCGACGACGGTGAGCCTGGCTGGAAGAGCGGCACATAACTGGGCTGCTGAAGGGATGCACATAACTGGGATGCACATAACTGAGCTGATGAAAAGGATGCACATAACTGAGCTGCTGAAAAGGATGCGCCCTGCTGAGGGCGCGTGGTGATTGCTGCGCCTATTTGAGGGCGTATGATGGCTGCTGGCTGTAGACTTAGGAACTTTTCTTTGTAGAAATTCTCCTTTGTCTAATCTTTTCTTAGACATGTAATAGACTTTTATATGTAATAAAAAGTCCATTTTCGATGTCTATATTCGATGTTTTTGCTGTGAAGTACCCTGTCCGGGCTCTGGCGTATGTAGTGTCTGGCGCATAGGATTTCTGGTCCTGAAATTCCATGCTTCTACAACGATAAGATAAAGTAAATATAAAATATGACTTGAATTATTAAAGCGATATATGATCGGCTTGGGATAAGTGACAGGACAGGCTATCCACTTGGCCCGACAATCCGCGGTGACCTCAACGGAAAGTCATGCCGGCCAACCTGGATAACGAGCACAAGGCAAAAGGATCTCGCTACACCCTTCGTGAGGGAAGAGTGGCACAAGCACATGAATAGTGACAGGGTGGCTTGGATCACATAGCCCCTAATAATTCCCTATCTTCGAATAGTACAATGGATCTGGACATGACACGTCATGGCACGTGATTCCGTAAGAGGGTAGCAAATTTTCTTAGAAATTGGTGTCTATACAAGTACATGGAACAAGACAGAAAGTGTACCAATATACCCAGAAATCCAGTAACAACATCTCATGTCATGATCCAACGTGTACTAGTCCGTGAACTATTGTGACTGAGAATCAAGTAAGACAATACGACTGAATCGGATATAGCAGATATCAAGACAATGAAAACTATCAGTGAATGTACTCGCCTGCTGTCCTGAGCTGTAGGGTATATCAATGCTCAGAGCGGTAATCAGAAACCTAAATATGAGATACTGTATGTTAATTTAGGTTTAAACAAGTTTATGAATGATTCACAATGAATAATATGCAATCTAGGTCAAACTAGGTCTCACTGAGTCACACTAAGTCCTGTTAAGTCAATCTAGGTCGAATCAATTTATATCAAGTCAATCTAAGTCAGACCAAGTCAACCCTAGGTCATACCAGTCATCACAGGTCAAAACAAGTCGAAGAAAGTCAAACGGGGTCAAGAGTTGGCTTACAGTTGACTTTGGTCAACTGGTCAACCCTGGTCAACTCTAGTCAACTTTGGTCAACTCTAGGTCAACCCTAGGTCAAACTGGTCAAATGTTGACCAACAGTTGACTTTTGGTCAACTGGTCAACTCTGGTTTGGATTTGGTCAAATCTAGACAAAGTGTTGACTCACGGTTGACTTTTGGGTAAAAAGTCAACTCTGGGTCAACCGAGCCAAAATTGGCTCAAATATGACATTTGTAGGGTGTACCCAACATGCCACCCAAGTTTCAAGTCAATCCGACTACCCGAACTCCGTATCTCGAAATTACCCGATTACCCCTTAACATTTACCCTTAAACCGTTCTAACTTGACGCCAAGTGGCCTTCCCTTGGGAATTCCATTCTGTGCTTCCTAGGATAGTAGGGTACTAGCCTATACAACCATTACCTACCAAGTTTTCTAGGGTAAGTGGACATCCAGTCCATCTTACGGTCTGAATCGCCCGTTTACCCGTTATCTTGAATATTTCAAGATACGGGATGGTGCTGTGCGATACCGTCTCCCCAAGCCCACACGCAACTCCGATTCCCACTCCGAAGCCTATCCACAAAATCTAAATCACATTATCTAAGTACCCTCCAAGTTTCAACGCGTTCCGAATCACGGAACTCAATTTCCCCCTATCAGTAAATCCTAACTTAACCTTTTACCCTCTCATTCACTCATTCAACTCTCACTTTTCACACCCACTTGGGACAATCTTAGGAGGCTATTCTAGTGGGTTTTAGAGGGGTTTATAGAGCTAATAATAGGGGCACATATATGTATATATATATAGGTATATAGTGGGGGTTTTTAGGGGCTAAACGGGGGCTAAACGGGGCTAAACTGCTGTTGCTATTGCAGCTAGCTGCTGCTCCTATTGTTGTTTTTGCTGCTGCTATGGGGAGGGGGGGGGGGGGGGGGGGGGGCAGCAGCCCCCTTGGCCCCCCCTTGGTGCCTGGGCTGCTCTCCCTTTTCTTTCCTCTTCTCCTCTCAAATTTTCGTCCAAAACTCTTTCAATTTCTCTCTATAATCTCTATTCTTCTTCTATAATTCTCCCTCTCTAACTCTCTAATATATATCACTCACATACACAACTAAATCTCATTCTCCCCTCTCTATACACAATTACACTCACACTAATATATATACATGATCACACACACACACACACACACACACACACACACACACACACATATATATATATATATATATATATATATATATATTTTTTTAACAATGGCTAAAGCCTTCATTGAAATAAAAGAAGATAGATGGAACCGGGAGATAGTCCAAGTTCCTACAAAGTACGGGTGTAACCCCTATTATACATCCTGGCGCGATGCGTCCTAACGCTGATTACTACGCTTAATAGGGATATTACTACTGCTAAAAAGTGTTTTTTTTTGGTGGGGGGGGGGACAAAAGTAGGAGGCACAAGTCCCAAGGGAGGGGCTTATGCGCTGCCCGAGGATGGGTACACGGCCCACAGGGGGGTGTGGGCATTCAGCCCTAAAAAGTTTTTTTTTTTGAATAAAAAAGGAAAAGAAGAAATGATTTTTGAAATGAAATTCAAAAAATCAAAGCGGGCTGGGCCCCATGGCGCGGGACCCGAGGGGGTCAACCCTGAGCGCAGGACCCGAGGGCGGGAAACCCCTCTGCCAGAGGATGGCGGCCCACGGCCCGAGGCGTCCTGGCCGGTGGACTGCCCGAGGGCGAGCACGCCGCTCGAGGGCTCCACCAGAGCCGCCCAGCGCGGCTAAGCCCGACGAGAACGGCCGAGATGGGGGGGGGAGGGGGCTCCCCGGAGAACCCGCAGCGACGGAGTCAGTCGCGGGCGCCGAGAGCGGCGAGCCCGCCGTGGGCGCGCGAACGGAGAGTGAGGGAGGGGGTGTAGCCGTGGAGAGCGGCCCGGGGAAGAGGGCCAGGGGGCTCCGTCGGCGGAGATCGGGAGGGGGGGAGGTGAGAGGAGACTAGGCAACGGTCGCCGAGCCGGCTCAGAGCGGAGAGGGAGGACCGCCGTTGACGATCAGAGCGGGGAGACCGGGCGCCCTCCGGCGGGGGAAGGCTGGCCGGGAGAGGGAGGAGGGGCGCTGCGCCAACGGTCGCCGGGGACAAGGTGGCTAACGCGAGAAAGTGAGGAAAGGGAGGGGGGGAGGGGGGCGTCGGAGGGATCGACGGAGACCATGGTGGGACGACGCCGCTGGAAGGCCTGCCGACGCCGGAGCGCGCGCCGAGGACCGCCGAACAGCCACGAGAGCCCTGGAGCGGGACTCTCCGGAGGGGGGCTCCGCCGCCGAGGAAGTGGCTGGAAGCGCTAAGGGAGGCGGGGAAACTCCTGCAAGGCCGGAGGCGGCGGCAGGGAGACCGTCGAGGCCAGCGGGGGCAGAGGCCCTCGGGGAGGGAGAAGCAGGGGAAGCGGCCGGAGACGGAGGGCCCGACCTAGGGAGAGCAGAGAAAGGCCATCCCAGAGAAGGAGGCGCGGCTGAAGGGGCGGCGGGAGAGACCTCCGATGCCTGGACCAACTCCGGAGGGAGGGCCGGGACGGGAGGAGGGGGAGGGAGGAGGGGAGCCATTCCGGCTGTGCAGGGGGCCGCTCCCGGAGGGAGGGCCTCTGCGGACTCGCCGGGGGGAGGGGCAGGGGGACGCGAGGCGGGCCCAGCCTGGAGGGTGGTGGGCCTCCGCAGGGAGGGGGGGCCGGACGGCGCCTGGAGGGGGGAAGAGACGGGCGGAGGGGGCTCCGGGGCGGGCGGGAACGCGGCTGGAGGAGGAGACGCGATCCGAGCCGGAGCCCGGGGACGCCGACGCCGACGGGAGCGACGACGTCGAGGAAGGCCGCCGGAGTGGGGGATGGAGCCCCCCAAGTAGAAGGGGGTGAAGTAGGAGGGGAGCTGGCCCAGGAAGAATGGGGGAAGGAATGGGGGGCCGAGTGGGATAACGATGACGAGGGGGGCGGTCGGGCCGGGGAGGCCGACCGGCCAGCCCATCCGACCTGCCGGAGGGGGGAGCAGCGGCGCTCCCACCGGGGAGGGGAGCAGCGGAGCTCTCGACCCCATGATATCACACACACACACACACACACACACACACACACACACATATATATATATATATATATATATATATATATATATATATATATATATATATATATATATATATATATATATATATATACACACACAATTATATATCTATATATCTATATATATTAACACACACATAGACACACTCTCACCCACACATGGACACACTCTCACATGGACGCACACACTCCCACACATACAAATCTACATACACACATACATATCTCTCTCTATATATATAAATATATAGACACACAAATACACATGTATATATATATATATATATATATATATATATATATATATATATATATATATATATATATATATATATATATATATACCACTCTAAAGGATAAAACCATAATTAAATCCTTAAACTAGATTTTAGGGGAACCTAACAAATCTAGGGTCAACTTGTAGAGAATGGTCCCCTCTCTAATTTATGTGAAAGAATAAATGAAATGGAGAATTAAATGGGAGTTTAAATGACATACCTAAATGAAGATTTGGAGGAAGAAGAAAGAGTTGGAAGAAAGAAATGAAGAGAGAAGGAGAAACTTAGTTATGAAGTAAAAGAGGTGGAGGGGGTGGCCCTATTGTGGCCGGCCATGGTGCCAAGGGGTAGGGGCACTTATAATTACAAGTTTGTCCCTCCCTAAGCCTAATGCAAAATTAATCCAAAATAGGTTTTGGAAATTGCTAAAATTAATTAAAGATTATAATTAAACTAAATTACTCATGGAGGACTAGTCCAAACTCCTAAACCAAAAAGTTTAGTGTGGTGGGCCATGGTTAAATAACATGCTAATCACGGCTCAAGTCGAAATTCTCCGGAGTCCCGAATTAACTCGGAATGCGATGAAATTCGAAACCGACTCCTATAATAATTAAATAATAATATTCATGAAATAAAATTCCTAAAAATATTATAAAATAGAAAATTACCATTTTACCCCTAACTGGAAAAAGTGAGGGTGACAAGTCTATCCACCTTAAAAAAATTTTGTCCTCGAAATTGTAGACACAAACACAGGAAATCACAAACAGAAAGTCAAAAGAAATAGATTTATACCTCAGGGCGCAAAAAGATAAGGAAAACGCTCCCGCATGTCGTCCTCCCTCTCCCAGGTAGACTCACCTGGAGAGTGATGTCTCCATGCAACCCGAACCAAGGGTATGACCTGGTTCCGGAGCACCTTCTTCCTGCGATCCAGAATCTCCACCGGCTGTTCTGGATAGCTGAGAGTAGGTCCCACCTGTATCGCTGAATGGTCCAATACATGGCTAGGATCTGCCATGTACCGCCTCAGCTGAGATACATGAAATACGTTGTGCACTCCCTCGAGCCTGGTAGGCAAGTCCAGTCGGTAGGCTACTGCACCGATCCTCTCTAAGATGGTGAAAGGTCCGATGTAGCGCGGACTGAGCTTTCCATCGCCGCCAAAGCGAATAGTGCCACGTGTCGGGGATATCCTCAAAAATACCATATCACCAACCTAGACACAAGACAAAAACTCAACACACAACTAACAAACAAACACGACAAGAACTAAAACTAACCTCGAACTCTAACGGTCTCCGGTGACTATCGGCCCAATGTCGCTGCCTATCATGAGCCACCTGAAGTCTGTCTCTAATCATCCTGACCTTCTCGGCCGCATCCACAACCATCTCCGACCCAAGAAGCGCCCGCTCGCCGACATCGTCCCAAGACAAAGGAGTACGGCATCTCCGTCCATATAGAGCCTCAAATGGTGACATCTTTATACTGGTCTGGTAGCTGTTGTTGTAAGCAAACTCTACCAGGTGAAGATGGTCCTTCCAAGAACCCCCGAGATCTAGCACACATGTGCGAAGCATATCCTCTAAAGTCTGGATGGTCCTCTCCGACTGCCCGTCTGTCTGAGGATGATAAGCAGTACTAAACTTGAGCGAGGTGTCCAAGCTAGCCTGCAAACTCCTCTAGAAGTGGGAAGTGAATCGGCTATGCCGATATGAAACTATGCTCACCGAAACTCCGTACAATCTCACGATCTGACGAACATATAGCTCAGCCAACCTTTCCGTAGACAAACCCACTTTGAAAGGCAAAAAGTGGGCCGATTTGGTCAATCTATCAATTATGACCCAAACCGCGTCCTTTCCTCCTGGCGATCGTAGAAGTCCAGATACAAAGTCCATGGTGATGTGCTCCTACTTCCACTCGGGAATGGGTAGCGGCTGTAGCAATCCGCCTGGTCTCTGCCTCTCGGCCTTCACCTGCTGACACACAAGGCAACGAGATATAAACTGAGCTACCTCGCGCTTCATGCCATACCACCATACGTGCTCTCTCAGGTCCCTATACATCTTGTTGGCTCCAGGATGCATAGAATACTGAGAGCGATGCACCTCCTGAAGAACCTCCTCCCGAAGCTCTCTACGCGGAACGCACAGCCTAGTACCGTGCCGCAACGACCCGTCTTCGGCTACAGAGAAATCGTCAAGCAAGCCCGTCCTCACCTGCTCTCTGATGCTCCTCAGGGCAATATCATCATACTGCGCTGACCTGACTCTATCCATCAGCTCAGACTGAATCTACAAACCCCACATCTGGATCTCCATGCCCGAAATGATGACCTCGATACCCAAACTATCCAGGTCGGCCAACAAATGACGATCTGTCGTCAAGAACATAGTAACTGGATATCTGCTCAAGGCATCTGCAACTACGTTGGCCTTCCCCGGATGGTACTGCAAGGATATATCGAAGTCCTTCATCAGCTCTAACCACCGCCTCTGCCACATGTTCAACTCCTTCTGAGTGAACACGTACTTCAAGCTCTTGTGATCTGTGAAGATCTCAACTCGCTCTCCGTACAGGTAATGCTTCCATAACTTCAAAGCAAAAATAACTGCGGCCAACTCCAGATAATGAGTAGGATAGTTCTTCTCATGAGGACGCAACTGCCTGGATGCATAGGCAATCACCTTCCCATGCTGCTGAAGAACACACCCTAAACCCTTCCCGGAAGCATCGCTGAAGATCGAGAACCCTCCTGACCCAGATGGCAAAGTCAGGATCGGAGCTGAAGTCAACCTTCTTTTCAGCTCATCGAATGCAGCCTGACACTCAACAGTCCAGACGAACTCCACGTCCTTCCTGGTGAGTCTAGTCACCGGCTCTGCAATCCGCGAGAAGTCCTGGACGAACTTCCGGTAATAGCCAGCCAAACCCAGAAAGCTTCGAACCTCGGCAACTGAACCAGGCGTAGACCAAGACTCCACTGCCGAAATCTTCCTCTGGTCCACTGAAATCCCGTGCTCGGTCACAACATGACCTAAGAACTCCACCTGGTCTAAGAAGAACTCACACTTCGAAAGCTTCCCGTAGAGTTGCTCCCTCCTTGGAGTCTCTAACACAACTCTCAAGTGCTCCTCATGCTCCTCCTGCGTCTTTGAATAGATCAAGATATCGTCTATGAAGACCACCATGAACTTGTCAAGGTACTGATGGAATACCTTGTTC
Source organism: Iris pallida (assembly GCA_029216955.1). Taxonomy (NCBI): domain Eukaryota; kingdom Viridiplantae; phylum Streptophyta; class Magnoliopsida; order Asparagales; family Iridaceae; genus Iris; species Iris pallida. The sequence continues at coordinate 29,025,484 of JANAVB010006599.1, read as the reverse complement.
ATTAAGTTCATGAACACCGCAGGAGCATTGGTCAACCCAAATGGCATCACTGTAAACTCGTACTGGCCGTACCGAGTCCGAAATGCCGTCTTGAGAATGTCATCCCGCCTCACCTTCAGCTGGTGATACCCGGACCTCAAATCTATCTTCGAAAAGACCTTTGCCCCACTCAGATGATCGAACAAGTCGTCGATCCTCGGCAAAGGGTACCAATTCTTGATAGTGAGGTTGTTGAGTGCCCGGTAATCAATGCACATGCGGGACGTACCGTCCTTCTTCGGCACGAACAGGACTGGAGCTCCCCAGGACGAAGAACTGGATCTGATGAACCCCTTGTCCTGCAGCTCATCGACTTGCTTCTTCTCCTCTATCAACTCGCTGTTGTTCACCCTATAGACATGCTGTGAAATGGGCTCGGCGCCCGACACCAAGTCTATAGTGAACTCAATGTCCCTGTCTGGGGGCATCCTCGGCAAATCCTCGGGAAAGACATCCGAGAACTCAGCAATCAACGGATATGGCAAATCCTGCCCCGCCAACAAAGCTCCACAGAATCTAGCCTCCGGCTCCGCTGCTCCTCGAGCAAACTCGATCTCTGGCTCACCCGACGTCCTAAAAAGAACTCTGCCTCCTCTGCAATCAATGCTAGCATGGTGCATGCTCAACCAATCCATACCAAGTACCATATCGTACCTCGGTAGGGGCATTACGAGCAGACATGCACTCAAGTCCCGACCTCTCAGAGTGACCCTCCGCCCCTTAAAAATATTATTAACTAGGATAATACCTCTCCCGGTCATAATCTTGCAAGTCCTACACATATATTCAGCAATAATATTGTGTCTCAAAGCAAAAAAAATAGACACAAAACTATAGGTCACCCCAGAATCAAATAAGGCAAAAGCAGGGAAAGAATCTAGGAGAACATGACAGGCTACAACATCTCCCACGGGCTCTGCCTCCTCCTCTGCTGCCAAAGCGAACACCCTGCCCGCGGGTGCTCCCTTCTGGTGCTGAACAAAGCGCTGCTGCTGGGTCTGAAGTGGAGGACCCCTCTGCTGAACTGCTGGTCCTCTAGCTGGCTGCGCTCTATCCTGGCCTCCTCGGACTCCGCGAAAATGGCAATCCCTCAGCTGGTGATCGGGCGCCCCACGGTAAAGACAGATGCCCAACCTCTTCCTGCAAGCCTCCCTGGTATGCCCCGGCTTCCCGCAGAAGCCGTACGGAGTAGCCAGTCTCTGGCCCTGTCCCTGGTGCTGCTGGGCACGCGCCGGTGCCTGCTGAATCTGCAACAGAGGTAGCTGCTGAAATGGCCTCTGCTGATGCTGAAAGTGGGGGCGCTTGGCCGGTCCCGTACTGGAACTCGCCCCTATAGTATCTTCGCTCCTCTTCGGCTTGAGGCCGATGTCCTCCTCTGCAATCTGTGCGTCCATCAATATCTGATCGAACGTCGCGTCACGGCGACCCGAGGTGCGGGTGCACACTGCATGAATAAGTCCCCTGCGGAACTTATGAGCCTTCTGCCCCTCATCCTGGATCATATCGGGAGCGAACCTGCTAAGGCGGAAGAACTCAGCTGCATACTCGTCCACCGACGAGTTCCCCTGTACTAGACCCATGAACTGGCCCTCCAATGCTTTAAGAGCCACGTCCGGGAAGAACTTCACCTTGAAGAGCCTCCAGAAGTTCTCCCATGTCAGCCCTCTTACCGACGTACGAGGATCCGTGCGGTACCATGTCAGCGCAATGTCGAAGAATCGGCCGACTGCGGCCGAAATCCAAAGTGCTCTAGGAAGCTCTGCCAGCTCCATGCTCCGCTGGACATCCTCTGGCCAGTCGTCTGCATAAAGGATGCCCTCCTTGCCTGTGAAGTCCCTGGAGCTCATCTTCCTAAAGTCTAGTACTGTTCCCGGCCTGGACTGCTGCTGGTACGGCTGCTGGCTAGTAGGGCCCTGTACCGTACCAGGTGCCACTCTCTCCACTGCTGCCAGTGCAAGCTGATGCGAGTTCTCCATACTCTGCCCCAGCATCTCGATCTGACGGTATGACGCCTCCGACTGGCGATGTAACGCCTCTGCCTGGGCCCGCTGTGTCTCCATCATCTGCTGAAGGAGAAGGAACTTATGATGTGTATCTGTCGGTATCGGTGGTGGCGACGGCAGTATCTCTGGAACAACGGCCGTAACCCTCTGGGGTGGAGGTGTTAGACCTCCCTTTGCAACTGCCAGGCAGATTTCTTAGCAGCCCATCCTGTTCCAGAGACATCCAAACTCTACGATGAAATTCCAGATGAGACTTTGGAATCTAATGCAGTCTCCGAAGAATTTCCTACTTGGCGCCTATTCTTTGACAGTACATCCAAAATTGGACCCAATGGTGCCATTGTCGCAGGAGTTGGAATTGTCCTTATTTCTCCAGACGGGTCAGCTATCCAAAGAGCATATTCCTTAGATGATCCTTGCTCCAACAACATGGCAGAATATAATGCTCTACTCATTGGCCTTCAGCTAGCCAAACAATTGGACGTCGAGTATCTTGAAGTCTATGGCGACTCTAAGCTGGTTATTAATCCGGTTAGAGGAACCTATGAAGTTCGCCATCAAGATCTAGTGCCTTATCATGAAGCAGCAATCAACATGGCTACATCATTCAAAGCTTTCTTCATCGACTATGCTATCGCCAATCCAGTATTGACAGGCACCGACGATGCTATGATTTCAGGATTTGCAGGCAGTACGGTCGGTGGCACCGTATGCTGGGCCACAATGATGGAATGCATACTTGCGACCATTTCCGCCATTGTCTTCAACTTATCTTTTAGTGCAGCTATTCTTTGTTCTTGACTAGCTGAACTGGAAGCATCAGGATCTTCATTGACAACATAAGCTGTCACTTCTCTGGGTACAATGGAGGACACTGTCTGTTCTGAGCTTTCGTTGTATGCATCATAGTCGAAGAAAGAATCATCTCATGAGTGAGAAGGAAGAAGACGTTCAGAAGGATCTTAAAGATTCCTTTGGCCGATTGTGTCTCGGCTTCGAGATCTGGTATGTTGGAATACTCCTTCAGAAGATTCCTGGAGTAAATTCAATGGCTCGTTTATATGTTGCCTTATCTGTCCCCAGCAGAGTCGCCATTTTGTTTGCAAAAACAAAAGTATGAAACTTTATTGATACAAACTTTGTAAAGATTACAAGAATTCTGGGAAAGTACAACTGTAGGAATCCAATCTAGAAGACGATTGCTTTATCCCTTGGACGATGTGAACTTTGAAGACGGTAGCCTCTGAAGTTGAAGGCAAAAGCCTCGAAAGTTGAAGGCAAAAGCCTCGAAAGAATGCAGCAGCACTTGGGCAATAACTCCCGAACTCTCTGGTATTTCTGAACTTTATGTCTGATCTCTCTATCTGATCCTCTTGAATGAAGACTTGAAACTCTATTTATAGAGTTCTGGAAATAACTAATTTTTAGTTATTCTGAATGGCACAAGTTGGATTGCGCAAGAACTTGATTGCACAACATAAGATTGTGCAGGCAGTCGTCTGGTCGTGGGCTGACTGTCTTGGACACATGGCATCATTTGATTGAAATGCGCATGATCGTGTGAAGACGGTTGCCACGTAACGAACAATTGATGGCATGAATGCCATGTGTACTTTTGTCAGTTGACATGATGAAGTGCGCCACATGAATTGCGCTGACTTCGGATTGCGCTGAAATGGATTGTGCAGACACTGGATTGCGCTGCATGTACAGCTGTCCTCGAGCGCTGTACGGCACAATAAACGAACAGTCTCCTCGTTTTTTGTGCTGTCAGCTGTCAGAAAGATTTAATTTTGTCAGGTAATGAAGATTATTTGCCACGTCAGCCTGCACGTTTGAGAGTATGCGCAGTCTAGTGTGCGCAATCTGTATGATGCGCAATCTGATATCTGCGCAGTTCATTTGAAAGTTGTATTTCTTGATTTTCTGACTTTGTTAATAGGTGCAACTTGATTTTTTAGGACCTACACCAGGGCCTCTGGGATAGTGGAATCACTGGAGGCAGTCTCGTGAACCTCCTCCTCGGCCTGATCAGATCTCTCGGGCAAGCTACTCGATCCGGTGGCCTGCGGGTGCGTCTTCGTCATCCTGGAGACGAATTGAAACAAAGAGATCAATATGGCACATGAGTAGATTTATCAAAGAAGGACAGTTAATTTAATACAAGGTGAATAATCATGATAATCAAAAGATCAGAAATTTCCTAGGTGTGATTAAGAAACTCCTATCATGTCCTAGGTCCTACGTCCTAATTGCAGGCTCGTAATTAGTACTCTAAGTCGAGCACCATTACGAGATCGCACTAATTGCGACACAGGACCTGCATGGGCTACCACAAAAATGTGTCACGACCCGCACCCTTATGAGGGGCACGAGCACGTGGGTACGTCCAGCCTACGCTACAGTATCGACGGTAGAATGCTGTATATAACGCCTGTAAATACTACGACTAACTGTATAAAGGTACATGTACAGTATATACTCTCCGAATGGAGGTGGCATATCAATACAGTCTCAATCACAGAATAAAACTAAGGTAGATAGCTCAGAAAGAGAACATATGATAGATGAAAGAGTAAATAAGTCTAGAGTCCAATACAAGCCCAGATATATACAACATTACAGGGTCTCAAAATATAATATAGAAGCTACAGTCTGATAAAGCTAGCTGGATCGCAGTCCAGTCAAACCTAGCTAATCTACACTACTCTGGAAGTATAAAATCTAGTGGCTCTACTATAAGGCCACGATCCAAGGCTACTCCATCTGACTCGAGCCCATAATAGGTCGAGCAGTCCGACTCAGAATCATCTGTAATATATCATAACGGTATCCTGTCAGGAAAATGAGCAAGTACAAGCACTAACAGCAGTTCCATGTGAATTGACAAATTCTATAAGAGACAGTATAATGAACTACAAGACAAAGATATATGAAGACTTGGGAACCGTTCGGAAGCCGAGTTACAACCCTTAAACCAAATAAGGACATGGGCTGTAACTCTTCTCCCGAGTAGAACTTAGTCTCCAAATCAAGGTACAATATAAAGGCAAGTAGAGCATGTGAGTAACTGTATATCATGGCATGGTGAGAAAATACTGAAAGTAGAACAGAGCAGGATATACGATAAGATAAAGTAAATAAAAATATGACTTGAATTATTAGAGCGATATGTGATCGGCTTGGGATAAGTGACAAGACAGGCTATCCACTTGGCCCGACAATCCGCGATGACCTCAACGGAAAGTCATGCCGGCCAACCTGGATAACGAGCACAAGGCAAAAGGATCTCGCTACACCCTTCATGAGGGAAGAGTGGCACGAGCACATGGATAGTGACAGGGTGGCTTGGATCACATAGCCCCTAATAATTCCCTATTTTCGAATAGTATAATAGATCTGGACATGACACGTCATGGCACGTGATTCCGTAAGAGGGTAGCAAATCCCCTTAGAAATTGGTGTCTATACAACTACATGGAACAAGACAGGAAATGTACCAATATACCAAGAAATCTAGGAACAACATATTATATCATGATCCAACGTGTACTAGTCCGTGAACTATCGTGACTGAGAATCAAGTAAGACACTACGACTGAATCAGATATAGCAGATATCAAGATAATGAAAACTATCAGTGAATGTACTCGCCTGCTGTCCTGAGCTGTAGGGTATATCAATGCTCAGAGCGGTAATCAGAAACCTAAATATGAGATACTGTATGTCAATTTAGGTTTAAACAAGTTTAAGAATGATTTGTGAATGATATGCAATCTAGGTCAAACTAGGTCTCACTGAGTCACACTAAGTCCTGTTAAGTCAATCTAGGTCAAATCAAGTTATATCAAGTCAATCTAAGTCAGACCAAGTCAACTCTATGTCATACCAGTCATCACAGTTCAAAACAAGTCGAAGAAAGTCAAACGAGGTCAAGAGTTGGCCTACAGTTGACTTTTGGTCAACTGGTCAACCCTGGTCAACTCTGGTCAACTCTAGGTCAACCCTAGGTCAAACTGGTCAAATGTTGACCAACAGTTGACTTTTGGTCAACTGGTCAACTCTGGTTTGGATTTGGTCAAATGTAGACAAAGTGTTGACTCACGGTTGACTTTTGGGTAAAAAGTCAACCCTGGGTCAACCGAGCCAAAATCGGCTCAAATATGATATTTGTAGGGTGTACCCAACATGCCACCCAAGTTTCAAGTCAATCCGACTACCCGTGCTTCCTAGGGTAGTAGGGTACTAGCCTATACAACCATTACCTACCAAGTTTTCTAGGGTAAGTGGACAACCAGTCCATCTTACGGTCCGAATCGCCCGTTTATCCGTTATCTTGAATATTTCAAGATACGGGATGGTGCGGTGCGATATCGTCTCCCCAAGCCCACACGCAACCCCGATTCCCACTCCGAAGCCTACCCACAAAATCTAAGTCACATTATCTAAGTACCCTCCAAGTTTTAACGCGTTCCGAATCACGGAACTCAATTTCCCCCTATCACCAAATCCTAACTTAACCTTTTACCCTCTCATTCACTCGTTCAACTCTCACTTTTCACACCCTCTTGGGACAATCTTAGGGGGCTATTCTAGTGGGTTTTAGAGGGGTATATAGAGCTAATAATAGGGGCACATATATGTATATATATATAGGTATATAGTGGGGTTTTTTAGGGGATAAACGAGGGCTAAAGAGGGCTAAACTGCTGCTGCTATTGCAGCTAGCTGATGCTGCTGCTGCTCATATTGCTGTATTTGCTGCTGCTATGGAGGGGGGGGGGGGCAGCAGCCCCCTTGCCCCCCCTCCTTGGTGCCTGGGCTGCTCTCCCTTTTCTTCCCTCTTCTCCTCTCAAATTCCCCTCCAAAACTCTCTCAATTTCTCTCTATAATCTCTATTCTTCTTCTATAATTCTCCCTCTCTAACTCTCTAATATATATCACTCACACACACAAAACTAAATCTCATTCTCCCCTCTCTATACACAATTACACTCACACTAATATATATACATGATCACACCCACACACACACACACACACACACACACACACACACACATATATATATATATATATATATATATATATATATATATATATATATATATATATATATATTAACACACACATAGACACACTCTCACCCACACATGGACACACTCTCACATGGACACACACACTCCCACACATACAAATCTACATACACACATACATATCTCTCTATATATAAATATATAGACACACAAATACACATGTATATATATATATATATATATATATATATATATATATATATATATATATATATATATATATATATATATATATATATATACCACTCTAAAGGATAATACCATAATTAAATCCTTAAAACTAGATTTTAGGGGAACCTAACAAATCTAGGGTCAACTTGTAGAGAACGATCCCCTCTCTAATTTATGTGAAAGAATAAATGAAATGGAGAATTAAATGGGAGTTTAAATGACATACCTAAATGAAGATTTGGAGGAAGAAGAAAGAGTTGGAAGAAAGAAATGAAGAGAGAATAAGAAACTTAGTGATGAAGTAAAAGAGGTGGAGGGGGTGGCCCTATTGTGGCCGGCCATGGTGCCAAGGGGTAGGGGCACTTGTAATTACAAGTTTGCCCCTCCCTAAGCCTAATGCAAAATTAATCCAAAATAGGTTTTGAAAATTGCTAAAATTAATTAAAAATCATAATTAAACTAAATTACTCATGGGGGACTAGTCCAAACTCCTAAACCAAGAAGTTTAGTGTGGTGGGCCATGGTTAAATAACTTGCTAATTACGGCTCAAGTCGAAATTCCCCGGAGTCCCGAATTAACTCAGAATGCGATAAAATTCGAATCCGACTCCTATAATAATTAAATAATAATATTCATGAAATAAAATTCCCAAAAAATATTATAAAATGGAAAATTATCATTTTACCCCTAACTGGAAAAAGTAAGGGTGATAAGTCATGATAACATGCAAGGAGTAATATGGTATCAAGAGGATAAATGGGAGACCTAAAAAGATATGTTTTGAGAGTAGGTTGAGGGCACGATTTAAGAGAACAAATTTAATTTTACTCCTAAATTAAGCGATTAGAAGGTCATGATAGTAAATATAGGACCGAGAAAAAGGACGAGTAGTTTAGGATGAAGATATAGCAACATCGAGTGAGAACGGTCATAGTCGATAGGATGTTAGAAGAAGTTCTAGTGTAACGCCTTCGTCCTTCTAAAATAGGTGAAGGCGAAAGCAATATAGAGTTCGAAGGAGGCGTTATCGAATACGAATACGTGGTTCAAAGGCGACCGAATAATTCAAAAGGAGTTGCCAAGGCAGTCACGGATGAGACTTAGAGGACAAGTTTAGCTATGTCCCCATCCACGTTGAACGATAGATGTAAGCGAACCAAAGTGCACTAGGTTGATCAGACCATCATGCACCGATTCTGAGTAGACAATACGTTAGCGGAGGCCTCCAATAACATATGTCATGAACAAGCTTGATAAAGAATTTACCTTGTAAAAACTAGGCTACATTAGCATCATTAGTCTAGATAGTAAAAATATAGGCACGAAAGTTTAAAATTGAGAGGGAGTATAGTCGAACTTCTAAAGAATCTAAGTCATGTCCTGTGATGGTCTTTATACAGTCGTCCTTTAGTCTTCTTGTCCAAGTCCTTGGTTGACTAGATGGGTTAGGGTCCTCTAAATTCTAGAATCTAAGTGAACTTACTAATATAGGTCACAAGGACAAAGGGATTACTAGGTCATAAAGCATTCTATCCAACTTAAAAGAATTAAACTAATAGTGTTTGGGATATCTAACTAGTATGGTCAATCTCTAGCAAATACGAAGGGAAGATAAGAAAAATGATAGGAGGAATCAAGCAAGATGCAATTGATGAGTCGAACGGTAATTCAAATATGGGATCGAGGAAAGAGGTCAAGTATGTGGATGAGATCCTAGACTTCTAATCCTATACACAGGCTTGCTTGGTATGGTAAAGTAACCAAATAATTTATCTAGACCTGCATGGGCCACCACAAAAATATGTAACGCCCCAGTCCCAAAATACGTAGGACTAGGAACGTAGACATGCCAACTGTATACATACGAATTACATGGCCTTGTATGTATACATAAGCTGTAATATGCAGTAGAAACCATAACAACTAATCTCATCCACAAATAAAGGAAAAATAAAGAATTTATATAATCATCTATGGAAATGTATTTGTACAATATGTTGGGCGGAGACAAATCCACCGCCAACAAGCAAAGGACGAAATACATGGAAAAAAATAAGTTTGGCGAGCGAAACGAAGACGATCCAATTGCAATCATCCTCGAAGATATAGCGATGATCACGGCTAGAGCTAGAACACCTGTGTAAGACAAGAGCACACACCTGACGAGATAACCAGGTCCTCAGAGGGACGTAACAAGACACATAATATCATGCCAACAACCGAATAATAGAAGCTCAACATAAAAGTATATATATGACTAAACAAATAAAGGTCCTTAACCATTCTATGTGAAAATGTACTTTGAAGACAACGTTCCACACAAGGTGTAGCTCCCCATCCCGGAATTTTAAAATATTTTTATTTTATTTTATTTATTTGATTTAAATAGTGATTTTAGATAATTATTTACTTAATTATTACGGTAGATGATTTTAATCATGGTTGAGTTTTGAAGTACAAAACGGCTAGGAATCATGGCACGGATAGTGCAGTAGCGTGCTTTGATTAGTGTTTAGCCATGGTAGGAGAATGCCAAGCCATCGGTGTGTTTTAACTAGGAAAACTATGCCAAGTTATAGCACGACCATTAGAAATAGTTTAATTAATTATTATTAGATTTATTGACTTTGCAGGAACCCGGTTAAACCAAGTTAGCCGAACTGGGCCCGAACCGAATCCAAGCCCATGTAGGCATGTAGAAAGATCGAAGACGGCCATGCAGACATTTTAGGTGTGTACAAATATTTCTTATCTATTTTAAGGCTTGACAAATATTTTCTAAATAGTTAATAGTTCAGTATTAATATTTAAATTGTATTTTCGAATAACTGTACGAAATTCTAGGGCCAAATGGGGTATGATATGTTCACCAAGGACTATTAGTGGACAATTTAGTTGGTTACTATTATCTTATTATTATTATCATTATTGTTATTATTATTATTATTATCCTTATTATCATTATCATTAGTGTTATATATTATTATATTATTCTTATTATATTATTAATATTATATATTTTGTGTGTATATATATATAAATATTATATGTGTATATATGCAAATATATATACGTAAGTGATATATAAGTATATATATGAGTATATAGATTATATACGTGAATATATATAAATATATGTGTATGTGTATATATTATATATAAATGTATATGGGTATACATAGGTGTAAGTGTAAATAAATTATATATCTATATATGTATGTATAAATGAATATACATGTATTTTGTCTGTGTATATATAATATTATATATGTGCGTATATATAGATAAATATAAAAGTTAAATATTTGTGTGTAAATATATATATATATATATATATATATATATATATATATATATATATATATATATATATATATAAAATATATATATATATATATATATATATTATATATGAGAGTATTATATATTAATAAGTTATATAAATAAGAAATAGATTAAAAGAATATAGAAAAAGAAAAAGGAAAAAAAAAGAGAAAGAAATAGAAAAGCAAAAAGAATGGGCCCTCAGCTAAACTCAGCAGTAGCTGAGCCCAAGAAATACTTGACCGAGAGCAAGCCTTCCCCCACCCTTCGGTTCAAAACCGAACACCATAGTAGCATACACACGCACGCGGAAACGAAGGGGTCGAAAACCCTAACACCCTAAACTCCAACGCCGCCAACCCGAACTCACGCCTGGGCGCACCACCCCACGCGCGCGCGTCGCAGCGGCGGCCGTCGGCCGGCGAGGAAGCCGTTGCGCGCGCAGGAGTGGTAAGGCGCACAGCAGCAATGACAGGCGCCGCGGCCATCTTCGGGACTCCGCATCTCCCCCGTTCCTCCACCGATTCGAGTTTCGATTCTTTACGTATGATCCTGATATAACCACCTTTAACTCCCTCTAATTAGTTTTAGGTTGCACGAACCAGATTGTCCGATAAATCGACGTGAAGTCGACGGAAAAATCTGTCCAAAACAGGGCAGGAACCCGTCCCAAAGACCCAACTTGGAAGATGTTTTATGATCTGTATATTAGGGTTTTCAGAAAACTATTTGAAGACACTTTTAGACAACATGTAGGGCTTCACATTCCTTTTTGTGGATTCGGAAATCATCGACTACGCGTCGAGAAACCGAATCCCAAAGTTTTCCAAAAATCTGTTTTCAAAACTAGAAAAATTGTTCCACACGACGTGCGTCCCGCCATTCCGGGCGACGTGGTCATGAACCGAAAGCATGGAAAGCTGCCTAATGGCTTCATGGTCGTGTGGGCTTTGACGGAATTCAAATTGGTCGCATGTGCGGGACGAATTTGATGCATATCCGTCGAAATTCACCGTATCGTGCACTTTACAAATTTCTCCAATTACTTTGTGCACGCTCGTCAGATCGAGACAAAACTTGTGCCAACAGAACCGTATCATTTTTCTGGTCCTGTATGCCAAGTTTGGTCCAATTCTGAGACCGTTGACAAAATTACCGTTTTGCGGGCCTCACGGTCCCACTCAACGGGCGATTTTTTGCACGACCCGCCGCAATCCAACTCTGGACATACGGTTGAGTTCGTATCGGAAAACTGAATCCGTAGACATGTAGTTTGACGACTTTAGAGACCATTAACTCTGACACGTTTTTCAGTACAAAATGGGTCCAACGGCGGACATCATTTTTGTCCGAAATTATCGTTTTGCCCCTGTGTCCAGAATTGGACTTAAGGACATGCAATCCTAGCTAATTTGACTATTCTGAGAATGTTAGTAACGTTTATTTCAGCTTTCGAAGACAATTGTGATGACTTGGACTTTCTGATTTGTGATTGGCGATACATTGTTGGTTCTGCGTGCACCCTCCAGGCAAGTATACCTTACCAACTTGTACAGTATAATTTATATACATGTTCACCATCTCGCTGCTATTCTTTTCCTTACAGTCGTGATTGCTTTATTCCATGTCTATTACACTTTTTCTGTTATAGTTTCACTTTACATGTTTCTAGTTGCCTGTACATTCTTGTTCTTTTCTGTTATGATAGTTCTACCTGTTACACTGTATTAGTCTCATATGTATTGCTTGATAGAGTCGTCTAGTCCTATACCACAATTTTCTCGACTTGATTATAACTTGACTTGACATGACTTGAGTGGGACTTGACTTTGACATTCTATAGATTATGAGTACTTACCTTGACTATGGTCTATAGGATTTTATACTAGGATTGGCTACCGTCTTGGTTGCGTGTACTTGCCTTGACAACGATTGAGATACTATAGATTGTGAGTACTTGCCTTGACTGCAGTTTATAGCCAGCCATTTCTAGTATGGCATGCCAGTGTCTTAGGATCCTCGTGTTTAGATCTTGTGTCTTGGTTCATTTTGTCTCGTTGGATATCCTTGATTGTTTCTTGCTTCTTTTTACTGTTACATGTTGGCTTGTATATTATGTATCTTGCTAGTCCTCTGAGGACCTGATGATCTCTTCAGGTTTAGTGACTGCATGGAGTTAGTTAGCAGGACGAGATGGTAGAGGATTGCGATGTATGATACATGTATTGCTGGTATTATTTCTTTATTATGCTCTCGTGCTTTACATTCAGTACCATGATATATTCTGCTTACCTTATGGACTCATATCATTCTTAGAGTCTAATCGGACAATATGCTAATGGGCTGCAGACTATGACCCATAATTGTTTATTCTTGTTTATATGATTCATGTGGATTGAGATATAGTTTAGATTAAAGATGATACCCATGACCTTGACAGCTTATACGTACTCGAGTCGGGCTGGAGTCCGCTCGATACGTAGCTGGCTTGCTCACGAGCTCGCGTCCGAAAATCGGGTGCGGGTCGTGACAAGTTTTTGTGGTGGCCCATGCAGGTCAGAGCATATCGTATCGGTTACGTAACTGTACCGGTACGAGCCTGCGCAACTGACTAAACCCTTAGAAATTTCAATCCACAATGCCTTGAAAATTCTTCTAGAAATTTCTCTACGTCCTTGAAAACTCCATATTCTCTTTCGATTATACTTTCTTGTTTTCCGTACCATTGAATCTCGTCCCTTCCTATTTCGGGGTGACGAACGATCGTGATGTCTAGAATTCATTAGAAATTCTTAAAATATAGTATAATATTGCATGATTATTAAGTTTTGGTTGTTTATAGATATAAGGATTATAGATGCCATATGCCAGATGTCTGCCGGTAGAAATTATTTGCAACTAGTTGGAAGAACATAAGACTTTAGTGACCGTATTTTGAGGAGTAGTGTGACCAAAGGTGGGTAGAAGTTCTCAAGTATTCGGAGTGATAAAATGACTAAAGAATTTTACAAAATATTTTGAGAGATTGAAATTGAGGAGATTAAGGTAATAGTAGACTTGAATTTTAAGGAATAGTCATGAATTGGAATTTCGAGGACGAAATTATTTTTTAAGGTGGGTAGATTTGTAGCTCCCATTCCCAAAATTTTAAAATATTTTTATTTTATTTTATTTTATTTATTTGATTTAAATAGTGATTTTAGATAATTATTTACTTAATTATTACGGTAGATAATTTTAATCATGGTTGAGATTTGAAGTACAAAACGGCTAGGAATCATGGCACGGATAGTGCAGTAGCGTGCTTTGATTAGTGTTTAGCCATGGTAGGGGAATGCCAAGCCATCGGTGTGTTCTAACTAGAAAAACCATGCCAAGTTATAGCACGACCATAAGAAATAGTTTAATTAATTATTATTAGATTTATTGACTTTGCAGGAACCCGGTTAAACCAAGTTAGCCGAACTGGGCCCGAACCGAATCCAAGCCCATGTAGGCATGTAGAAAGATCGAAGACGGCCATGCAGACATTTTAGGTGTGTACAAATATTTCTTATCTATTTTAAGGCTTGACAAATATTTTCTAAATAGTTAATAGTTCAGTATTAATATTTAAATAGTATTTTCGAATAACTGTACGAAATTCTAGGGCCAGATGGGGTATGATATGTTCACCAAGGACTATTAGTGGACAATTTAGTTGGTTACTATTATCTTATTATTATTATCATTATTGTTATTATTATTATTATTATCCTTATTATCATTATCATTAGTGTTATTATTATATTATTCTTATTATATTATTAATATTATATATTTTTTGTGTATATATATATATAAATATTATATGTGTATATATGCAAATATATATACGTAAGTGATATATAAGTATATATATGAGTATATAGATTATATACGTGAATATATATAAATATATGTGTATGTGTATATATTATATATAAATGTATATGGGTATACATAGGTGTAAGTGTAAATAAATTATATATCTATATATGTATGTATAAATGAATATACATGTATTTTGTCTGTGTATATATAATATTATATATGTGCGTATATATAGATAAATATAAAAGGTAAATATTTGTGTGTAAATATATATATATATATATATATATATATATATATATATATATATATATATATATATATATATATATATTATATATATGAGAGTATTATACATTAATAAGTTATATAAATAAGAAATAGATTAAAAGAATATAGAAAAAGAAAAAGGAAAAAAAGAGAAAGAAATAGAAAAGCAAAAAGAATGGGCCCTCAGCTAAACTCAGCAGTAGCCGAGCCCAATAAATACTTGGCCGAGAGCAAGCCTTCCCCCACCCTTCGGTTCAAAACCGAACACCATAGTAGCATACACACGCACGCGCAAACGAAGGGGTCGAAAACCCTAACACCCTAAACTCCAACGCCGACAACCCGACCTCACGCCTGGGCGCACCACCCCACGCGCGCGCGTCGCCGCGGCGGCCGCCGGCCGGCGAGGAAGTCGTCGTGCGCGCAGGAATGGCAAGGCGCACATCAGCAATGACAGGCGCCGCGGCCATCTTCGGGACTCCGCATCTCCTCCGTTCCTCCACTGATTCGAGTTCCGATTCTTCAGGTATGATCCTGATATAACCACCTTCAACTCCCTTTAATTAGTTTTAGGTTGCACGAACCAGATTGTCTGATAAATCGACGTGAAGTCGACAGAAAAATCTGTCCAAAACAGGACAGGAACCCGTCCCAAAGACTACACGTAGGGCTTCATATTCCTTTTTGTGGATTCGAAAATCATCGACTACACGTCGAGAAACCGAATCCCAAAGTTTTCCAAAAATATATTTTTAAAACTAGAAAAATTGTTCCACACGACGTGCGTCCCGCCATTCCGGGCGACGTGGTCACGAACCGAAAGCATCGAAAGCTGCGTAACGGCTTCGTGGTCGTGTGGGCTTTGACGAATTCAAATTGGTCGCATGTGCGCGACGAATTTGATACGTATCCGTCGAAATTCACCGTATTGTGCACTTTACAAATTTCTCCAATTACTTTGTGTATGCTCGTCAGATCGAGACGAAACTTACGCCAACAGAACCGTATCATTTTTCTGGTCCTGTATGCCAAATTTGGTCCAATTCTGAGACCGTTGACAAAATTACCGTTTTGTGGGCCCCACGGTCCCACTCAACGGGCGATTTTGTGCACGGACTGCCGCAATCCAACTCTGGACATACGGTTGGGTTCGTATCGAAAAACTGGATCCCTAGACATGTAGTTTGACAACTTTAGAGACCATTGACTCTGACACGCTTTTCGGTGCAAAATGGGTCCAACGGCGGATATCATTTTTGCCCCTGTATCCAGAATTGGACTTAAGGACAGACAATCATAGCTAATTTGACTATTCTGAGAATGTTGGTAACATTTATTTCAGCTTTCGGAGACAGTTGTGATGACTTGGACTTTCTGATTTGTGATTGGCGATACATTGTTGGTTCTGCGTGCACCCTCCAGGCAAGTATACCTTGCCAACTTGTACAGTATAATTTATATACATGTTCACCATCTCGCTGCTGTTCTTTTCCTTACAGTCGTGATTGCTTTATTCCATGTCTATTACACTTTTCCTGTTATAGTTTCACTTTACATGTTTCTAGTTGCCTGTACATTCTTGTTCTTTCCTGTTATGATAGTTCTACCTGTTGCACTGTGTTAGTCTCATATGTATTGCTTGATAGAGTCGTCTAGTCCTACATCACGATTTCTTCGACTTGATTATAACTTGACTTGACTTGACATGACTTGAGTGGGACTTGACTTTGACATTCTATAGATTATGAGTACTTACCTTGACTATGGTCTATAGAATTTTATACTAGGATTGGCTACCATCTTGGTTGTGTGTACTTGCCTTGACAGCGATTGAGATACTATAGATTGTGAGTACTTGCCTTGACTGCAGTTTATAGCCAGCCATTTCTAGTATGGCATGCCAGTGTCTTAGGATCCTCGTGTTTAGATCTTGTGTCTTGGTTTATTTTGTCTCGTTGGATATCCTTGATTGTTTCTTACTTCTTTTTACTGTTACATGTTGGCTTGTATATTATGTATCTTGCTAGTCCTCTGAGGACCTGATGATCTCTTCAGGTTTAGCGACTGCATGGAGTTAGTTAGCAGGACGAGATGGTAGAGGATTGCGATGTATGATACATGTATTGCTGGTGTTATTTCTTTATTATCCTCTCGTGCTTTACATTCAGTACCATGATATATTCTGCTTACTTTATGGACTCATATCATTCTTAGAGTCTAATCGGACAATATGCTAATGGGCTGCATATTATGACCCATAATTGTTCATTCTTGTTTATATGATTCATGTGGATTGAGATATAGTTTAGATTAAAGATGATACCCATGACCTTGACAGCTTATACGTACTCGAGTCGGGCTGGAGTCCGCTCGATACGTAGCTGGCTTGCTCACGAGCTCGCGTCCGAAAACCGGGTACGGGTCGTGACACAAGGGCTCTCGAGACTAGAAACACAACGCGTTAGCGTTTCAACCAAAGCACTAGTGACGTCTAGAGAAAAGTAAATGCATGGCCCATTAGCACTCGAGTGAGAGCTAAGTGGCATCTAGAGGAAAATAAATGCACGGCCACTAGCTCTTGGGTGAGTCACTAACGGCAGCTAGAGGAAAGTAAATGTACGGCACATTTTCAACTGAGGCACTAGTGGCATCTAAAGAAAAGTAAATAAGTGCACGGTACACTAGCTCTCGGCTGAGTCACAAATGGAAGCTAGAGAAAAGTAAATATGTGAAAGCCCTTGCGCCTAATAACTGTCTTCACCCTCCCTATGCACTACTCGTGCTGAATCCACACCACGATATTTCTAATAACCGCTAAGTTTTCTAGACAACTATGTTAGCAGTTATATCCTAACGCTCGTCCTGTACGCACCGATGTACGGTCGGCACGCAAGTCCGAATCTATATGAGACACGTGACATCGTGGTACACAAGTGTCGAGTCAATGAATGCGACACAAACAAAAGTGGTCCCTTAACTCTAGGCCAAGTGCATAAAGAAAACTAATGCATAATAATTTGCAACTACATATGGTTTTGAAAGAATAAGAAATAAAATATGCATGATATTGAGCAAGAAATTAAACAGTAAAGGCAAGGTGTCTTGCCTGATGTCCGAGTGAGGTAAGATGATGTCCTGGCGACGAATCAACAACAGAGCACAAAGAGGAAGGTGCAAGAACAACTTCAGATGCTGAAAATAGTATATTATCTAATTATAATTAATACTGCACCTATTATATTTATTTAATAAATTTTGAAGTTAGGATATGGTATAGGTTTTCGTATTAGCTTTCTGAAAAACTAAACGGATCGCATTTTCGTTTCTGGAATCTCCCGAAATCGCAAAAATACTGAAGCACGTTTATTTTTGGGACACTAGATACTCAAACAGTTTTGTAGAAATCTACAGAATGAATTTTGTCTACTAAAATATGTTTTTGGAAACCTTACCTCGATACGCTTCTTTTAAAAAAAACTGGAGGCGAAACGGAGTTCGGAGCTAGGAGATATCGTCGTTCCAAGTTGCTCTTAGAGTTTCTATTGGACTAAAAATAATTTCGAATTATGCCTGATAGAAGGGGGATGTATTGGATTTATATAGGTATTTATTTCAGATTTATCTCCTAAATTAGATAGGATTTGATTTAAATAAAAAAATCTAATTAATGTTAGATATGATTCCAATAGGATAAGAATTTCTAATGGATAAATCTTCCCATAAACTTAAATCAAATAAATTATTTAAAAAACAAATCAATTTGATTGCAATCCTTTAAATGATCACCATAATAACTTTAAGTATTATTCTATATTATCAAATAATTCAAATCATATGAATCCAAATCCAAATCAAACTCAACATAATAACTTTAAAATAATATCTAATATTTATCAAAATAATTTAAATCAAATAATAAATAAATTATTTAATCAAATAACATTTCAAATCTAGATTAGACAAATCGAAATGCTCCAATTAGTCATCGTAAGTATTTTAAACAATATTTAAATTATCAACATAATTTAAAGTATAGTTGATAACCATCAAGATAATTTAAATAAATTCAAATATAATCAAATAACTGATTAACATATCAAAATAATACTCGATGTCATTAAATATTACAAAACTTACTTTTATAAATCCAAATCGTTATTTAAAAATAAATAGACAAAAAAAAACTTTTATCGCTCATTTTTTTTAAAACCAATTTTTAGAAGACCAAAAATAATAAAAACATATTTTAAATTTCAAATAAAAAAAATCGAGAACATTTTTTTTAGAAACATTATTTCAAACCATTAATTTAAAACTAGTTTTTGGTAACAAAAGTAATCACAAAACATCTTTTACAAAATTTCTACGAAAATTACTTTTAAACACGAAATTAAAATATATAGATATAATTTAAAAAATAATAATTTCGGGAAGATGAGTTACAAATCTACCCACCTTTGAAAATTTTTGTACTCGAAATTTAAGGACTACTAGGATAGACGGACTTGGTTGATCGAAAAAAAAGATAGTAAGAATTTGTGACAAGAGAAAATAGATGGAAGGGAAAAGATAATTTCTTTAATGAGAACATTAATCAATTTGGATGAAAAATAGAAGAAGTGAATGGATATGGCTTGATGTGCACGGACACGATGCACAAACACTTTTGTAGGTGGAAAAAATTAATGGAATAGAGGATAATGAGCCTCTCCTTATATATGAGGTGGAAGCTACTATTTAGATAAGGATTATGATAGTTGCAAATTTTTTTACATAATTCCTCTATTTATTTTAAATCAAATTCAATAAATTTCAATCCAAATCAAAATCCATTTAAATCTAATTAAATTCCATCCTTTAGTTTAAAATCAATCAAATTTCAAATATATATATTAATTTAACTATTTAAATAAATCCATAAAATCAAATCAAGATTTAAATCGCCACAATAATTTTGAAATATATTTTCCAAAAATACTAATAATAATAATTTTGAAAATTATATTATTATTTAAAAATAAACTAATAAATAATTATGAAATATATATATGTATGTCCAAATAATATTTACATAAATATACTTTTCTAATATACCATTTTATAGGAAAATTATTTATTATTATATCTGTATAAATGAAAGGCTTTTCATAATTAAAATCATAAACTTGAAAATTTAGGCATGATAGCTAAAAATAATTATTATCTATATTATTTCGAAACTATAAAAATAGAAAAAATATTTTTCAAAAATATGTACGCTCGCACATAGTCGTACTAGTCGAGCAATTACGAAAAACAAAATTTTGCATGCGATGTACAATGCAACTACGCGATGTACAATATACAAAAATAAAAAATCAGTATCAAATTTATTTAAAAAAATAGTAGAAATTTAGGAGTTTTACAAGTACCCCGCTCTTGGTAAACTCCAGACTGACCACGCCTTCCGGAGCAGAAGCGATCATAGATACTCGTACGGTCTCCCACGAGTTTGGCAATGTACGTAGCAACCAAAGTCCATAAACCCCGTCGTCGAACTTGACTCCCATCGAGGATAGCTGGTCCACCACGCCCTGGAACTCACTCAAGTGATCCGTAATGAATGTCACATCTTTGTATCGCAGACCCATCATCGTCCGGATCAGAAACATCTTGTTTACCCCGGTCTTCTTCGCATACAAAGATTCCAGCTTATCCCATAACGTCTTCGCGTGCTCAATATTGGCAACGTGGTTGTACATATTCTCGTCAACGAACTATCGCATGTACCCACACACATGTATATGCTCAAAGTTCCAGTCCTCATCGGATTTCTCACTGGGCTTCTCGGATGCAAATACTGGAAGATGCAGCTTCTTTACGAACAACAAATCCTTCATCTTGCTCCGCTAATAATGGTAGTTGGTATGGTTCAGGTTCACCATGTGGATCGGCTTCGCGTTCATCTCTGCTTCCTGGTTTGACTGTGTAAAACCCCTCAAAATATTTTTTTATTTTTATTAATATTTATTGTTACTAAATAATGTTAATTGTTAAATAAATGCTTTTACACTAATTATTAAATTATTGATAAAGTTAAGAAGTATATGATATATATATATATATATATATATATATATATATATATATATATATATATATAGTGTTACTATTTATTGGTTTACTATTAGATTATATATATAAGCTTGTATAGTTTTGGTGTAAAAATTTTTAGCAACTAAACCCAATCCTTAATTTAACCTTAACCTAGGCCCAACCCATTAGGGACCTATTCATTTGGATCTCATTCCCATATATATATTCTTATAGGAGAACCTAATCACTCTCA
Organism: Iris pallida; assembly: GCA_029216955.1. Classification (NCBI taxonomy): domain Eukaryota; kingdom Viridiplantae; phylum Streptophyta; class Magnoliopsida; order Asparagales; family Iridaceae; genus Iris; species Iris pallida. The sequence goes on along the minus strand of JANAVB010006599.1, from coordinate 29,004,400 downwards.
ACCCTAACCCTAAACTTGCCTCCACACAAACTCCACCTCTCCCCATCAAACCACCAGCCCCTCCCCCTCTTCCGCGCCTATCTCCTTCCCCTCACCCGGAGCCCCGCCGTCGACGACGAGACGCGGCGCTTCCCGCGCCCGCGTGTAGCAGCCGGCGCCCCCCCGCGCGCACTGCAGCCCGGCCGGCCCCGATCCGGCGGCCCCCTCGCGGCGTTCCACCCCCCTGCGGCATGGCGAGGTAACACCGACCCCCCCCTCCCGTGGCGCTGTCACGTGGATTAAATCCTCTTAGCATGCTTTAAACCACGTTTTAGTATTTAAATTCTGATTATTCAAGTTTTGTATTGATTGTTATGATGAATAAATGGATGAATAATTAGATCTAAATGTAGGAAATCATTGGTAATTATGTAGGGGTTCTACCCTAATTTTTGTATGAATTAATATTAATTATTAGTATTTGTTTATATTTAATTATGAAGTTTCAATGCTAGTAATTAATTAAATGTGTTTACTGTTTTAATTTTTATGTAATATTTTGATCACGAATTAGATAAACTTTGTACATGAAAAAGTTTGTATAATTAATATAGTATTTTAAAATATTTTTCCAGAATTTTTAGAATTAAAATTATAATTATTTTATATGAAAAACAATGAATTTACACTGTTTAATTAATTCCGTTTGATGCTTATTATTTAATTAATAAATAATTAAATAATATAATTTATATGGAAAATATAGATTTAATTATAAAGTATATTATGGAAATTTTTCCAGTATTTTATTGGTTCTTAAAATGTTTTATTTAGATTTATCTATTGAGTTTTGGATTAAACAAATCAATTATTCAATATTGATTTCAATTTATATTATTTAATTGGTTAGTAATTAAATAATATTATTTGAATAGAAAATGTTTGTACAAATATACTCTTCTGTATAAAAATATTTCCAATATTTATTTCTTATTACTTATAATTATTTAGATTTAGTTGGGTAATTTCTAGATTTATTCAATAAGATATATATATTATATAATTAATTGTTATTAATTATATAAATATTGTAATTTCATGAAGTGATAAGATTCTGTTAGAAATGTGTAAATAGGGTATTTAGGAATTTATTTTATGTATTTTAAATATAATTATGAATTTTTAAGACTTAAAAGTAATTTGGAAAATCATGTTTAGGTTTATGTAATAAATTGTGTAATAATTATTTATTGATTTAAATAATTATTAATTTTGTGTTACTACTGTGAAATTAGTTTTAATGATTAAATTTAAGGTTGTGGTGATTTATTTGGATTTATTTAGAATTATTAAGTACTTATTATTATTATTATTCAACTATTCATTTAATAAATTGATTTAATGGTAATAATTCATTTCTGTAAAAATATATATATAATATATATTTATTATTCTGATATTATTTAGTTTATTAATAAAATAGACTAAAAATGATTTTAAGGATTTTTACTATTTAAGTTAGTATTATTAGAAATTGTGTATTCATGTGTGTATTAAAATGGTTGGTTAATTGATTATCATTAATTAATTAATTAATTATTAAATATTTGGTTGTATATAAATTTTAGAATATAATTGGTATGTTAATAAGTATAGTTTACATACTTATTATTGTATGATTATTATTCGTAATATTTTGATACTAGCTAGCTAGTAGTAATAGATTAATTTAAATTATAGAGTACTTAGCAATTTAATGAATTGTTTAATTAGTAATTAATTAGAGATAAATTTTGTTTAGGATTATTTGCTTCTCGGGACTCGGACTCTACTTTGGACCCGGATACTCAGTTGCTGGACACAGGCAAGTACACCTTGCTTGACATTTACTATGCAGTATTTACATTTGCCAGTTATTACTATCGTGTGCACTCATCTCCATTGATGACTACCTTGTATAGAGTTAGTATAAACTTGACACTGTCTCAGACACGTATCACATATGAGTGAGTTGAGTGCAGAGGTTCTGTGTTGACTGGCCATTAACATATGAACTTGAGTCTGTAGCAGTTTGGTTTAGTTATACTATATTTACTATGACGTCTTGCATATTGTTCGTACCGCATATACGGTACGAGTACATTGGGTGGGAGAGTCTACTAGTGGTGTATGAGAATTTCTGTTTCCAATGTACGCTGGATGCTCGTAGCCCCTCGTTTCTCAAACCGTAGAACGCTTGGTGGCAGTTTCTTCTTCTTCTCCCCCTCTCATGTGCCACTAGAGATGTCTCGAGTGCATTTACACATAGATGGTTAGAACACCTTATTGCTTCCTTGTATTTCCTGTCCTTGTTTGGTTAGGGAAATACTGGGTGGCATTCCTATTCGTTACTTTTACATTACTGCTCAGTATATTCATGCATGTCATTTTCCTGTGTATTTGTTATGTCCCTCTGAGGACCTGGTATCTTTTCTAGAGCTTGACGAGCACTTATTCCCGGCTGATTACGGAGTAGACGGGCTTGTTGACGACGACTTTGAGGTGGAGCCGCAGCCTTGATCCTCTGGAGGCTAGCTACATCTTCAGACGTGGGTTTCATTTCCAGTATTCCGTTCATTTCTATTTGTTACTTCATTTTCATTCCAGATGTACTCATTTACTTATTTAGTGGATTGTTCTCCTCTAGCCATAGTTGACATTTGGATTCTGTGGTACTGATTATTTTCCGTTCAGTTATCTATTACTTTATTTCATGGATGAGACTAGTTTACCTGCCTGTGATGTTACTTATTAGTTATACTTTAGCGTACTACAATCGAATCATAGTCCATTAAATTGGGTTTAGCTATGCTAGATTGTACAGCTGGCATGCCACGTGTTCCCGATCCGATTATTTGGAACTGGGGCGTGACATATTTTTAGTGGTGGCCCATGCAGGTCAGAAATTTGTTTGGTTACGTTACTGTACCAAACAAGCCTGCAAATTAGGTTTAGAATATTAGGTCTCATCCATACTTGACTATATCATTCTTGATTATCCTTGAACAAATTCTTTTGCATCTCGTTTGTTTCCGTCCTATTCTCAATTCCTTCTATCTTATCTCTGTAGAATCATGAATTTGAGGAGTGGACGTACCGCTGCCGGTAGAGACAACCAGTCATCTGGTACGGATGATCAGTCCGCGAGGGTAGTTCCAACCCACCCTTTGCTTCCAGGGCAGACGTCTCAGCCAGTTGGTGCACAACCGACTGGGGTACCACCTCCTCCCCTACAGTACCCTCAGACACCATATGGAGTACCCCCGGCTGTACCTCAAGACAGTCAGGCACAGATGTTTTAGTTCATGCACATGATGATGCAAGAACAGAGACAGCAAGCAGCGGAGCAGAGACAAGAAGCAGCTGAGCAAAGACGGGAAGCTGCTGAGATGAGACAGGGATTCTTGACAGCTATGGAGAGGATGACAGCACCAGCACCTGCACCAGCTCCGACACTAGCTCCCGTGAGACCAGCACGGGTAGGTTCAGTGAAGGACTACGTGCAGATGAACCCCAAACCTTATTTGGGAAACGAGAGTCCGGAGGAGACCACTACTTGGATCACCAGCACCAAGAAGAAATTGCAGGCATCTCAGTTGCCTGAGGATTTATGGATGACTGGCGTAAGAACTCAGCTGGAGGGGAATGCCCATCACTGGTGGGATTCTATAGAGCGTCAGTTGGGTACTCGTTAGATGTGGGAACAATTTTTGGAGTTTTTTGATAAGAAGTACTTCCCTACTACTGTGAAGAATGCCTTATACAACCAGTTCCTGCACCTGGAGCAAGGGAACAAGACTGTTGACGAGTATGACTCGGAGTTCAGTCGACTCAGCAAATATGGGGAGGTGCTGATACCCAATGATCTGGAGAAGGCCAAGAGATTTCACTACGGGATGAGGCAGGAGCTACAGCATTATACTAGCTCTCAGTCCCGAATCTCTTATGCTGAGTTGTTGACGGAGGCCAGGATTCAGGAGACAATTAGCAAGGGGAAGCTGAACCAGCAGAAGAACCAGCCAGTGCAGACGAAGACGCAGCAATGAGGTCCTATCAAGAGACCTATGGGACATCACCAGCATCAGCAGAAGACTGGACCCTACCAGTCTAAGGAGCTTCCGACTTGCCATTTCTGTGGCAGGAAGGGACACTTACAGAGAGAGTGCAGAAGGATACTGGGTACTTGCTTAGCTTGTGGATCGAGCCAGCATCAGGCTCGAGATTGCCCAGTTCGGGGAGCCATTGTGCCAGCTGGAGGTCAGAAGCCCCCAGCACCAGGAGGTCAGCAGAGAGGACCTATACTCCCTTCACAGTCAGCACAGTTTGAGAAAGCCAAGCAGCAGGCAGGAAACAAGAAGCAAGGACAGATTTTTGCTCTCACTCAGGGGGAAGATGGAACCGAATGTGAGGCTATCACAGGTACTATTTTAGTATGTTCATTGTCTGCTACAGTATTATTTGATTCTGGTGCCATCCTATCATTTATATCATCTAGATTTGTAGCTGTGCATAGGATAGCTACTTCTACAATGCCTAAGAGTTGGAAAATTATTACTGGTGGGGGTATAGTACCTGTGACTAGTACATGTAGAACCTGTTCGGTAGTTATTTGTGGCCGAGAGATGAGAGCTCGACTTTTGGTATTACCTATGCCAAATTTCGACGTAGTATTGCGTATGGACTGGCTTAGTCAATATCATGCTATATTGGACTGCCACAGGGGTTGTGCTATATTTAGACCGCCAGGCCAGCCGAAATTTGAATTTCAGAGAGGAAGCATTGAGAAGGGAGTAACTCAGTATCATGGAGCTTGCATGGCAATGGAGGTTGCCCCGCCACCGATCATTGATGAGTTTTCTGATGTCTTTCCCAATGATCTGCCGGGTCTACCACCCGACAGAGAGGTTGAGTTCACCATTGAGCTCATGCCATGAGCGACACCAATCTCTTCAAATGTCTATCGACTGGCGAAGAAGGAGCTGGATGAAATGAAGGTGCAGTTGCAGGAGTTGCAAGACAAGGGATTTATCAGACCAAGTGCATCACCTTGGGGAGCCCCGGTCTTGTTTGTGCCAAAGAAAGATGGAACAGTTCGCATGTACATTGATTATAGGGCTCTTAATGCTGTGACGATCAAGAACAAGTATCCCCTGCCCAGAATTGATGACCTATTTGACCAGCTGACAGGAGCCCAGGTATTCTCGAAGATTGATCTGAGATCGGGATACCATCAAGTGAAGGTTCGGAAGGAAGACATCCAGAAGACGGCATTCAGGACTCGGTATGGTCATTACGAGTTCTTAGTAATGCCCTTTGGTTTGACAAATGCACCGGCTGTATTCATGAATTTAATGAACAGAGTATTCCATGAATATCTTGATAAGTTTGTCGTAGTATTCATCGACGACATTTTGGTGTATTCAAAGAACCATGAAGAGCATGAGGATCACTTGAGGAAGGTGCTGGAGATCTTGAGGCATCAGAAGTTATATGCAAAGCTGAGTAAGTGTGAATTTCTGCTAGATCATGTTTCATTTCTTGGACATGTTATCTCAGGAAAAGGCATAGAAGTGGATCCGACGAAGATATCAGCAGTGGAGTCATGGCCAACTCCAACCGATGTTTCAGAGGTGCGAAGTTTTCTAGGGCTTGTCGGATATTACCGGAGGTTCGTAGAGAATTTTGCAAGAATTGCGAAGCCTATGACGAAGTTGACTCGCAAGGATCAGAAGTTCGAGTGGACGAAAGAGTGCCAAGCTGCTTTTGATGATTTGAAGAAGCGCCTTACTACTGCACCAGTCTTGACTATTCCATTGGGATCAGGAGGTTTTGTCATCTATAGTGATGCATCCGGAAAGGGATTAGGATGCGTCTTGATGCAGCATGGGAAGGTAGTTGCATATGGTTCCCGGCAGTTGAGGACCCACGAGAAGAATTATTCCACGCACGACTTAGAGCTTGCGGCGGTGATATTTGCCTTGAAGCTTTGGAGACATTATCTGTATGGAAAAACAGTGGAGGTATATACAGATCATAAAAGCCTCAAGTATGTCTATACTCAGAAGGATTTAAATTTGAGACAGAGGCGTTGGCTTGAGTTGATGGCAGATTTTGATATTGAGTTACAGTACCATCCAGGGAAGGCGAATTCAGTAGCAGATGCATTGAGCCGGAGGCCTATGGCACATTTCTTGACATCACAAAAGGAGTTGCTTTATGACTTGGAAAAGATGGGCATCGAAGTTGTTAGGCCTGGAGGAGTTGCAGAGATGATGAATCTTCAGGTTCAATCTTCATTAGTAGAGTGGATCAAGGCGACCTTACCGACAGATGCCAGATATCAGAGGCTTCGACAGAGGACAGAGCAAGGACTGCAGACTGGATTGAGGATTCACGAAGATGGGACCTTGAGGTGCGGAGATCGCCTCTATGTTCCTAATGGAGAGATCAGGCAGGAGTTGATGACAGAGGCACATAGTTCGACTTATTCTATTCATCCAGGTGGTACAAAGATGTACAGGGACCTGAGACAGCACTACTGGTGGCATAGAATGAAGCGTGAGATAGCACGGTTCGTAGCAAAGTGCTTGGTGTGTCAGCAAGTCAAGGCTGAACATCAGAGGTCCGCAGGATTATTGCAACCGCTTCCGATACCTGAGTGGAAGTGGGAGCACCTCACTATGGATTTCGTTACGGGATTTCCGAGGAGCCCAGCTGGACGAGATACAGTTTGGGTGATTGTGGACAGATTATCGAAGTCTGCTCATTTCATACCATTCCGAGTGGGGCAATCTACAGAGGTATTGGCAGACCTATATATGAAGGAGATAGTGCGATTACATGGAGTACCAGTCAGTATAGTCTCTGATCGAGATACGAGATTCACATCGCACTTCTGGAAGAGCGTGCAGGAAAGTCTGGGCACTAGACTGAAGTTCAGCACCGCTTATCACCCTCAGACGGACGGACAGTCAGAGCATACCATTCAGACGTTGGAGGACATGTTGAGAGCTTGCATGTTAGATTTTGGAGGATCCTGGGAGGATCACTTGCATTTGGTAGAGTTCTCTTACAACAACAGCTACCAGGCAAGTATCCAGATGGCCCCTTTTGAAGCATTGTACGGAAGGAAGTGTCGATCGCCAGCATGTTGGGGTGATGTAGGCGAGAGACAGATATTGGGACCAGAGTTAGTGACTCGTATAGTAGATACAGTCAAGAAGATTCAGGGGCATCTACGAGCAGCACAAGACCGACAGAAACAGTGGGCAGACACTCATAGGCGACCTCTTGAGTTCAAGGAAGAAGATCATGTGTTCTTGAGAATCTCCCCGACTAGAGGTACAATCAGATTTGGAGTCAGAGGTAAGCTCAGCCCAAGATACATCGGACCATTCGATGTGTTGGAGAAAGTTGGCGAGGTTGCATACAGATTGGCACTGCCGCAGTCATTGGAAGGCGTTCATGACGTATTTCATGTCTCCCAGTTGAGAAAGTATGTGGCAGACCCTAACCACGTACTTGATCATTCAGAGATCACCGTGGGACCGACCTTGTCCTACGAGGAGCAGCCTGTGGAGATCCTAGACCACAGAGAGAAAGTGTTGAAGGGGAAGACCATTCGACTAGTCCGAGTTGCGTGGAAACACCATTCTCCGGGCGAATCGACTTGGGAACGGGAAGATTCTATTCTGGAGCGTTATCCATACCTTCGTGAGGCGTCTGGTATGACTTAATTCTGCTAATATTCACTCTCTAGATTTTGCTTAATTTAGTTTGTAAATTTCCTAGATTTAGAATTATGATTGTGTGTGTTTCTTTTAATCCCAGCTTGTTTTTAATTTCGAGGACGAAATTTTTATAAGTTGGGGAGAATGTAAAACCCCTCAAAATATTTTTTATTTTTATTAATATTTATTGTTACTAAATAATATTAATTGTTAAATAAATGCTTTTACACTAATTATTAAATTATTGATAAAGTTTAGAAGTATATGATATATATATATATATATATATATATATATATATATATATATATATATATATATATATATATATATATATATATATATATATATATATATATATATAGTGTTACTATTTATTGGTTTACTATTAGATTATATATATAAGCTTGTATAGTTTTGGTGTTAAAATTTTTAGCAACTAAACCCAATCCTTAATTTAACCTTAACCTAGGCCCAACCCATTAGGGACCTATTCATTTGGATCTCATTCCCATATATATATTATTATAGGAGAACCTAATCACTCTCAACCCTAACCCTAAACTTGCCTCCACACAAACTCCACCTCTCCCCATCAAACCACCAGCCCCTCCCCCTCTTCCGCGCCTATCTCCTTCCCCTCACCCGGAGCCCCGCCGTCGACGACGAGACGCGGCGCTTCCCGCGCCCGCATGTAGCAGCCGGCGCCCCCCCGCGCGCACTGCAGCCCGGCCGGCCCCGATCCGGCGGCCCCCTCGCGGCGTTCCACCCCCCTGCGGCATGGCGAGGTAACCCCGACCCCCCCTCCCCCCCCCCCCCTCCGTGGCGCTGTCACGTGGATTAAATCCTCTTAGCATGCTTTAAACCACGTTTTAGTATTTAAATTCTGATTATTCAAGTTTTGTATTGATTGTTATGATGAATAAATGGATGAATAATTAGATCTAAATGTAGGAAATCATTGGTAATTATGTAGGGGTTCTACCCTAATTTTTGTATGAATTAATATTAATTATTAGTATTTGTTTATATTTAATTATGAAGTTTCAATGCTAGTAATTAATTAAATGTGTTTACTGTTTTAATTTTTATGTAATATTTTGATCACGAATTAGATAAAACTTTGTACATGAAAAAGTTTTTATAATTAATATAGTATTTTAAAACAATTTTTCCAGAATTTTTAGAATTAAAATTATAATTATTTTATGTGAAAAATAGTGAATTTATACTGTTTAATTAATTCCGTTTGATGCTTATTATTTAATTAATAAATAATTAAATAATATAATTTATATGGAAAATATAGATTTAATTATAAAGTATATTATGGAAATTTTTCCAGTATTTTATTGGTTCTTAAAATGTTTTATTTAGATTTATCTATTGAGTTTTGGATTAAACAAATCAATTATTCAATATTGATTTCAATTTATATTATTTAATTGGTTAGTAAGTAAATAATATTATTTGAATAGAAAATGTTTGTACAAATATACTCTTCTGTATAAAATATTTCCAATATTTATTTATTATTACTTATAATTATTTAGATTTAGTTGGGTAATTTCTAGATTTATTCAATAAGATATATATATTATATAATTAATTGTTATTAATTATATAAATATTGTAATTTTGTGAAGTGATAAGATTCTGTTAGAAATGTGTAAATAGGGTATTTAGGAATTTATTTTATGTATTTTAAATATAATTACGAATTTTTAAGACTTAAAAGTAATTTGGAAAATCATGTTTAGGTTTATGTAATAAATTGTGTAATAATTATTTATTGATTTAAATAATTATTAATTTTGTGTTACTACTGTGAAATTAGTTTTAATGATTAAATTTAAGGTTATGGTGATTTATTTGGATTTATTTAGAATTATTAAGTACTTATTATTATTATTTAACTATTCATTTAATAAATAGATTTAATGGTAATAATTCATTTCTGTAAAAATATATATATAATATATATTTATTATTCTGATATTATTTAGTTTATTAATAAAATAGACTAAAAATGATTTTAAGGATTTTTACTATTTAAGTTAGTATTATTAGGAATTGTGTATTCATTTGTGTATTAAAATGGTTGGTAAATTGATTATCATTAATTAATTAATTAATTATTAAATATTTGGTTGTATATAAATTTCAGAATATAATTGGTATGTTAATAAGTATAGTTTACATACTTATTATTGTATGATTATTATTTGTAATATTTTGATACTAGCTAGCTAGTAGTAATAGATTAATTTAAATTATAGAGTACTTAGCAATTTAATGAATTGTTTAATTTGTTTAATTAGTAATTAATTAGAGATAAATTTTGTTTAGGATTATTTGCTTCTCGGGACTCGGTCTACTTTGGACCCGGATACTCAGTTGCTAGACACAGGCAAGTACATCTTGCTTGACATTTACTATGCAGTATTTACATTTGCCAGTTATTACTATCGTGTGCACTCGTCTCCATTGATGACTACCTTGTATAGAGTTAGTATAAACTTGACACTGTCTCAGACACGTATCACATATGAGTGAGTTGAGTGCAGAGGTTCTGTGTTGACTGGCCATTAACATATGAACTTGAGTCTGTAGCAGTTTAGTTTAGTTATACTATATTTACTATGACGTCTTGCATATTGTTCGTATCGCATATACGGTACGAGTACATTGGGTGGGGAGAGTCTACTAGTGGTGTATGAGAATTTCTGTTTCCAATGTACGCTGGATGCTCGTAGCCCCTCGTTTCTCAAACCGTAGAACGCTTGGTGGCAGTTTCTTCTTCTTCTCCCACTCTCATGTGCCACTAGAGATGTCTCGAGTGCATTTACACATAGATGGTTAGAACACCTTATTGCTTCCTTGTATTTCCTGTCATTGTTTGGTTAGGGAAATACTGGGTGGCATTCCTATTCGTTACTTTACATTACTGCTCAGTATATTCATGCATGTCATTTTCCTGTATATTTGTTATGTCCCTCTGAGGACCTGGTATCTTTTCTAGAGCTTGACGAGCACTTATTCCCGGCTGATTACGGAGTAGACGGGCTTGTTGACGACGACTTTGAGGTGGAGCCGCAGCCTTGATCCTCTGGAGGCTAGCTACATCTTCAGACGTAGGTTTCATTTCCAGTATTCCGTTCATTTCTATTTGTTACTTCATTTTCATTCCAGATGTACTCATTTACTTATTTAGTGGATTGTTCTCCTCTAGCCATAGTTGACATTTGGATTCTGTGGCACTGATTATTTTCCATTCAGTTATCTATTACTTTATTTCATGGATGAGACTAGTTTACCTGCCTGTGATGTTACTTATTAGTTATACTTCAGCGTACTATAATCGAATCATAGTCCATTAAATTGGGTTTAGCTATGCTAGATTGTACAGCTGGCATGCCACGTGTTCTCGATCCGATTATTTGGAACTGAGGCGTGACAGACTGTCAACTCCTGACACTACTTTGAACCGAAAGCTCTGATACCACTCCGTTGGAAATGAAGCACGGAAACCGTTCCCCCAAACCAGAAAGTCCTGCAAGAGAACCAAGCAAAAGCACACAAACCAAAAAAACCAAACACAATCGCAGACACAAAGATTTTTGACGTGGAAAATCCTTGCGGGAAAAAGCACGGGACGATCGGAGTTCAACCCTGCAGAACCTCTACTAATGGAATAAAGAGAATACACCCTCTACAAGCTCCTCTCGATCCAATACGGATCATCACAACTCACTTGAAAGAAGAAATTTTTTGATTGCAGACTCCGAAGAACAAGAGATGCCGAAAAATTATTCAAAGCAATCTCTTCTTCACAATAGTCCTTAATCCTCTCCTCTCTCAAAGATTGTAAGCACTCTTATTTTGAGATAATTTTTCAACTAGCATGTATCACCCTTTTATAAGTCCTTGGTAATCCATATATGGAAGGCCAATATATATGAAAACTTTCAATATGCATCAATCATATATTTAATGAAAATCCAATCATAATTGGCTTGCCATAATTGGAAGTCCAATTATATGGAAAGCTACTATATGAAGGGTCCAATCATAAATATATGATCAAAGTAAATATGAAAATCCAATCATATACTTCCTTACCATATATGTTCCACAATAGGATCCATGCACTCCCCGAGCTTCTCTGACACACGGATGGCACTCGTCGCTCTCCGGGGTATTCTCCACATAGGTTGGGAACCCCACCCACTCTAACAGGTGTGGCGGTCTTTGGAGAACGTCAATGCCGATTGATTTCGAAGAAGGCTGGGGGCGACGGTTTAGAGACGATCGACTGATTTGGAGAACATTATGGTTGATGATTGTTTTGACCAAGCTGTCGACTCGGATAAAATTCAAATTTTTTTTTTTATAAAAGATAGTTTTGCTATTTTTGATAATTAAATTCAATTATAATTCAACAAATTTAATTAGGTAGTATTTTTTTTTAGAAATTAAAAGCAAGACATCAATTTTAGAATAGAAGTATTGTAGGAATTTTTTTTTATGGAGGTTGACCAAAAGAAAGTAGGCCTCTCGTGTTATTTTGAAGGAGTAGAATGAATAATAAAATTTAAACTCTATTAAAAAAGGCTAATAAAATTTAAACCCACCTTGGTGCTAGCTACTCTCTTCCTGAGTTGCAAAACCAAATCATTTAAAAAATAACAAAAATCGGATGAAATCGAACTCAACTGGTTCTTGTGTCAGCGAGAAGACGTATAATTTTTTTGGCTAAATAAATGGTCTAGAAATCGAACCGTGAAAGAGATGGATGTGTGTGTAAAAATTAAAAACAATATATCTAAATGACATACAATGTGCCCAGTGTCCCGTACGTTAGGGCCGACGTTTCAAATAATAGAACAAATAAACTGGATGAAGAGCTACGTGGCTACTACCAGCCGCACTGCACTCAATAGTTAACAGAAACAAAAGTAAAAAAAATTAGAAGATATTACATGAAAAAGAGAAGCTCAATTAGTAGTTCTTTATCGAACCAGATCAACATCAACCATCTTGAGGGCAATAAACATAGACAATGTCATTGTGTCAATGTATCCAGTGTTAGGTTAATTTGAGCTTATGTTGTCCGGACACAGATATGGCTATACAGTAAAGACACGACGATACAACACTAATCCTAGCATATCTTTGAAGTGCCTACATGGGTGAGCAACGGTTCGGTTCGGTTCAAACCGAATCGAATATATGAAAATCGAAATAACCGTAAATCGTATTTTTCAAAACTGAAAATCGAACCGTTTTTAAACCGAACAAACTGAATCGAATTAATTCGGTTCGATTTTCGGTCGATTCAGTTTCATGAGCCAATGTGCCAGACCTTCAAATATTTAGCAAAATGTGCCTATTTAAATAACAATTTTTTTAAATATAATATTATTGTATTTATGAATTATTATATTACATAGAATAAAAAATATTAGTATATATAGATTGAGAGTTGAGAGAGAGTGCTCAAAGAAACACCAATAGAAAATAAGAGAAAGAGTGCGCTCAATTAGGAGTTAAATAATATTAGTATCTATATATTGAGGATAGTTTGATAAATTACTAAATCGGTTTACGGTTCGGTTATTCGGATCAAGAACCGAAAATCGAACCGTTATTTCAAAAATTTAAAATTTGAAACCGAAAATCAAAAAACCGAACCGTTTGTCGTATTTAGGTTCGGTTCAATTTGGCTTTCGGTTTTCAACCGTTATATATGCTCACCGCTAAGTGCCTGTGCCTCCTAGTTTGAGCTATTTAGGGTTAAAAAAGAATCAGATTGTAGATTGCTAAAATTATGACTCAAAGGTCTGGCTTCAAAATTGACGCCTTCTGTTGAGGTGAGAAAGCTTTGTTGATAAGATGTTCATGCTTCTGCTAAATAAACATATAGATTGGCACATGAACATGACAAGGTACGTATCCCACTAATTTACCTACCATCAAACTTAATCTGATGATTAGACATAGGTACCCAAAATAGTTTGCACAAAAGCATATTATACTTTTTGAAACATTATATGCGTTTATTAATGAAACTAAGCCTGGGTTTAGTATTACCTGTTTTTGTTTATTATAAAACTAGCAGCGTGTCATAATATTATTCCAAGTTTCTGTTTTGAGTTACTATTTCAGTTTCTGTAGATGAACTGTAGATTTTGGTGTCACCTAACATTATGTCAAACATATAGAAAATTACGAAAATATGAGCGAAGCCCATTGCATGCTGAAATTGCATAGGCTGTCATTGGCACACAACCAAGTAGGAGTGCTAACGGACTAAATCCAAGTCCGACTGGGTAATATGCTAATTGGTTGGAATATGATTGAAAATACTTGGGTTCAGATTTGGATTTTAGGGTTAAAATATTTAAACCCGATAAAAAAATTGGTTTGGACTCGGGTTCACGTGTCGCATTATATTTGAACTGAATATATATATATTAATGTTAATAATAATGTTAATATTAGTATTTAATGTTAATATTAATGTTAAGATACTCTCGCACGCGGGAAGGACAATGCTTATCAAATCGACTCTGGGCTCCATCCCGGTGTACACTATGTCTGCATACAAAATTCCTAGTACCATTGCGAAGAGAATGAGCCGGATGCAACGCGACTTCTGGTGGGGCCATGAGTCTTCGGAGAGAAGACTTCACTTTCTCAGGTGGGACTGCTTCACAAAACCGAAGTGTGACGGTGGATTGGGATTCCGAAAACCAGAATGGGTTAATAAATCGCTCATCGGCAAATTGATTTGGCGCTTCATCGAACAACCACATCTTCTCTGGGTGCGATTACTTCAGGGCATCTACCTTCAAAACAGGTCGATATGGGAGGTTCCCATACCCAAACGTGCCTCTCCAACTTGGTCAGGTATGATGGGGATTCGTCATGCGATGGCCAACCATATCTGTTGGAAGATCAGGGACGGATGGATCGATATCTACAACGACCCTTGGATTCCCCAACTCACCGGTCATAGAGTCATCTCCCCCCCCCCCCCCCCCCCTCCCCCAATGGACCCCGACTTGTTCGAGAACTCATGCACATACAAGAGAGAGCATGGAACATCCCCATGATCGAAGCACTATTCACTCCGCTAGAGTCCCGGGCAATTGCAAATATCCCATTACAAGACGAGACCTCATCAAAGAATGGAACCTTCTCCACCAAATCTCTATACGAAACACTTCGAAGACAACAACCATCATCATCATCATCCACACCCAATGTTACAAAGTGGCGCAACCTGTGGAGCTTGAAACAAATATCGCCTAGAATCCAGATGTTCGTATGGCGTTTGATGAACAATGCTCTACCACTGATGCAAACCATTTTTGAGAGAACTCGCAAAGGGAACCCCCTCTGTCCGTTCTGTCTGCTACACAAAGAAGACCCCGATCATCTATTTCTTCATTGTGACATTGTCCGTGAAAGCTGGTTCGTTAGCCCCATTGGACTACGGGCGGACAACCACCAAAGCATATCGGCTCTTCTTGAATCTTGGCTATGTGATCCTCAAGCAAAAGAAGCTTTCAAACTGGGCGCCACACTTCTATGGACCATCTGGAAAGCAAGAGGAGACTGTATCTTCCGCTATATATCTCATTCTCCCAATCGCATAGCAGCAAAGGCATTACTTATCTACACCAGTTACAATGATGGTCTTAACGAAAGCTTGACCGATATCCTGTCCCCCCGATCAAATCCAGTCGGTAGATGGATCCCCCTGAGTTAGGAGGCACTAAAATAAATGTTGACGGAGCAACCTCCAACTCACACGTCGCAGCAGCTGCAATAGCTAGAGATTCGTATGGGAGATTCATAGCCGGCAAAACTTCTGTTATTCCAGCATCCCATGACGACTCCAACCCTCTGAAAGCCGAGATCATTGCCATTCATATGGGTATCCTACTGGCACGAGAGAGAGCATTGCCCCGCGTTATCATCGAAGGTGATTCTCTCCTTGCAAACAAGATTATCAATGGGGACAAAAGTCTGATCCCATGGAGACTCCAAGATACTGTCTCAGCCATGATGAGAGACTTGGACCCGGACGACCGACCTGACTTCCAATTCATCAGGAGATCGGGAAACAACGTTGCCCACATGCTAGCTGAATTCGCCCTTACGAATAATCTTTCTACAAATTTTTCTACTCTGCCCGAGAACATTACACAGGCTATTGTAATGGAATTTCCTCCTATAGCTGAGAACAACTTCTCTACAGCTCAATAAAGCACTCTGCATTCCCTAAAAAAAAAAAATTAAATTATGGCTGAGAGTGAGGGAGGTTTTTAGGGGGTTTTCTAAGGGGGACTTTTGATCCGCTTCCATATATATATATAAAATCAATGGGTAATTGTGGCGAACTCGCCTCCACTGGGGCTCGAACTCCGACAACTTGGACCACATGGATCTCTTTTAACCAACATGCTAGAAGTCATTTGCTATATATATATATATATATATATATATATATATATATATATATATATATATATATATATATATATATATATATATATATATATATATTTGAAGGAATGTGTACTTCTTATTGATAAAAAGCCAAAAAACTGTACAATAATCTCGTGACCGAGCTTCATCCCTCCAGCATCATATGCCCTCTATACATTTGATATCATATTCTATCCCGTGCAAAATAATATTAACAGAGTTGGATTTGCCTTCAAATAATCGTCGATTTCTTTTCCGTCACACATGCCAGACTGTACATAGCAGCCTAATTCTCGCCCATCTATAAGGTTCAGCACCTTGAGCCTTCGTCGCTCCGACCTCCTCAAATATATTCACCAATCCATCTTGACTCCTACCACGAACACCCGAATCGTAGCGACTTCTCCTCCAAATTTCATCAGTGAACGGACACATGAAGAATAAATGATCTCTCGTCTCTATACTATTAGGATTCCCACACAGCATGCACCAAGTGTTCTGTATCTGAATACCAAACCTGGCCAACCGATCTTTGGTAAGAAGTCGGTTTTGGATAGCTTTGAAGGCACATAGCTTCATTTTATTAGGCGCTCCCTTAGTCCATACAAGCTCCGTCCATCCTACTTCCGGCCGACGTTCTCGAATCTGCTCGTATATCCGACCGATTGGGAATTTGTCGGTGTGAATTCCATCCCACTCCCACCTATCCGCCAAACCCTCCTTATCCATTTGGATCTCCTGCAACTCAGCGGCAAGCCACCGCCCCTCTCTTCTGTTGATTGTGTCCCATTCCCCATTGCGGATCAGGACGCTGACCATCTCAGTAGAGCCTACTAATTCATATGTAGGCCAACCGAACTTCTCAATTAAACTGCCGTGATTAATCCAAGGATCAACCCATAATCGCGTGTTCCGGCCATCTACTATCACCCGAGAAATGAACTGCTTAAGCCTGTCGCGTTGTCGCAAAATAACTTTGAAGGTTACCGAATAATTGTTATCGATTCAGGCTATCCAGAAATTACGTTGCTGCAGATACCTATTTCTCGTCCATTTAGCCCAAAGCGATTTATCTTCCACGAACCGCCACGCTAGTCGAAGTGTAGCCACCTCCCGAAGTGTTCTCAGAGATCTGATTCCAACTCCGCCTTCCTTTTTCTCCTGACAAAGATCCTCCCAAGATATTGTATGCACCCCTCCTCGCCACACAAAGTTTGCACACAGCTTTTCGACCTGCTTGATGATGTTTATTGGTATTATAATAGCCTGCAACCAATAATTAACAATAGCCCAAATAACAGATCGAACCAACTCCAGCCTCCCTCCGAACGAGAGCAGTTGTGCCTGCCAACCCTCAAGCCGGGAATGTACGTACTGTATCAGCCCTGCGCAGTCGTCAGCATTCGCATAATTGATTGATAAAGGGATCCCGAGATATCTTACCGGCAATTGGCCCAGTTCGATACCTAACATTGTCGACCATACTTCCTTATTAGGACAGTCCTTATTAAAATAAACCTGACTCTTCTCCTTGTTCAGTCGCAGTCCTGCTAGATCACCAAACTCCTCATGTATGTCGTTTAGAGTGTTAATGGACATGGGTGATGGCTCAATAAAAATAAGCAAATCATCAGCATATATAAGATGAGACACGCATGGCAAAACTCGTCGGAATAGCGGCGTTAATCTTTTCCGGTGCACCGCAAGATCCATCAGACATGTGTAATATTCCATCACAATAGTAAAGAGGTATGGTGACAAAGGATCACCTTGTCGCAAGCCCCGATTGCTGGAGAAGTATCCATGCGGTTGTCCCTTTACTAGAATTGAGAACGTCGGAGTGGTTATACATTCTCGAATTCGTTCAGTCCACCATTAATCAAAACCCATGCTACGCAATATTTCACACACAAACTCTCTGTTAACCATATCATAAGCTTTCCGCAAGTCCATCTTAATACACCCCTTTCTGCCGCCCGCCTTATTGAAGTCCCGCACCAGTTCATGTGCAAGAAGACAGTTCTCCGCGATCGATCTTCCTTTGATAAATGCAGTCTGGTTGGGTGAGATGAGTTCCTACATTATAGCCTGCATTCGATTGCACAAAAGGTGAGAAATAATCTTATAAATATAGTTACAACATGCAATTGGCCTGAAATCTCCCAACTCCGTGGCGCCCTCTTTCTTCGGAATCAATGTAACAAACGTATGGTTCATTTCCTTCAACAGTCGACCTGTATGAAGGAATTCTTGCACAACAAGTAGGACTTTATCTCGCAAATAGTCCCAGTGTTTCTTGAAGAAAGCCGCATTAAATCCATCTGGACCTGGCGCCTTGTGTGGATCAGCCTTCTTGATAATCTGCTCTACCTCCTCCATCGAAACTTTCTTCCTGAGTATAGCATTTCCTGCGGGAGTAACAATCCGCTTGCAAACTAACTCTGGGAAAGAAGACCTGTACTCGGTCTGATTGTATAAAGCAGTATAATAGGCAATCGCCTCTTGCTGTATCAATCCCTCATCGATAATTGTCTGACCATCCGTATTCAGAAGGGTGTGCATAGAATTCCTGTGCTTCCGCGCCTTGATAGTAGCATAAAAAAATTTAGAACATGAGTCGCCATCCTTGAGCCAATTGCATTTGGCTTGCTGCTGGAGCTTCAATTCCTCCTGAAAACGAAGATTCCAAACTTCCTCTTTCAGTTCAATCTCTCTCTTTGCCGCTTCATTATCCAACGGGTGCACCTGAAGATGATCCTGGACTTCTTGGAGTAACCGCTCATGTTCCTTCAAACTGGACTTCGGCCGGTACCTATTCCATATCTTGAGCTCTTGCTTGATACGCTTCAGCCGCTGGACAAATATGAACTGCGCGTTTCCACTCAATGGATGAGCACATCCCCGCGCAATTGCTTCATTGTACCCCTCAATCAACGGCCAAGCATTGCAATATCTGAACGGGCGTCGCCTAACTTGTGTATCCGGGACAAGGCGGATAACAATGGGAGCGTGATCACTCGTACCACCATGGATCCCCTCTGCCTGTCCTCCTGGAAAAATCTCCAGCCATTTGTTGTTATACAATGCCCTATCAAGTTGGCAAACCACGCGATTGACAGCAGAACTGTTATTCCAAGACCAGATATGACCTGTCCTTGATAAGCACATAAGCCCCGACTTCAGTAAGCAGTTTCGAAAATCTTCGAGGATTGGCTCCGGCACACGGCGACCCCCAATCTTCTCCGACGCATACAGCATGGCGTTGAAGTCCCCACAAAGTAACAATGGCATGGAATCTCCTATCTCTACCGCTAACTTGATGATATCCTGCCATAACTCGAACCTCCGTCTACGATCATTATTACCGTATATTGCACAAACCACCATCTGGAAACCCCCTTTGTTAGTGAATACTATGGCAATCATCTGCTCAGAAAGCAACTTCACGTCACCCTTCCAATCCCGCGTATCCCACAACATCCAAATACACGCCACTCCACCTAGCCCGAGATTATGCTGCGTATCCCAATGAGGCATTAGTCTTCTACTAATAATGTCAACAGATTTGATTTTACTCTCTAGGATCGATACAATCGTACATCTGTACTTTTGTATGTTATCCCTAATCTCTCTCCACCTACCAATGGAGTTCGCCCCCCTCACGTTCCACGTAAGGATCGTCATTAATATTGAGATGGTTGGTTGTCCTTCAGAAGTCTCGTGCTCTCCCGAGGACGTTGTGGGAGAGTCGCATTACTCTGTTGCTTTTGCCTCTGAACATCACCACTACTTGTCTGATCCGTATTGGGGCCCCTAAGAGTCTCGACCCATCTCGGGTTAGCCCTGGTTATGGGGTCCTCCCCCTCCTTCTGCAAGACACTGATGCCGTGTTCATTAGCTCCTGTCAGTACGGACGAACTAGTACCCTCACTATGGTGTGTAAATTTTGCAGCTTTAGCTAATACTCCTTCCTCCCTATGATCATCACCATCACCTTCTATATTGGAAGTCGCCCCTCTGTTCTGATCCGGGTCCTGTACATCACCTTGTCTGTATAGTACCATGGCTTGGCTAGATGTCATCGCGCTGTCTTTGGCTGCCTCCGGGACGACCCTCTTACCCAGAACAGTACCTGTACTCCCTACAAGCAGTTGTGTAAAATCGACTGGCGTCGATTCCATCTCCTCGACCTGGACCTGGTCCTGCACCTGATTCAGTTGAGAGGCCTCATTATTTTCCTACCTATTATCAGTATTCATGTGATCCCCTATTGTCTCTTCAGTAATATGATGCGGATCTTGGGCGTTCATACCATTTCCTTTTTCATTAGCTTTAGTCTCAAGAGATTCCTCAACTTCCCTACATTGATCCTGAGTATGGCCAAAGCAGTTGCATTTGGTGCATGAAGTGGGCACCCACTCGTACTCAATTTCTTGTTCCTGCCAGGTTCCATTGGGGAGCACCATATCAATTTTCTGAGGTAAAGAGTCCGTAGCCGTGATTTCCACGAAAACCCGTGCATATGATAATCTCTGCCTTCGTGCCGTCGGAATATCAGTGCGGAGGGGATTGCCTACCATGCTTCCTATTTTCATTATTGATGGGATACTCCACAATTACGGAGACAGCCATGGCAAGCGGATCCAGATGGGGACCGTGGACCGTAGTCAATCGATCCTTCTCAAAGTTTATCTCAGGCCGCCATCTCTTGAGCACTATTAGACGTCCATCAAACGTCCAGGGTCCTCCTTCCAGTACCCTATCCAAATCCTCCTCCAATGCTAATTTAACAAAATAGAACCCGTTTTCCCGAGAGAATATTTCCATTGCTCCTTTCGGATGCCATAGCCGTTGTGCAAAAGCTTTGATTTGTCCGTAGAACGGTCGACTCCCCATCACGTATAGTACCAATGTATTCTTCCAATACTCCAGAGTTTCCTCCAGATCATCCCCTGTGATCTCTACCACTTTTCTTCCATCTACGATCTTGGGTTCCACGTATTGCAACGACGTCTCCTCCTGTATTAAGGACGATTTGCATAGGTCCGCCCAGGTTACTGGTCGAGATGGCTTCATCTGGTTTGTCATCCGTCGGCCAGTATCTTTGTATTGTTCTCTACCACCTATCTCCATACTTCTCTCCGTCCCTTTCCCAGTACCCCCCCATCACCCTGAACCCGCCACTGCTTCGGGTGTTGTGGTTCTCGACGCGGCAAAGGACCTCCTCCTGGCATCCCTTTCCTGTACGACATCGGCCATGTCCTCATCCCCTGAAGCCGCCCCCTCTGATCCAACGCTCCTTGGTTTTCTCTACGATCTCCAATAGGCGCCCGTTTGTTCCTCTTCCTCCGCTCCACCGTAGTCCATCCCCCGGCAATCTCTCTCGCACCCGCGTCTGCTTGCTCGTCTTCCGCTGCGTCGGAGGCCCTTTGGCCGGTGTCCGGCGGCCCTACCCCAGAGTCTTCTCCCCGTTGCATAAACCCTAGCGCCGCCATATATATATTATATATTATATATTATACATATATATATATATATATATATATATATATATATTTAGATATATATATATATATATATATATATATATATATATATATATATATATATATGCTCTAAAAAAAACGATACAGCCAAGGCTAGAACCTAGGATCTCTTGTGTACAAGTATAACAAACTACCACTACACCACAAATGTTTTGTATATATATGCTCTAAAATCATCCGGGTGGTTTCATATTATGGAACTACCCTATATTATATAGGTTGGATGTGGATTTGGTGGTTGAGATTAAAAGGTGCAGACCCCACCATCTTTTAATCTCATCCACTCAATTCTAATTCGACCCATGCAACACAGGGTGATTCCATAATATAAAACCACCCGAATATCCCGGGATATCGGGTGAGCAGCCATGATCGATCTGATAATGGACCAACACTAGTTCGTGAACTATTCATTCCTAATAAGAAGCGGTGGAATACACAACTCATTCAAAGACTCTTCTCACCTATGGAAGCATCCGCGATCCTACAGATTCATTTGGTTGAAGATGACGGTCCTGACAAGCTTATATGGACTTGCTCTAAAAATGGAAGCTTCTCCACCAAGTCGATGTATGAAACCATTCGAAGACAGTCACCGAGTTCATCATCACAAAATGCAAATTCCAGTCTATGGAAAAATCTATGGGCTATCAGATCCATATTCCCCCGTGTCCAGATGTTTATATGGCGACTTCTAAATAACTCCCTTCCCTTGAACACTGCCATCAACATTCGCATCCCGAGCACCGACCCTAGCTGCTGCTTCTGCCTCAGCCACAATGAAGATGCATACCACCTATTCTTGCACTACAATGTGGCGAAGGAAGCGTGGTTTGCTAGCCAACTTGGACTAAGAGACACCAGTCAGTACACAATCAAAACTCTTCTGGAGAAATGGATAGAAGACCCCCGAGCTCATGAGGCTTTCAGATTGGGTGCGAACCTTACATGGTCCTTATGGAAAGCCAGGGGTGATTGCATCTTTCGCCACATTAGCCCAGTGATCAGCTGTAAGTCCCCTGAATTTCCGAGATTTTTTGAAATTTTCTAAATAATTTATTCTCGATAAATTATTTAGATTTAATTAATTTTGATTTAATGCTCTTTACCGTGACTTGGATTTCTAGAGCATCAGGGATGCCAGTCTCTGGAAACTTCATTCTTGGAGTTTGTAGTAGACGAGATTGTCTTCATATTGATATATCGTGTCCCACTCGAACTTGTTCCCTTGTGCTCTATTTGATTCGCGCAACTTCGGGTCAATTTAGACCAATTTATCGTCTGCCGTAATTTGTGATTTAATTTCCAACTTAATTTTCGGGCCCGACATCGGTCCAATCCAGTCGACCCAATATATGACCCTGGCCTGTTTTGAGTAAACTATGCACGTGCCACTTGCGCGCTATCAAATTGATCTCTCTTGTGCCCCCAATTCATCCATGAATTAATTGGTTTAATTTATAAATTAATTAAATCTTGGCTTCGGCTTTGCCCAAACTTGGCCCAACGTCCGACCCAGTTTGGCATGGACCCTACCATGACCGCCCATACACACCACTATTGTATTTATCTTTTTCCCTACACCAAAATATCCTTCTCTTTTATTTAATAAATAATTCTTTCTCTCTCATTCTAATATATATATATATATATATATGTAAATATCTCTCTTTCTCTCTCTTCTCTCCTACACACCTACATCCCTCCCCATCACAAGCACAACACACCCCTCCCCCATTGTGGCCGACCTACACACCCCCACGCTCTCTTTCTTTCTCTCTCTCTAAATATCTTTCTTTTTCTCTCTCTAAAAATCTCTCTCCTTATATATTATATACACATACACATATATACTCTCTCTCTTTCTCTCACCATCAGCCCATCACTCCATCACACACCAGCCCCCCTACTCCTGTACGAGAGCACCCCCTCTCCCATTCTTTTTTCTTTCTTTTCTTCACTCTTCTTATTTATTTTCTTCTTCATGTTCTTCTTCTTCTTCTTCTTTGCTAATTAACAAACACACAACCCATCACCATCACACCATCACCATGGCCATCTCTTCCACCCGAGCACCAACTCTTCTCCTCCTCGGCCTCCTCCCCTAGCCAGAGCTTGGCCGCCCATGGCCGAGCAGCAGCACCCCCATCATTTTTTTTTCTTCTTCTTCATGTTATCAAACTACTCCCGCCACCACCACTCTCACATCACCTCCACAAAACCGCCGCCTCCGCTCGTCATCGAGCCCGCGCCGCCTGGTCGCCGCCTGGCCACCGTGCGCCACCACGTGGCCGGCGTGCCACAGCAGCTGCAGCAGCAGCTCGCGGCAAGGGTGCGACAGCGCGCGCGCACAGCAGCAGGCCGCGCGCGCACCGGCCGGCCGTGCGCCGCTCCGGCCACCGCCGCTGCCGGCGAGCCCTCTGACAGCGCGTGCACCCTCCGGCGAACTCTCCTACGCCGTCCTCAACCTCCCCGACGATCCACGTAGGCGATTCGTGCGTTTTGCACGGAATCCCGTCGACGCGCGCGCGAGAAAGTTTCAGAAATGGTATTTCGGGACAGCGATTTCGTACGCGTTTTCTGGGAGATCCGACCGTTGGATCGGCGAACTCCTTGCTCCCTCTCAATCTCGGTATATCCACCTTCATCCCTGTCAATTTTCGTCCGTTAATTTTATCCTTTGATACATCAAAACCGGCCACCAAGTTAACGTTTTAATTTGAACTGTTTTTGGACAGTTTTGTGGAGCCGACTTCGTCGACTCGTATCTCCTCCGTCGCAGCTCCGGTTGGCGTGCTACCAGTTTCGGTGCACAGCTGGTATAACCCTCTTCCTGCCCCCTTTAGATTTCATTTCAGTTTGAGCTTGTTAGGTCGGTCGAATTCGACGCCAAAGTTGGCCGTTCGAATTCTTAGTATTGCACTTGTAAAATTCTATTTTTGAACCCGGGACTCCGGATTCAATTTCTGACACCACCAGTAGACTCGTGGCGTCGTTCTGGCATGTTTTCATATAAAGTTTGTTAGATTTGGAGAACGTGGGCCCTGACACGCATTTCGGTGCAAAGCGGATCCCACTTTCTGGGTCAACGGGTCATTTTGAGTTCGGCTCATCGGAATCCAACTCCGGATATACCGTTGAGTTCGTATCGTCATTCTGGACTCGTTGACATATAATTTGCTAGGTTTTAGTGGACTTTGGTTTCGGCACGCATTTTGGTGCAAGTCGGATACCAATATCCGGGTCAGTGGGTCATTTTGAGATCGGCTCATCGGAATCCAATTCTGGATATACCGTTGAGTTCGTATCGTCATTCTGGACTCGTTGACATATAATTTTCTGAATTTTGAAGACATTTGCTCCGGCACACATTTCCGTGCAAACCGGATACCAAGTGTCTGCGTCAACGTATCATTTTGAGATCGGCACATCGGAATTCCATTTCGGACATACCATTGGGTTCGTATCATCATTCTGGATTCGTGGACATATAATTTGCTAGGTTTTGTAGACTTCTATTCTGACACGTTTTTCGGTGCAAAGTGTGTCCGACGGCGGACATCATTTTGGCCCAAAATTACCGTTTTGCCTCTGTGTCCAAATTGGACTTTTGGACAGGCTATCCTAGCTGATTTGACCATTCTGGACACGTTGGTGATGTTAGTTTCCTCATCCGACAACATCTGTAGGTTTTCACCCTATTATTATAATCCTTCTCCTTTTGTGGTATTTTGAGTTCCGTCGATTCCGGTGATTGCACAATCACTGAAATTGAATGAGTTGACCCTGTAGGTGTTTATAGAGACTAGCCTTGACCCTGTCTGACCATGGTTGACTGCTTTGACTAAACGTCGAAGTAGAGTCAACATTTGACCTAGAGTTGACCATAGTTGACCAGTTGACCAAAAGTCAACTGTAAGTCAACCATTGACCCAGTTTGACCTAGTTTGAGTTGGTTTGACTTATTGTGGCCTAGTTTGACTTAGTGGAATGAGTCTGACCTAGATCGCGTAGCTTATACTATAGAATCAAGCCTAACACTGTTGAACCCTAATTAGTTTATATATATATCTTATCTTTAGGTCTGTGTCATCACTCTGAGCATCGACCCCATTTGACAGCTCAGGACCGCAGACGAGTACATTCACTGATAGTTTTCATTGTCTTGATATCTACTATATCCGATTCAGTCGTAGTATTTTACTTGATTTCCGACACGACAGTTCACGGACTAGTATATGTCGGATCCTGGCATGAGATGTTATTCCTGGACTTTCTTGGTATATGGGTATGAGATATTTTCGTGTTTCCTGTACTTGTATAGACATGGACTTGGGAGTGGGCTGATCACCTGCTTTTGAATCCCGTGTCATGACGTGCCATGTCCGGATCCGTGATACTATTCGGGGGATAGAGGGGAATTATTAGGGGTTATGTGATCAAAGCCTCCGTGATGATATTTCCGTATTTTGCTAGCGCCACCCTCACCTCACGTAGGGTGTAGCAGATACCCCCTGCCGGTTATCCAGGTTGGCCGGCATGACCCTCTTCGGAGGCCCTCGTCAGAGGTTCCGTGTGATTGTCGAGCCAAGTGGATAACCTTTCCCTTGTTTCCTAGCCGATCACATTTCGCCCTAATAATTCAAATCACTTTTTATTTATTTGTTGTCATATCTTACATTCCAGTTCACCTTTACTTACTGTACTTTCACCATGCTATGATTCATTTCTCATATGCTCTACCTGCCTTTATACTGTACCATGATGATGGGACTAGGTTCTATTCGGAAGAAGGGTTACAACCCCGGTCCTTGTTTGGTTTAAGGGTTGTAACTCGACTTTCGAATGGTTCCCAAGTCGCCTATATTCTTTGTCTTGTATTTCATTATTACTGTCTCTTATAGTATTTGTCAATTCACATGGAACTGCTGTTGGTGTTTGTACTTGCTCATTTTCCTGACAGGATACCGTTGATAATATTTTAGGAGTTGTTATACCATTAGTGGACTTCATGATGTTGCTAGCTGAGGTGGATCTCACTATTCTTCTATGTGAGTTGCCTGGTAGTTATCCTTAGTTAGTCTTGTTTTTCCTTCTTTATTTCATGTCTTATGATTCATTCTAGTAGTTTCTAGTTGTTCTTGTGCTTTAGTTATCTTTCTTGTCTTATCATCCCTAGCTGTTGTGATGTGACTAGAATATATTTGTAGTTATAGGCCTTCTAGACGTAGTGTATATTTATTGGGTACTAGACAACGTTCTACCGCCGATACTGCGGCGTAGGCTGGGCGTCGTCTACGTATTCGTACCCGTATATTCGGGTGCGGGTCGTGACACGTTTTTGTGGTGGCCCATGCAGGTCAGTCTTTACAATTAATGCGAAGTCGTGGTAGTACTTGAGCTTATCTGTACTACTGCGAGCCTGCCCTAGGATTAAGGTTGAGTCATGGAATATTTTAGGAATTTGGTACTCAGTCACATATTAGGAACTCTTGGTAGATTCCAGGGATGACCCCTGGGAATCTTATTTCGAACTTTTCGAAGCTTTTCCCATTTGTTCTGTTCGTCCTGATTTCTGAAATATCTGTCCGTTATCAACTTTATTCTTTCTTGGAATGAGTTTGTGGACCCCAGAGGGAAGGTATAAGTTGAACTTATATATCTTCTAGGTCGAGACGAGAATATGATTTACCAGTCTCATATCAGGTTGGGATTGTTTTAGATTATATTCCAATAATTTCCTTTTATCTTGACCTAGATAGTACCTTTGGACATCTCCTGAGAATTTTCTTCTAAATCCTATCTCGAAATCTGTTTTCGCTAGTTTCCATTCAGTTATCTTTGATTCCTTGTTGAATTTTAAATCTTGATGTTCGTTCGTTGTTGACTTCGATTTTGATTTTGTTGAAGATAAGTTTTTCTGGATTGAGTTAAGATATTCTGATAAACATATTGATGAGGGCGATGGGAACGATAAATGTCTACTTTATTTATGGAGTTTAGAATTTATCGCAGTTATATTAGCTAGCCTAACAAGGGCATGGAGCCTGATTTTGGATATACTATCCTGGTTATGGCATTTAGATTCTCTTACAGCCATACCGGTTGGCGTGGTAAGGAATCTAGATGACATAATTTAGGGTGTATACCTTAGTTATGGACTCTATCGTTTATTGCAGCTATGCTTACTGGCGTGGCAAAAATTCTGGCAACATGATTCGGGATAGACGTGTATGGTTATCAGATCTTATCTTAAATTGATTCACTTGTTTTAACCTATTGGGCAAGAGCAGTTCCTACTATTACTTCTGTTTTTCCCATTCTTCTCTTCCTCATCGCATGATGATTTCTTCATCTTACCCTTACTTCCTCCGTCTTGATCAATTATGTCTTGATTCCACCAATTACTTATCTCGTATCTACTCTGTCAGCCATACTTTGAAAACCTTGAAAATTTTAGAATTTTCATATCTTTTTATCTTGGGAGAAATCGAGGAAGTATCGTAATCATCCGTCTCGGAGTAGACATTGTGGGTAGCAGTCGAAGCAGAGCGAGATGATTACCCCGGCTTCCTCCTACGATCCCATATTCTGGTTTCTATGATAACAGAAGCAATTCAATTCTACATCCTTGATTTGTTTATTATATTTTGATATCGCGAGATTGATCCTCTCTGATTGACCAATCGATTCTGGTTGTCTAGTTTATCGTGCCAAAGAGTCTTGATTGTTGATTAAACTTAAATGGTTTCGAATTCCATTGTGATATAATTTTCTTCTTAGATGCTCGTGTCCAGACTTCGTTGATTTTGTTCTCCATTTTGCCCAAATTGTGATTTACCCGAAATTTGATCAATTTAAATCGTGCTGAGACTAAATTATTTACTTTTATTGTGATTGGACAATGCTATCATCACTCGTGCTTTAAACTTTTGATTCAATTCTGGCAAATGACTAAATTCCATTCCAATCACGATTTGGCTTCATACTATCCTTGATTATGCCGGAGTCTCATGTTGGTCATGCCTAAACCGTTATACTTTTGACCAAGGTTGAGCTGACCGTATCTATGATCGTATTGAGATTCAATTTTTAGCATGTTTGGATTTTGAAACACTCGTGCCTATACTCTTTTCGACCTTGATTTGATTTTCTGATTGTAATTAAAATTTCCTTGTGCTTAATCATGCCTATCTCAAATCCTAAATCAAATTTCAGTAAGCTGAAATCCTATTATCAATATTTTGTTGATTGTAACCGGATGAAGCTCAAGTTTTGATTTTGTTGTCATACCTCTATCGTGCCAAGTGATCTTAGACTATTTCCAATTTTATTCACGCTCGAACTTGGAGCATATTCCATGATTTTATTAATCATACTCTTCAATCTTGATCAGGTCTATAAGACCTTGACTTCGATTTTGTTGTGTCTAAAACTCCAGCTCAATCATAACAAGCCTTGTTTTGATCGTGATTATCTCTCATCTTGATCAAGCCTATGTGACTTTCAGGCTGATTATCCGTTAACCCGAGTGCTACACGTCACCTCGTACGTGGACTTCATCTATAACTTTCGTTCTCCTAAGTCATTTCTGAATCGTGTTCCAATGACTTAACTTATCTATGATCGTGCCTAAGTTTTTGCCTAAATTTTTCTATCTTGTTTTACCCCTACTACAACCTTTAATTTCGAGGACGAAATTTTTATAAGGTGGGTAGGATGTAAGTCCCCTAAATTTCCGGGATTTTTTCAAATTTTCTAAATAATTTATTCTCGATAAATTATTTAGATTTAATTAATTTTAATTTAATGCTCTTTACCGTGACTTGGATTTCTAGAGCATCAGAGATGCCAGTCTCTGGAAACTTCATTCTTGGAGTTTGTAGTAGACGAGATTGTCTTCATATTGATATATCGTGTCCCACTCGAACTTGTTCCCTTGTGCTCCATTTGATTCGCGCAACTTCGGGTCAATTTAGACCAATTTATCGTCTGCCGTAATTTGTGATTTAATTTCCAACTTAATTTTCGGGCCCGACATCGGTCCAATCCAGTCGACCCAATATATGACCCTGGCCTATTTTGAGTAAACTATGCACGTGCCATTTGCGCGCTATCAAATTGATCTCTCTTGTGCCCCCAATTCATCCATGAATTAATTGGTTTAATTTATAAATTAATTAAATCTTGACTTCGGCTTTGCCCAAACTTGGCCCAACGTCCGACCCAGTTTGGCATGGACCCTACCATGACCGTCCATACACACCACTATTGTATTTATCTTTTTTCCTACACCAAAATATTCTTCTTTTTTATTTAATAAATAATTCTTTCTCTCTCATTCTAATATATATATATATGTAAATATCTCTCTTTCTCTCTCTTCTCTCCTACACACCTACATCCCTCCCCATCACAAGCACAACACACCCCTCCCCCATTGTGGCCGACCTACACACCCCCACTCTCTCTTTCTTTCTCTCTCTCTAAATATCTTTCTTTTTCTCTCTCTACTTATATATTATATACACACACACATATATACTCTCTCTCTTTCTCTCACCATCAGCCCATCACTCCATCACACACCAGCCCCCCTACTCCTGTACGAGAGCACCCCCTCTCCCATTCTTTTTTCTTTCTTTTCTTCACTCTTCTTATTTATTTTCTTCTTCATGTTCTTCTTCTTCTTCTTCTTCTTTGCTAATTAACAAACACACAACCCATCACCATCACACCATCACCATGGCCATCTCTTCCACCCGAGCACCAACTCTTCTCCTCCTCGGCCTCCTCCCCTAGCCGGAGCTCGGCCGCCCATGGCCGAGCAGCAGCACCCCCATCATTTTCTTCTTCTTCTTCTTCATGTTATCAAACTACTCCCGCCACCACCACTCTCACATCACCTCCACAAAACTGCCGCCTCCGCTCGTCATCGAGCCCGCGCCGCCTGGTCGCCGCCTGGCCGCCGTGCGCCACCACGTGGCCGGCGTGCCACAGCAGCTGCAGCAGTAGCTCGTGGCAAGGGTGCGACAGCGCGCGCGCACAGCAGCAGGCCGCGCATGCACCGGCCGGCCGCGCGCCGCTCCGGCCACCGCCGCTGCCGGCGAGCCCCCTGACCACACGTGCACCCTCCGGCAAACTCCCCTACGCCGTCCTCAACCTCCCCGACGAGCCACGTAGGCGATTCGTGCGTTTTGCACGGAATCCCGTCGACGCGCGCGCGGGAAAGTTTCAGAAATAGTATTTCGGGACAGCGACTTCACGCGCGTTTTCTGGGAGATCCGACCGTTGGATCGGCGAAATCCTTGCTCCGTCTCAATCTCGGTATATCCACCTTCATCCCTGTCAATTTTCGTCCGTTAATTTTATCCTTTGATACATCAAAACCGGCCACCAAGTTGACGTTTTAATTTGAACTGTTTTTGGACAGTTTTGTGGAGCCGACTTCGTCGACTCGTATCTCCTCCGTCGCAGCTCCGATTGGTGCGCTACTAGTTCCGGTGCACAGCTGGTATAACCCTCTTCCTGCCCCCTTTAGATTTCATTTCAGTTTGAGCTTGTTAGGTCGGTCGAATTCGACGCCAAAGTTGGCCGTTCGAATTCTTAGTGTTGCACTTGTAAAATTCTATTTTTGAACCCGGGACTCCGGATTCAATTTTTGACACCACCAGTAGACTCGTGGCGTCGTTCTGGAATGTTTTCATATAAAGTTTGTTAGATTTGGAGAACGTGGGCCCTGGCACGTATTTCGGTGCAAAGCGGGTCCCACTTTCTGGGTCAACGGGTCATTTTGAGTTCGGCTCATCGGAATCCAACTCCGGATATACCGTTGAGTTTGTATCGTCATTCTGGACTCGTTGACATATAATTTGCTAGGTTTTAGTGGACATTGGTTTCGGCACGCATTTCGGTGCAAGTCGGATACCAATATCCGGGTCAGCGGGTCATTTTGAGATCGGCTCATCGGAATCCAATTTTGGATATACCGTTGAGTTCATATCGTCATTCTGGACTCGTTGACATATAATTTTCTAAATTTTGAAGACATTTGCTCCGGCACGCATTTCCGTGCAAACCGGATACTAAGTGTCTGCGTCAACGTATCATTTTGAGATCGGCACATCGGAATTCCATTTCGGACATACCGTTGGGTTCGTATCATCATTCTGAATTCGTGGACATATAATTTGCTAGGTTTTGTAGACTTCTATTCTGACATATTTTTCGGTGCAAAGTGTGTCCGACGGCGGACATCATTTTGGCCCAAAATTACCGTTTTGCCCCTGTGTCCAAATTGGACTTTTGGACAGGCTATCCTAGCTGATTTGACCATTCTGGACACGTTGGTGATGTTAGTTTCATCATCCGACAACATCTGTAGGTTTTCACCCTATTATTATAATCCTTCTCCTTTTGTGGTATTTTGAGTTCCGTCGATTCCGGTGATTGCACAATCACTGAAATTGAATGAGTTGACCCTGTAGGTGTTTATAGAGACTAGCCTTGACCCTGTCTGACCATGGTTGACTGTTTTGACTAAACGTCGAAGTAGAGTCAACATTTGACCTAGAGTTGACCATAGTTGACCAGTTGACCAAAAGTCAACTGTAAGTCAACCATTGACCCAGTTTGACCTAGTTTGACTTGGTTTGAATTATTGTGGCCTAGTTTGACTTAGTGGATTGAGTCTGACCTAGATCGCGTAGCTTATACTATAGAATCAAGCCTAACACTATTGAACCCTAATTAGTTTATATATATCTTATCTTTAGGTCTGTGGCATCACTCTGAGCATCGACCCCATTTGACAGCTCAGGACCGCAGGTGAGTACATTCACTGATAGTTTTCATTGTCTTGATATCTACTATATCCGATTCAGTCGTAGTGTTTTACTTGATTCCCGACACGACAGTTCACGGACTAGTATACGTCGGATCCTGGCATGAGATGTTATTCCTGGACTTTCTTGGTATATGGGTATGAGATATTTCCGTGTTTCCTGTACTTGTATAGACATGGACTTAGGAGTGGGCTGATCACCTGCTTTTGAATCCCGTGTCATGACGTGCCATGTCCGGATCCGTGATACTATTCGGGGAATAGAGGGAAATTATTAGGGGTTATGTGATCAAAGCCTCCGTGATGATATTTCCGTGTTTTGCTGGCGCCACCCTCACCTCACGTAAGGTGTAGCAGATACCCCCTGCCGGTTATCCAGGTTGGCCGGCATGACCCTCTTCGGAGGCCCTCGTCAGAGGTTCCGTGTGATTGTCGAGCCAAGTGGATAACCTTTCCCTTGTTTCCTAGCCGATCACATTTTGCCCTAATAATTCAAATCACTTTTTATTTATTTGTTGTCATATCTTACATTCCAGTTCACCTTTACTTACTGTACTTTCACCATGCTATGATTCATTTCTCATATGCTCTACCTGCCTTTATACTGTACCATGATGATGGGACTAGGTTCTATTCGGAAGAAGGGTTACAACCCCGGTCCTTGTTTGGTTTAAGGGTTGTAACTCGGCTTTCGAATGGTTCCCAAGTCGCCTATATTCTTTGTCTTGTATTTCATTATTACTGTCTCTTATAGTATTTGTCAATTCACATGGAACTGCTGTTGGTGTTTGTACTTGCTCATTTTCCTGACAGGATACCGTTGATAATATTTTAGGAGTTGTTATACCATTAGTGGACTTCATGATGTTGCTAGCTGAGGTGGATCTCACTATTCTTCTATGTGAGTTGCCTGGTAGTTATCCTTAGTTAGTCTTGTTTTTTCTTCTTTATTTCATGTATTATGATTCATTCTAGTAGTTTCTAATTGTTCTTGTGCTTTAGTTATCTTTCTTGTCTTATCATCCCTAGCTGTTGTGATGTGACTAGAATATATTTGTAG
Source organism: Iris pallida (assembly GCA_029216955.1). Lineage (NCBI taxonomy): Eukaryota > Viridiplantae > Streptophyta > Magnoliopsida > Asparagales > Iridaceae > Iris > Iris pallida. The sequence continues at coordinate 28,970,704 of JANAVB010006599.1, read as the reverse complement.
TTATAGGCCTTCTAGACGTAGTGTATATTTATTGGGTACTAGACAGCGTTCTACCGCCGATACTGCGGCGTAGGCAGGGCGTCGTCTACGTATTCGTACCCGTATATCCGGGTGCGGGTCGTGACATCAGCCGTATAATCGAACAAGCCAACGTTATTCACTACAATTACTCTAATATTGATGGAGGTTCGGTAGGAGACCACCAGACCTTTCATGGCAACACCAACAACCCGGAGCATTGGGAACCCCCTCCAAAGGGAGTCATTAAAATTAATGTGGATGGAGCAACAAATCACTCTTACATTTCGGCGGCGGCTATTGCTCGAGACAGATACGGATCTTTCATTCAACCATTAACATGGCGTGGACAATCCTACTTCCATCCGGAGGACAGCCTTCACGCGGAGATCCACGCCATCCGATTGGGAACCCTCCTTGCAAGGCAACTCGGAAACCAGGGAACCATCATCGAAGGGGATTCGCAGGTGGCAAACCGCATACTCATGGGAGAGAACAAACTTATACCATGGAAGCTGGCCGAACTAGTCATCACTATTCGACAGTCCATTAGTCCGGATTTCAGACTCCTTTTTACTACTGTGGGGAGAGAGAGAAATAATCTGGCTCACCTCCTAGCCAGGGAGGCTCTCCTCAATGAGGATTCTTCCTATTTTTCCACTCCTCCTGGAGTCATTGTCCATGCTTATGAGGAAGAGCAGGCAACTATTGTAAGACATTCTCTTTGATGATTAATAAAGTTTTCCCATTTCAAAAAAAGAAAAAAAAGAACCACCGGAATGATTATACATGTGGAGTGCAGATTGCGGACAACTTATGCCCGCTCTGCCTGTCACGCCCCGATTCGGGGAATCGCTCGCTTTGCTTCGATTCACGCCGAATCGATCGTCCCCGCTAAGGCGTGATGCCGTACAAGTCTGGAGTTGCACTTGTACAAGGCTAGAACATACACATTCATATCATTTGAAACATTGAAAATTAAGCCACAGTTGCGGAAACATTGGAATACAACATAGGAAGAAGAAATACTCATTTTATTCATAATTGTAGTCAGAATACAACTTTTCTCGATAATATTTGAAATGCCATTTCGGCTACATTGATTCATGAAAAGAAGTACAACTGATAGGCTGCCATGAAATAATTTTTCGTTCCATACATCATGCCCCTTTAGTACTTTGAAATATAAGCAGCTATCTTTGAAATCTCCGCAATACTTTGTGCGTCTTTAGGGAAAAACAACTTGAAAGGAAACAGCAGTTCAGAAAGCTTTAGTTCGGACGTGCGCCTGAGCCTTCTCCAGTACCTGTGGAGAAGGGGTCAGCACATTATAACAATGCGCTGGTGAGCCCCGTTGGCCCACTCAGCTAAACCAACATTTGATTAATGACAAGCATTTTAAAGATATGAACTTATTAGGGACAGGCAACATTCAGAGTAATTCACAATAAATGCAACATGGAATAAACCATGTTTACTTTACCATTGGCCGAATCCAGCTTTCCTGCATAAGATACAGGATAATAATAATAATATACTTACCGCCCCTGCATAAAATAATCATTAGCATGCATCCTGACTACATGGCCACTGGCGTTGTTAAACCATTTGGACATCTCTTTGCCTTATAGGACTTCAAGGTAATGCAATGACTCCAAAGTAGGTAGCTAGCCCCTAAGGATGCCTCACAATACCCGTGCTCCCATTAGCACGCCAATGCTTCCTCCTAGGCCGAATCGGTCCCGGCGCCCCAGTACCGATTCGAGGAAACACACCACCAAACCTTGTGCACAAGTTGTCCATGACCATGCGAATGCGTGATCGACTCGATAAGCAAACAGTGCATGGTAGTTTTGAAAGTAAATAGACAACTTGTTCATTTCGCAGCATTTCATCATCATTCTAGGTATCAATTCAATCTCAATTCAATGTTCAGTGGACAAGCATAATCTCAATTGTTGTTAACAGTGTAATCGATTCATTTCAATGTTCAAGGGACTAGCATTCATTTCAATGTTCTATGAACTAGCAATCATTTCAATGTTCTATGGACTAGCATTCATTTCAATGTTCAATGTTCAATCTCTAGCTTCTTAGTGGTATTGACTTGTGGCATTTAGCAACTTGATATCGATCAACGGATGTTGCAAGACAATTATTTAGTTGGCATGAAGGAATAGCGAGAGGGACAATACCACCACAGAGATCCACACTCACCAAATTAGAGAATCGCCGAGAGAGAGAGGAACACTTGCACGCTTAGCCTTCCGTCACGCGTCAGTCTGCATTGGCACCAAAAGTTTGGTTAATAATCCATCTCGTTGTGTTCTCTTCTCTCAGAATTCTCAAGAATGAATGCTATGCAAATCGATGAAAACGGGCAAGAATCAAATCATCGAAAATCATTCAGAAAAGCATCCATCAAAACCAAGCAGCAAAACCAGCAGCAAAACATCCAGAGAAAACTCTTGGACGCATTTCAAGAGAAACCAATCCATTAGTTGGAAAGGTTCTTATGCACTTGTCCGTGATCGATTCGGTGCCGACGGTAAGTTTTCCCAATACTCGGTTCCGACCGAGTTAGCCAAGCCACAAGCCTTACATAGTGAACCGCTAGGAGCGGGACACTACATAATATACCACTAAGAAAAAGTTTCGTCCTCGAAACTTAAAGCAAAAGTCCTACCTCAAAAATATGAAACAGCGAAGGGTATTTCACCCGCATCTCTTCCTCTAATTCCCATGTCGACTCCTCTACAGCATGGTTCCGCCACAACACGTTGACCAGGGGTACTGTCCGATTCCGTAAAACTTTCTCTTTTCTGTCCAAAATTTGGACAGGCTCTTCAGTGTAGGATAGGTCAGCGCTCAGCTACAGCTGGTCGAAGTTCACTACGTGACTTGGATCATGCATGTACTTCCGAAGTTGAGATACATGGAAGATATCGTGCACATCAGCCAGAGCCGGAGGTAGTTCAAGTCGATAAGCCACTGAGGCTACCTTCTCCAAAATCTCGAATGGTCCGACGAATCTCGGGCTTAGCTTTCCTTTCATCCCAAACCGCATCACACCTCGCATGGGCGTGACCTTCAAGAAGACATGATCGCCTGCTGTGAATTCCAAAGGTCGTCGATGAACATCCGTATAACTCTTTTGTCGACTTTGAGCAACTCTAAGTCTTTCTCGAATTAAGCGAACCCTCTCGACGGCCTGTTCCACAAGTTCTGGTCCGAGCACTTGCCGTTCACCGACTTCATCCCAGCATATCGGTGATCGACATTTCCGTCCATATAAGACTTCGTACGGGGCCATTTGGATACTTGCCTGATAACTGTTGTTATAGGCAAATTCTGCTAATGCGAGATGTGCGTCCCAATTTGTCTTCGAATCGAGCACGCACAATCTCAACATATCTTCAAGAATCTGGTTTACTCTCTCTGTCTGACCATCAGTCTGCGGATGGTAAGCCGTACCGAAGTTTAACTTTGTGCCCATAGCCGAGTGCAGACTTATCCAAAATCGCGACAAGAATCTTCCGTCTCTATCCGATACTATAGAAGCTGGCACCCCATGTAATCGAACAATTTCATTTACGTAAATCTGAGCCAACCGTTCTACTCCCCATGTAACTTTTATTGGAATGAAATGTGCCGACTTGGTTAATCTATCCACGATAACCCAAATCGCATCATTTCCCTTCTGAGTTCTTGGCAAGCCGACTATAAAATCCATACAGATATTATCCCACTTCCACAGTGGAATAGCCAAATTTTGTAATTCTCCGCCTGGCCGTTGGTGTTCGGCCTTCACACGCTGACAATCCATGCATTGTGACACAAATAGCGCCACATCCTTCTTCATACCATGCCACCAAAAGGTTGAGCGTAGATCTTTATACATTTTCGTGCCTCCCGGATGCAAGGAATACTTTGCGAAATGAGCCTCGGTCAGTATTTCCTTCATGATATCCTCGTCCTTAGGGACGCACAATCTTCCCTTGACACGAATAGTGTCATCTTCAACGGTAAAGTCTGACGCCTTTCCTGCTAGAAACAACTCGCGTATCTTCTGCAGAAACGGGTCATCCTTCTGAGCAATCTTAATCCTTCCCTGGAGACTCGGCTCAAGCTGCAATTGAGCCAACTGTACATTCTGCGGACGGATTCTGAACTCGATGCCCATCTCTTCAAGATCCCGTAGTACCTCTTTTGCTATTGTTAGGGATCCAACAAATTTCCGACTCAAGGCATCAGCTACCACGTTCCCTTTACCCGGCGTGTAAGAGATTGTCAAGTCATAATCTTTGATCAATTCTAACCAACGTCGCTGCCTTAAATTCAATTCCTTTTGTGTGAATATGTATTTCAGGCTCTTGTGATCCGTGAAGATCTCGCAGGACACACCATAGAGATAGTGTCGCCACAATTTCAACGCGAACACAATCACCGCCAGTTCCAAATCATGTGTCGGGTAATTCTTCTCATGCTGTTTGAGTTGTCTCGAAGCATAAGATATTGTCTTCCCACGTTGCATGAGAACACATCCTAATCCAAGTCCCGATGCATCACTGTAGATCTGAAATCCCTCGGAGCCTTCCGGAAGTGCTAAAATTGGAGCTGTGACGAGCCGCTGCTTGAGTTCTTGGAAGCTACTCTCACAGTCGTCAGTCCACTTAAATACGACTCCCTTCTGAGTTAGGCGAGTCAAAGGCGACGCAATTCTCGAAAAGTCTTTCACAAATCTACGGTAGTACCCGGCTAAACCAAGGAAACTCCGTATTTCACTAGCTGATGCAGGCTGCTTCCAGTCCACAACTGCCTCAATCTTCTTTGGGTCAACGGCAACACCTTCTGCCGAAACAACATGTCCTAGGAACGACACGCTGTTCATCCAAAACTCGCACTTACTTAGCTTTGCATAGAGCTGGTTGTCCCGCAGCGTCTGAAGTACTTCTCTCAAGTGCTCGACATGAGTCTCCCTGTCCTTTGAGTAGATCAAGATGTCATCGATGAACACAACAACAAACTTGTCTAAGAATGGTCGAAACACTCTATTCATTAAATCCATAAAGGCTGCTGGAGCATTGGTCAAGCCGAATGGCATGACCAAAAACTCATAATGTCCGTATCTTGTACGGAATGCTGACTTAGGAACATCTTCGGGTCTGATCTTCAACTGATGGTATCCTGAACGAAGATCAATTTTTGAAAACACGGTCGCCCCTTGTAGCTGATCGAATAGATCATCTATCCTTGGCAAAGGATACTTGTTACGGATGGTTGCCTTATTCAGTTCTCTGTAATCGATGCATAGCCGCATCGTTCCATCCTTCTTCTTTACAAACAGCACTGGAGCTCCCCATGGAGATACACTTGGGCGAATGTATCCCCGGTCTAATAATTCTTGTAGCTGCACCTTTAGTTCCTTCAATTCTGTCGGAGCCATCCTGTACGGCGCCTTGGATATCGGACGAGTATTCGGAAATGTGTCAATTGTGAACTCAATTTCTCTATCTGGCGGCATCCCAGGTATCTCGTCCGGAAACACATCAGGAAACTCTGCCACAATTTCGGTCTGATTTGAGCCTACACTCTTCATTCGAGTGTCTTGGACAGAAGCGAGAAAGCCTTCACACCCCGAGTACAGCATGTGCCTTGCTGTAACTGCCGATATTACCATAGGTCCTTGGAACGCCGAGCCGCACGAGTAAGAAAACTCTGTTTCTCCAGGTAGGCGAAACACAACTCTCTTATCCGTACAGTCGATCGTTGCATGACAGGCGCTGAGCCAGTCCATTCCCAATATGATATCGTACTCTTTGATGTCGAGTACAATTGCGTCCAAAGATAAAGTTTTGCCTCCAATCTTGATGTAGCCGTCCCTGCAAATCAAAGTTGCAGGCATATCTACTCCCGAAGGAGTACTAACACACAAAGCTGTCTTTAATTGAGTCATACAAATTTTATTTTCCGTTGCAAAATCAGAAGAGATAAAGCAATGAGTAGCACCAGAATCAAAAAGTACTCTTGCAGGTATGCCTTTGTACAGCAACATACCTGTTATAACATTCTCTGCGGTCTGGGCCTCTGCCTGAGTCAAGGCATAAACCCTTGCTTGGCCACCTTGTTGATTCGGTGCATTTCCAGTTGGAGCTGGCAAGGCTGGTGGCGCCTGGCCACGATACTGGTTGTTGTGTTGGCCCCGGTTCTGATTGTTGTTATGCCCACGATAGTAATTATTGTTATTCCCACGAGGAGGATACTGGTTCTCTCCCTTAGTTCTGCATTCAAATGCCTTGTGATTCATTCCCCCACATTTGTAACACCCGACGCGACAATCCTCGCGACGATGACCAATTCGATTGCACCTGTTGCAATGCAGTTCCTGATACGGTCCTTTGTTATTGCCCGTATTCGGACGCTTAGGTGCGTCACTTCTTCCTGCAGACCAAGGTCGTTTCTGATTGTTGAGTCCTTGGTTGCTCTGCGTTGTCCCACGACTACCCGGTTGATGAAATCTCTCCATTTCGAGAGCTGTCTCGTACGCCTCCCGGTAAGACGTACATTTACGACTTAGAACATCCCGCTCCAGGCCTTCATTCAAGCCTTGCACAAATCTTCCTCGCTTGGCATTGTCATTCGGTACCATGTACCCAGCGAATGCGACTCTCTTCAAAAACTCTGTCTCGTAGTCAAGCACTGACATACTGCCCTGTCGAAGTGCAATGAACTCATTCTCTTTTTGTTGTCGGACAGCGGGTGGAATGAATTTAGTAATGAAAGCCTGTTTGAAGGCCTCCCAAGACATCTTTATATCTTGATTATTTTCGCAAAGTGCCTGTCTCTGCGAAATCCACCATTCCTGGGCCTTGAGGCGAAGTTGTACAGCGGCACACTCCACTCTCTTACTGCCCTGAATCTCTAACATTCGGAAATAGCCCTCCAGTGTGTTCAAGAAGCCCATCACCTCATCTGGCTCCTCTTTTCCATTAAAATCAGGCGGGTCGCAACTTTTAAATTCAGAGAACTTGAAGCTCGTCCTCTTCCGTGTCGGCGTCTCAGCTTTCTCTGCCGGCACTTCCACGGTCTCGGTTGTTGCGGCCTTTGCAGAAACATTAGAATCGGCCGTCAACTTGGTGACAATCTGAGTCAGACTATCAACTTGCTTTTGTTGAGCATCCAGCTGCTCCTGAAACTGATACTGAAGCTGCTCCTGAAGCGCGCGATGTTGAGCTTCGCTCTGCTTCCTTTGAGCCTCCATTTGCTTAATCAGTTTCTCAATCGGGTCCGACGATGAATTCGCCTTTGAGCTATCACCCTTAGTCATTCTACAACACAGAAATAATTCCATTAGCACTCATAAAATATTTATGGGCTTATTGTATGGAACATTATTTTATGCCAGCGCTATCGACACCATCAATCGAGAAAATTTGCATCAAGACTTCCTTTTAAAAATAATTTTTGAAATCCGAGGATTCTAAACCGTGCTCTGATACCAACTTGTCACGTCCCGATTCGGGGAATCGCTCGCTTTGCTTCGATTCACGCCAAATCGATCGTCCTCGCTAAGGCGTGATGCCGTACAAGTCTGGAGTTGCACTTGTACAAGGCTAGAACATACACATTCATATCATTTGAAACATTGAAAATTAAGCCACAGTTGCGAAAACATTGGAATACAACATAGGAAGAAGAAATACTCATTTTATTCATAATTGTAGTCAGAATACAACTTTTCTCGATAATATTTGAAATGCCATTTCGGCTACATTGATTCATGAAAAGAAGTACAACTGATAGGCTGCCATGAAATAATTTCCCGTTCCATACATCATGCCCCTTTAGTACTTTGAAATATAAGCAGCTATCTTTGAAATCTCCGCAATACTTTGTGCGTCTTTAGGGAAAAACAACTTGAAAGGAAACAGCAGTTCAGAAAGCTTTAGTTCGGACGTGCGCCTGAGCCTTCTCCAGTACCTGTGGAGGAGGGGTAAGCACATTATAACAATGCGCTGGTGAGCCCCGTTGGCCCACTCAGCTAAACCAACATTTGATTAATGACAAGCATTTTAAAGATATGAACTTATTAGGGACAGACAACATTCAGAGTAATTCACAATAAATGCAACATGGAATAAACCATGTTTACTTTACCATTGGCCGAATCCAGCTTTCCTGCATAAGATACAGGATAATAATAATAATATACTTACCGCCCCTGCATAAAATAATCATTAGTATGCATCCTGACTACATGGCCACTGGCGTTGTTAAACCATTTGGACATCTCTTTGCCTTATAGGACTTCAAGGTAATGCAATGACTCCAAAGTAGGTAGCTAGCCCCTAAGGATGCCTCACAATACCCGTGCTCCCATTAGCACGCCAATGCTTCCTCCTAGGCCGAATCGGTCCCGGCGCCCCAGTACCGATTCGAGGAAACACACCACCAAACCTTGTGCACAAGTTGTCCATGACCATGCGAATGCGTGATCGACTCGATAAGCAAACAGTGCATGGTAGTTTTGAAAGTAAATAGACAACTTGTTCATTTCGCAGCATTTCATCATCATTCTAGGTATCAATTCAATCTCAATTCAATGTTCAGTGGACAAGCATAATCTCAATTGTTGTTAACAGTGTAATCGATTCATTTCAATGTTCAAGGGACTAGCATTCATTTCAATGTTCTATGAACTAGCAATCATTTCAATGTTCTATGGACTAGCATTCATTTCAATGTTCAATGTTCAATCTCTAGCTTCTTAGTGGTATTGACTTGTGGCATTTAGCAACTTGATATCGATCAACGGATGTTGCAAGACAATTATTTAGTTGGCATGAAGGAATAGCGAGAGGGACAATACCACCACAGAGATCCACACTCACCAAATTAGAGAATCGCCGAGAGAGAGAGGAACACTTGCACGCTTAGCCTTCCGTCACGCGTCAGTCTGCATTGGCACCAAAAGTTTGGTTAATAATCCATCTCGTTGTGTTCTCTTCTCTCAGAATTCTCAAGAATGAATGCTATGCAAATCGATGAAAACGGGCAAGAATCAAATCATCGAAAATCATTCAGAAAAGCATCCATCAAAACCAAGCAGCAAAACCAGCAGCAAAACATCCAGAGAAAACTCTTGGACGCATTTCAAGAGAAACCAATCCATTAGTTGGAAAGGTTCTTATGCACTTGTCCGTGATCGATTCGGTGCCGACGGTAAGTTTTCCCAATACTCGGTTCCGACCGAGTTAGCCAAGCCACAAGCCTTACATAGTGAACCGCTAGGAGCGGGACACTACACTGCCTACAAGAACCAGAGTCCATAAATCATATTTACTTTAAATGTGTGGTGACGAAAGCGGTCTGGACCGCTCAAGCAAGCAAAGTCGGACTCCAACTGGGTTCAGAAGAAACCATAAAAGATATGATCCAAAGAATTAGAGACAACAAAGGAAGGGGAAGCCACTGGTTCAGGGAGGCTATCGCCAGACTCGCATCAGCTGTATGGCACATATGGAAAGAGCACAATCTCAGGAGCTTCGAGAACAAGCAGATAGTGCTTATCGGCATAGTTCATAACATAGACCATGATGTAAAGCGGTATGGGATTACTGAGGGATACTGAGTCTGAATGTACATGAAACAAGTTCTCAATTAATAATACTTACCTTCTTCAAAAATAAATAAAAATAAAAATAAAAATAAAAATAATATATATATACACTTTTTAAATATAAAAATTAAACCCTTAATATTTCAACACAAACTCTTCAATTCCTTCTAAACCTAATGTCAGTTTGTATTTTGTAAGGATTGGAGATACTTGAGCTCGGATTTGGATTCGAGTTCAAATATTTGAACCCAATAAAAAAATCAAATTTGGCTCGGGTTTATGTGTCGGGTTATCAAAGAATCCGGATTTATATATTTAAATAAAAAGTTTAAATAAATATTTAAACCCAAACTCTTCAACTCCTTCAAAACCTCATGCCAGTTTGTATTTTGTAATGATTGGTGCTTGATTACTATTTGATTATGTGTTTAATATTAATCTTGTTTAAAATTATTTTAAATATTATATTATAGCTTGATAAATCCGTTGGACCCGATCCAGCCCGAGCTTCTTCAGGACACGGTCTTGGGCTTCATATGTTGAACCCGAGGTCGGGTTGGACTTGGGCTCGGACTAGACTTATTATTTATCAGGTTGGACTCGAGTTGAGCTTAAGTCCGACCCAACCCGTCTGAGTTGCACCCCTACACTCAAGTTTCAAGTTGTGATGCGGTTGGATTGGGAAAGGAACAGTAAATGTGCACAAGTTGCAGCTGTATCGAAAATGTATGCACAAAACAGCCACACAAGTCAAAGTGTCTATCGGGCCAGGCCGGGCTTAGGGTTGACCTAATTACATCTTTTATGGACCGGACCGAACTTCAGAAAAGCAGATGGGTCGGGCCGGTTTGGACAAGAAAATTCAAAACCAGCCCTAACATCCATAGAATTTTTTTGATGCTAAATTACCCCTAATATCCATATAATATAGTTGTCATAGCGGTAATCTAGTCATTTTCAGTAAATGACCAAAATATTCTTCAAAAACGGTCAAAACAAATATAATTTAGGAGTATTTTGGTAAAAATATCCCCTTTATGTTAATATGGCTGTTGGGAGTGATTTTTTTTACCAAAATACTCTACAAATGTTTTAGATAATGGATATATTGGTGGGTATTCTGGTAAATTATCTTCAAAAATTAATATATATGGGTGTGGGTTCCGCCGTGGGAGAGGAGGACCGGTTTTGATAACCGGGCTTGAATCGGGTCACCGACCAGATCAGGTTGAATAGGTCGGGATGGTAAACCCGGTTCAGTTAAGTTTTCGATCGAACTGGTCCGGGCGGAACTTTGGAACCTCCAATCACGATCCAATCCTAACCCGAAACCAATATGAGTCAGACCAAGTCGAGCCAATTGACTGGACCTGGACTGGCCCAAATCGAATTTGACTGGATCGGACCCGGGCCATATTCCAGACCGTCCGGGCCATTAGATACCTTGACCCAGAAGCTTCAGGCTTGCAGCGCTACTGCTGCTTATATAATTCCGGTTTCCATCTTTTACTCGTAGTACCAACTTTACTTGTCCCTTGCATACTGATTTTATGATACGCATATAATCTTTTCAACTTTTTTCTATTTGGGTTCTTAAAAAAATCGAGAAATAAAATTCATGTAATCCACAATTTGTCATTGATAATTTATAAAAAAATGAGGAAATCACGAGTTCCTCTAGGATTTTTTAGTAAGTTTTGCGTTCGTGCCATACGACAATGTCCCAAGAAATCATTGGCACAAATGAGGATAAACACGATACGTACGGTTTGAAGTAGTATTATGCATCATTAATCAATTAATATCGTATTATGCATGCCATTAATCAATTTATATTTTATACACTTGTCTGTTCCTTTTTTCTTTGTTATTTTTTATATACGGAATAAAATAATTATTTTTTGCGATTTTCTCCATCATACGTAGTCTTGATAGAGTTCGAGGCTAGGGAGGCGGCCGCGGGGCCCAGGCGCATGCAATCTTCCTCAGGGAATTCACACGAGCACGTCGAGATGGGGATTTTTGTTGTTGTTGTTGTTGTTGTTGTTGAATTTTGAGATGTTATCGCTATCGAGCATATATGAATATAATGAATGTAGTGAGTGTGTTGACAAAGAGAATGTACATATTGTGGAATATTTCAAATGAGGTTTAATATGGCGGACGTCGTGGATCACGTCTCAGGCTATTGAGATGGTCGTGGTCCTCGTGGACCGCATCATAAACTTTGATGCAGTTGCCAGCAACCCTTGCAGCTAGCAACCAACCAAAATTGAATGCTAGGTTGGCATAGGATTCAAATTAAGAGCATCTCCAATCCTACTGTGAGTTAAAAAAAAACGGTTGCCACAGAGGAACGATTAACTTTTATTTCAAAAATCTTTCAACAATGTAAATATAGAGTAAATTATAAAGTTGACATGGCAAGAACAATGTGAGGTTGGTTATCTAGATCTAGACAATGCACTTCACAATAACTGTCTTCACATCATCAATTATGAATAGAAATATTTATAAAAAAAAAATAAAGAAGTAGAGGAGTTGTCTTGGAAGTTGGAAAAAAAATACTTTTTATTGTGATCTCCTCAATGCTTTTGTGAATATAATCTTGCCACCTTTCTATCTCACAACACTTAACAAGACAATATGGTTGGAGCTGCTCTAAGGCCTCGCTTGGCTTGCGGAAAGAAAAAGAAAGTAAATTAATTTCTTGGTGTTTCATTTTTTTCTCTTTTGAGAAATCACAATTTCTACCAATTTTTTTTTAATTTTGAAATGTCATGTAAATTGGAAGAAAAAAAATGAATACTTAAAGGTACTTGCTTGGATGGATGAAACCATTTTTTTTTTCCATAATTTTTTTTCCATTGAGAATCACTTTCATTCCTCCTTCAATTTCTTTGACAACCAAACATAGAAAAATAATTACTTTCCATTCTCAACACCATGACATGGCAGCTGACATGGCAAAATTTAATATTAAATTAACATTAAATTAACATTAAGATTAATATTAACGTTAAAATTAAACTTAACATTAACATTAAAATTAATATTAAAATTAATATTAATATTAACATTAACATTAAAAAATTTTTTGGAAAATTAATTTTTGGGTTAAAATTTGACATATCAGCTGTTATGTCAGCTGCCATGTCAGATGCCACATAATAGGAGATGGCATCACCCAAATATTTTGGGAGCCAAATAGCATAATTGTTCCTAGAACCAAACGAGACCTTATGCCTAGTTTGGAACGTAGAAAATAAAGGAAACGAAAGGAAACTGATTCATTGTTTTTTTTTCTTTGGAAAATTGTAATTTCGACCAATTTTTATTTTGTCAGTGTTTGAAAATGTCAAGGAAATTGGTAGAAAATGTGAATTCTAAGAGGGAGAAAGTGAATCCTGATGGGGAACCTTTTTTTCTCCTAATTTTCTTCCTCTTGGGAATCAATTTTATTTTCTACTCATTTTTTTGGCATTCAAACACTGAAAATAAACAGACTTTTCTTTCTCAAAGTCATGATGTTAGAATTAATTGTACCCTGTCGATTCATGAGATGACGAACATAAATTAAATTGCGAAAGCGTACCTGAATCCATTGCTAGACTTGATGGATCTTGAAGCGGTCGTCCTTTTGTGGGGTTCGATCTTCCAACTTGTTACGACCCTTAATGACAAAGAGGAATCCGAATCCTTTGTCCCTCTCTTTCTGTTGATGGGGATACAGAAGAGAAAAAGAGAAAATCTCTCTTTTGGTGGCCGCATAAGTTGGGGACCATAACCCTAATGAAAAAGAGAAAACCTCTCTTTTGTGTGTGTTTTGATATTTCTAATTTGGCCCCTAATCAAATTAGAATTATCTCCGGTATCTACACATTAATTCCATGACAATTATACCCTTAAGCCAATTTTCAAATAGACCACTTTAATTTGGCTTAATTATTTAGATAGCCCAACACAATTAATGTTAAATGTGTGGCCCCATATTATTGAATAATCCAACAATCTTCCACTGTGCCACATATGTAACCTTATAATTGTGTTAATCTTAGCGAGCTCATAAATTGCTATCTTAATCCTTAGGGTATATCCGGACAATCTCGTCCATTAACCATATCAACATAGGATCAAAGCGGCATTCGTCACATATAGCGTAACTAAACCATCAATGTTCACATATACCAATATAGCTAAACGACATAGATCAATCATGGATGCGTAGCATGAAAATTATACACAATGCGATCAATACATGTCTATTTCCAACAGGTCCTTCTTAACTTTAATGAGATCAATACTTTAACATAATAAAAACAGAATGAACTGAATTTCGATATATCTGATCAGATAAATATCTAAAATACTTTAATACATAAATGTGTCCAAAACCAAATAGCACCCAAATACATAAAATACAAACCCCACTGTATTGTCATATTCTTAATTAAGATAACACCCATATGAGCAGTATGCTCATGAAAGATCCTGAGTAATAATACTTTTGTGAGCGGATCCGCTAATCATGGAGTTTGTCCTAATGTGCTATATGGACATTTAAACCATTCTGAATTCTTTCATTCACAACTAGAAACTTTATGTCAATATCCTTTGACTTATACAAGTTTATGTTGTTATTGGAATACAGTATTGCTGATTCATTGTCACACTGTAATTTGAGTGGTCTTTCAACACCTTTTCCTGTAGGTGCAGCTTTATGACAAGATTTCGCAACTATATTCCATGAATAGATGCCTCACAACATGCTATAAACCTTGCTGTCATGGTGGAAAAAAATTATGAGTGCATGTTTGACACTCATCTAAAATATATCTCCATTAGTCAGCATAACCTGATGTGGATCTCCTGCTGTGTTGGCATCCAAAAAAATTAGAGTCGGAATACCTTATGATCTCCAGAATTATTCCATCTTCTACAAAGAGCATATAATTCCTTGTTCTCTATTAATTACTTAAGTAGTTTGGCTGCTACCCAATGATCCATCCATATTTGCTTAAATATCTGCCTAACATTCTAATATGTATGCAATATCCTGAAGCGTATATACTTGAGCATACATCAGACTCCCTATAACTGATGTCACGACCCGTACCCTAGGTAGGGGCACAAGTGCGTGACCACGCCCAGCCTACACCGTAAAAATGGCGTAGAATGCTGTAGGTCTACTAGCCAACAAACAGTATATAATAACCAGTCATCTCCGCACGGAGGAAATATAGTATGAAATACTGATAAACTCAATCATAATCTAGAAGGAAGAATCATGGCACGAAAACTAGATAGATAAAAACCACAAGTGCAATATCCAGCTCAACAACGAGAAAAGAGAGTCACAAGTAATATGGTTATACAATCCCAAAATATAATATATCATAACATAAGTAGAAAGCTGGAGATAAAGTCCAGTCCAAAAGTCTACTCTAACTAAACTAAGCTAGAGGCTCGTCTGGCGGAGCTAAGCCCTGCTGGACCAAGGTCTCCAAGTCTAAGCCCACTACGTCATCCGGACCGTAGTAGGTACAGTAATCCTCCTTATCAGCATCTGTAATATTTTGTCAACATATCCAGTCAGGATGGAACGAGCACAATCAACTAACAACAGTTCACAAGATATGACAAAAGCTATAAGACTGTAAATAGAGAGTATATACAAGAAATCATGGAATGTACATGTGAGTATCATGGCAAGGTAAGCTGTAAATCTAGAGCTAGAACAAGGTAAGTAAAACTGATCATGGCATGTACAAGAATCAAGAATCATCTATCTAGGTGTGTGAGTACTAGCTACAACATATAGCCGGCTTGGGTCTGCACAAGGTCATGATCTAGCCAATCATACGTGTGGTGTAGGATTGGCATTCACAAGGTTCATAAGATATATAAGGCGGATATTGACCACACATCTATACTAGTACTCTCCGTCCCCGACTGGTAGAGTGGATCCAAGCAAGACACGTTACGACACGGGATTCTACGAGAAGGGAGCAAGTCTCCTCGAGAATCGGTGTCCATATACTGCACAAGAACTACAAGGGGGATTGCACAAGATATACCAAGATAGCAAGGAATAACATCTGATCATGTCGAGATCCATGAATATCAATCCGTGTGACCAATGTGTCAAGAACAAGCATATCTACACTAATTACATGAATTATAACAATTATCGTAAATTAGAAATGTTATCAGAGAATGTACTCGCCTGTGATGTGATGGATAAGTCGACTGAGTCCAAGAACAGTGTCTCGAGGACCTATAGATGGAATACTGTATCAATATAATGGTTTGGAAGTGAAATTAAGTCATACTGAGTCAAACTAGGTCAAGACACGTCAAACTAAGTCAAACTAGGTCAAACAAAGTCAAACTAGATTTTACAGGGTCAATCTAAGTCATATTAGGCCTAACAAAGTCAAACAGGGTCAATGCAAGTCAAACAAAATTAAACTAGGTCGATTTAACTCAACAGTTGACTTACAGTTGACTTTTGGTCAACTGGTCAACTCTGGTCAACCCAAGGTCAACTCTAGGTCAACTTTAGGTCAAACTTGACTAACAGTCGACTTTGGGTCAACTTGTCAAGTTTGGTCAAGTTCTAGTCAATTCTAGGCTACGGTTGACTTTCGGTTGACTTTTGGTCAAAATAGTCAACCAAGGTCAAAACTAGTCTAAGTCCACTATTCCTAACCATTACCCACCATAATATCCTAATTTTAGCTATATCCTAAAGTATTAAACCCATATGTTGAGAAATGGATATTATTCCAACTTATCCCGTTTACCCTTTCTACTCTAATACTAAGGCCAAGTAGCTTTTTCTTAGGAGTTCCACTCCCGGCTTCCTAGGGTAGTAGGATACTAACCTATACTAACATTACCTACCAAATTCCTTAGGTAAAGTGGACATCCAGTCCATCTTACGGTCCATGTTGTTGATTTACCCATTATCTTGAGTATCGATGATACTCAATGGTATCATGAGATACCCTTCTCCTAATCCCTAATGAAACCCCGATTTTAACTTAGGAGCCTACCCACAAACTTTATTTCACATATCTAAGTCCCATCTCAAATTTGGACGCGTTTTGACACTCCTTACTCAAAATCACCCTTTCACTCACCCTCCACTATCTCCTACTTCTCTCTTTAGCTAAACTCTAACCCTCTAATTCTAACTCTCTAATCTCATTCCACAAACCCACACATAGGCTATTTTAGGGGGATATATATGGTTATATATAGGAGTATATATGTAGGTACATATATGTATATATTGGTATATATATAAAGGGGTTTAGGGGGTTCAAAGGGGGGGGGGGGGCTTTTATGGTGCTACTGCTGCTGCTATTACTGCTGTTTGCTGCTGCTATAGCTGCTGCTATTACTGCTATTTGCACTGCTGTTTGAGGGGGGGGGGGGGGGGGGGGAGAGAAGCAGCCCTTATCCCCCCCTTTGCTACTGCTAATGCTCTACTCTCTCCCTCTCTTCTCACCCTCAATCTCTTCCTCTCATTCCCTCTAATTCCTCTCTATAACTCCTCCTCTATCCCACTCTCTCTCTCTCTATATATATATATATATATATATATATATATATATATATATATATATATATATATATATATATCAATGTATATCCCTCTCCTATATATATATATATATATATATATATATATATATATATATATATATATATATATTATATATATATATATATATATATATATATATATATATATATATATCACACTCACACACACATTCATATCTACATATATAGATACACACACTCACACATACATATCTACATATATATACACACACACACATGGATACCTATATCTATATATAGACATACACACACATACATATCTATACCTATATATATATATATATAGACACACACACATATGGATATCTATATATATGGACACACACACACACACACACACACATACACACACACACACACACACACACACACACACATATATATATATATATATATATATATATATATATATATATATATATAGACACACACACATATAAATATACATATATACATAGACACACACACTCACACATGGATACATGGACACAAACACACATCCTAGTCCTCCTAGGAGTCTCCCATAGGCCTCTAACCTTGACACAAAGGGACACAACCATGGTGTAGTTCCTATGGGTTCCAAAATCAATTAAACTTCATAGGATAATGAATTAGAGAATAGGAAATTACCTATTAGGAGTGATTCCTAATGAAACTCCCTCCGACACGAAGATTCTTGGGAAAAGGATACTTCCACCTTGCACTTTTCTCCCAAACTTTGGTAGCTCCCTCCCTTGATGATATAGAGAGGATCTAGGGAAGAAATTTGGGGAAAAATGGAAGATTAAGAGATGAAATCACAATTTTTAGGTCTAGGTTTTGGGGAGAACACAAAGGGGGAAGAACTTGAGAGTGAAAATGAAGTGAATGAAGAGGGAGGGTCCTCCCCATGGTGGCCGGCCATAGTAGGGGGTTTGGGGGCATTTGGCAAATGTCCAAAATGTCCTCCAAGCCTCCTTTAGGTCAAAATTGACTTAAGCAATTTTTCGGGGTTGGAAAAGCC
The DNA here is from genome assembly GCA_029216955.1 of Iris pallida. Taxonomy (NCBI): domain Eukaryota; kingdom Viridiplantae; phylum Streptophyta; class Magnoliopsida; order Asparagales; family Iridaceae; genus Iris; species Iris pallida. The sequence continues at coordinate 28,952,429 of JANAVB010006599.1, read as the reverse complement.
AAGTTAAAATCTACAAATTGACCGATTAAGTCACGGAGAAATTGTCTAAAGGTACCAGACTAATTTGTCAAATTTTATGGGCCATGTCTAACTTAAGTTTGGGTCCTGATCAGAGTCTTAGCTACCCCGGGTCCCCGATACAAGTCGGAATGAGCTGAAATTCGAACCCGACTCTAAAAATCCCCAAATAACATTATAATTAAATAAAAATTTCTAAAATTCCCAAAAATGCAAAAATGACCATTTTACCCCTATTTATGAAAAGTGGAAGTGATAACTGATCATGAAGAAAAAATATATTGTATTTTATTAATTTTAAGGCTAACCTTAGGGCACTTGATTGAGACTAAATTTGTCTCCTTTAGCGACATGTGTCACCATAATTTTCATTAAATACTTTAATCGATATACAAAACCAGAAGATTATATTTCTACTCCCACTGAACTTGTAATGCACACAATCTTCAGTAGTGTTTATCTCAAAACTAAACGAGATAATCACTTGGTAAAACTTAAAGTATCTTTGACGAAAAGCCTGCTTGAGTCCATAAATAGATTCTGTCAGTTTGCGAACCATATTCTTTGCATCTTCTGACACAAAGTTTTCTGGTTGCACCATATAAATTATTTCGTCAATGTTACCATTAAAAAATACTGTTTTGACATCCATTTGATGTAACTCAATATTAAAATGTACAACAAGTACTATGATTGGTTTAAAAGAGTATTTCAAAGAAATCGAAGAGAAAGTCTCTTTAAAAAATAATCCCTTCCTCTTCTCTTGAGGTTGTTGAGTTTGTTCTTCAGAAATAATTACCTTATCTTGAATGGGGGGTGCCTTTATGTTGTCTTGTTGAGGTAGCTCGACATCGACTTATAGAGGTAATTCGACATTGTCTTATTGAGGCCCCGAATTCACTTCTTGATCAATGACATGTACAGAATCTTGCACATTGTCAAAAGTGATAGTAGGAATCGCAATCGATTCCTCCTCAAAGACAATGTCATTGACTTTATTTCTCTTCCAAACTCAACATCCTCAAAAAAATATTACACTTCTCGTCTAAAAAAAATATGAGACGTCTCCATGATATACTCCCTTATGTTACCTTTGCCTTTATACTTCATGGTAATCAAGCGCAACAAAAGTGTGCTTGTTTCCGCCTTATCATTCTTTGCAAATCGCTTCTCGATTTCAGCAATAAATTGTTTGGTATTAGTAACCTCATCAGATACTGTACCCCTGAATGTCTCTGAAATATCGCACTTTATGATTATTAGACTCATGCTGTTTGAGCGTTCCCACTTCTCGAAGTTCGCTCTGTCACCAGATGAACTGTCATCCTTAGGAGTAGTGGGACGCTCAATCCTAAGTGCAAGGTCTAGTTCCATGCAGCCGAGAACAATATAAATGTTCTCTTTCCAGTCCTTGAAGTTCGTTCCGTTAAGCATTGGAATTGAGTTCAGATTAGCAGATATTGAAGCAACACTAGCTGAAAAAAGAACAAAAAGTAAATAAACAAATATGCTCTAATTAATAACCAAAAGGTAAAATATAGCCAAACAAATTTAAATAATGGTGAACCCCATCTAAAGATACCTAGTACATCATTAATATCAAGTCTTTGGATAATGATATTAACTGCAAGTGGTACTCTTGGTGTAGTGATCAAACGTTGACAATAAGTCATGTCAAATAATATGCCTATCTTTGGATCGGGTTATTATTCACATGTAAACCGTGTAATTGTCACACATTTATCACAACAAGTATGTGTGCAATTCGGCCAAGTATTAACCTTTCTTTGGGCTGGCTAATACCCGCATGAATAGACACACACAAACATCCGACATCCCTCGTAGACTATCTACGTAAGAGAGGTCACTTTGGCGACATCTTGTTTCAATGAGTCTACTTAGAATATTGGACAAGTATTACAAGTCATAAAAGGCACCAAAAAATTAAATGTTGACTAAATTTTACAAAACTGAATCATGTCCAAAACTTTATATACATGCATATTCATAAGATTATTACTCAAATAAAGTAATCAAAAGCATAATCATGATTTCAATTTGACAAAATTGGATATTATCAATATAACAAAATTTATGAAATAATCTACGGAGGATATGCATTCAAAGATAATATCAAATAATGCATAAGGATTACTTTAAATAGAATAATCTATAGAAGACCAAATATATGCATTAACAGATTACATTGCTAGAAATTTATTTGGCATGAGTTATAAATCCTGGAACCAAAAATAACTAGTTGATGTTGTACTTATCAACAAACAATTGCCTACTCAGCAACCAACTAACCTTAGTAGCAAAAAAATTAGCAAAATAGCGTCTAACAATATCTATGACATGGTTAAGAGCATCTTAACATGCGATTGATAGTATCAAAAGCATATGTAAAACAAGTATATCAATACAGCCCGGATTAAAGCCATTTAATATAATCTTTAATATATCTTCCTATATCAGCATGATGGACCCAAAGCCACTAATGAATTGTTTTCATAATATATTCAGACCATATTGTCACAGGTTAGATATCACATTAGCATTATTTAATCCAATAAGATCTAAATAAGTCATTCTATCAATAAACCAAATCCAACCGCAAGCCATATCATTGATTCACCTTTTGTAATGACCATGGTTCGTATTACGTATTTTGGTATACGTGTACGTATTTTGACTCGTATTTGCATGTCTGCTCGCATGATTTATTTGGCATTTCATTGATTGATTTATCTTGGTTCGGCTCGAATTGTTTGGGCTTGGTTCGGTTTTGTTGTGAACCCATCCCACCTACCACCACCACCCTCATTTATATTCCACCAAACATTTCTCTCTCCTCATTAACTTTTCTTCTTCCCTTCCATTATTTCTCCACCAACCTGAGAGAGAAAGGTTTAGGCAAGTGCATCTTGTTTCATGGAGGATATAGTGAAGGTAGATGATGCAGCGGTTTGGAGAACAACAGATTGAAACTCTCTCACATAAGAACTCAAATCCAACTTTCACATCAAAACCAAAATCCAACTAAGAAAACATAATATTATTTTAATATATTATATTATTGGTATCAAACCACAGTTTACTCAAATCCAACTTTCATAATATCCAATTGTTTGAATTTAACAACACAACAAAATGAATATGCATCGCAAGTATCAGACAACAGATTGTTCATTCTATTTATCTATGGCTACAGCTAAATCAATTCCCAAAAACTTTAATGTCAAAATAGAACATTCTTCGCAAATAACATACGCATGCAAAAAAGAAGAAAATTAATTTCGAATCAATACTAAAATCGAGAACTATGAAATTGAAACAACAATTAGAGGGAAAACCTCTCAGGTATATCACAGAGCTCAGTTTCAGATTAACAGTAAAACGCACCATGTTCTCCAACCCTCAAGCCTTGCAATGTGACATGTGTGTAGAGGGTGTGTCATCACTGTGATTTCTGGAATGGCAAGGACAGGGTTCAGAATTAAGTGAAGGGAAATCAGAGGGGAAACCTCTCAGGTATATCACAGAGCTCAGTTTCAGATTAACAGTAAAACACACCATCAGTTTACAGCCCATTACACTCACAGATTTATATTGAAAGCATTAGCAGTTGCATCATAAAGGAGTGAACTAACATCACACAAAACAATGTAATAACCAGTTTCAAACTTAGTTAAAAACAGTCCCACCATGAATTAACAGTATTATGAGCCAACTCTTATCAAAACAAACCCCCAAAATCTCAGGTCTTAATCAGTTAAGTGAAAGCACACCCAACAAGTCAAATTCGAAAGTAAACATGAAATAAACATGAACGACAAATATGTGGGAATCATTGACAATTGAAACAACAATTAGAAATCAATTTAATTAGGATTAACAGTTAGGAAATGGGAAATAACCATGTATCAGTCGAACATTGAACCCAAAACTCAAATCAAATATTCCATTTCACATCAAAACCTATTCTAATATGTAATATCAACTAATCAGAGATTAGAAAACATATAAAGGATCTAATTAGCATTTTAAATCATAATTTAAACAATAAAATTGGAATTTAATCACTGGTAAATAGAACTGAACACAGCGTATCAGTCCCTCATGGGAAATTCAATTTCGAATAACAATAACATGTTAATAACATGTTGCTGAAGGGCGTGTGCATTCAACCGACCCAGAGCAAAAGGTACACTTTGTTCGCTTGGGGCCTAATGCAGCTAGAGTTTGGGTAGATATAGTGAAGGTAGATGATGCAGCGGTTTGGAGAACAACATATTGAAACTCTCTCACATAAGAACTCAAATCCAACTTTCACATCAAAACCAAAATCCAACTAAGAAAACATAATATTATTTTAATATATTATATTATTGGTATCAAACCACAGTTTACTCAAATCCAACTTTCATAATATCCAATTGTTTGAATTTAACAACACAACAAAATGAATATGCATCGCAAGTATCAGACAACAGATTGTTCATTCTATTTATCTATGGCTACAGCTAAATCAATTCCCAAAAACTTTAATGTCAAAATAGAACATTCTTCGCAAATAACATACGCATGCAAAAAAGAAAAAAATTAATTTTGAATCAATACTAAAATCGAGAACTATGAAATTGAAACAACAATTAGAGGGGAAACCTCTCTGGTATATCACAGAGCTCAGTTTCAGATTAACAGTAAAACACACCATGTTCTCCAACCCTCAAGCCTTGCAATGTGACATGTGTGTAGAGGGTGTGTCATCACTGTGATTTCAGGAATGGCAAGGACAGGGTTCAGAATTAAGTGAAGAGAAATCAGAGGGGAAACCTCTCAGGTATATCACAGAGCTCAGTTTCAGATTAACAGTAAAACACACCATCAGTTTACAGCCCATTACACTCACAGATTTATATTGAAAGCATTAGCAGTTGCATCATAAAGGAGTGAACTAACATCACACAAAACGATGTAATAACCAGTTTCAAACTTAGTTAAAAACAGTCCCACCATGAATTAACAGTATTATGAGCCAACTCTTATCAAAACAAACCCCCAAAATCTCAGGTCTTAATCAGTTAAGTGAAAACACACCCAACAAGTCAAATTCGAAAGTAAACATGAAATAAACATGAACGACAAATATGTGGGAATCATTGACAATTGAAACAACAATTAGAAATCAATTTAATTAGGATTAACAGTTAGGAAATGGGAAATAACCATGTATCAGTCGAACATTGAACCCAAAACTCAAATCAAATATTCTATTTCACATCAAAACCTATTCTAATATGTAATATCAACTAATCAGAGATTAGAAAACATATACAGGATCTAATTAGCATTTTAAAAATCAAATGCATGAAAGCTATGAAATCGAGAACTATGAAAATTGAAACAAAAATCAAATGAAACAAAAATCAAATGCATGATACCAAAATTGAAACAAAAATCACATGCATGAAAGCTATGAAATCGAGAACTATGAAATTGAAAGCTATGAAATCGAAACAAAACTATGAAATCAAAACAAAATCAAATGCATGATACAAAACTCTACAATTGAAACTTATCAACCTACAAAACCTAAACTTATCAACCTACAAAACCTACAAACCCTAAACAAAATCAAATGCATGATACCAAAATCGAAGGAAGGAAGAAAAATATGCCTTCGACAGGGCCGACGACAGTGTCAGTGGTCTCGGCGACCTTCACGGCGGCGTCGGTGACTCTAATCGGCGGTGTCAGCGACCTTCACGGCGAATTCGTAAGTGTGGTGAGTTTTAGGGTTTTTGGAAAAAGAGGGAAACTGAAAGAGGAAATAAAAGAAACCTAAAATAAAAGAGGAAATGAAATAAACCTAACGTAAGTGTGGTGAGTTTTAGAGTTTTTTGGTCAAGTGTTTGGCGGTATAAGTGTTTTTAGGTTCCCGCTTAATGAAACTCTATCTTAGCGTTTATCAAATGCTATTATAAAGTAACCAAAATATCAAACTTATTTTTTATAGCAGTTCAGCAAAACGTGCTATTACGTTATGCTATCAATGTGCATTTTTTTTGTAGTGAAAGTCTGCTGCCCACTCACTTGTATAGTCAGCAATCTATTCATCTCATGAAGAAGATGTGTTATGACTTTCAAAAGGCAGAAGGTTTGAATTATGATAAAGGAATACGACTTCCTTTACGGATTCAAAATCAAAATTCTACTGTTGGATTGGGTTCTGAAGCTCCTCGTAACAATCTACACAAGAAGAAGGCTAAGAGAGGGAAGACAAAATCCTGTAATATGGTACTTCCTTCTCCTGAGTCTGAGGAAGAATCTTTTGCTGGTACAAGATCTGGAAAAGAGTACCATAAAGACTATGAGAGATCCTCTAAAGAAGCTGAAGACGTAGTGGAGACACTACCAACTCAACCCTCTCCTGTTCCTGCTAAACCTTCTGTGGTTGAAAAGGGGAAACATAAAGCAGTACGTTTTGACGTCCCATTGAAGTCTGCTTCCAGTCAGGGGGTGGTGATGAAGCCTTACAAGTTTGATATTCTGGCTCAGTTGGCCAATACTCCGGCTAGACTATCTATATTTGAGTTGCTTCACCTTTTCAGAGAAAGCAGAGAGACTTTGAGTGAAGCTTTACTTCAAGCAGATTCATGCTTGGCTCAACTCAAGACTCCTGATAATATACCAGTGTCATGTCCACAATGTCATAGTGTGATGGAAGCAATTCCCAACATCACCTTTACACAAGAAGATATGCTGTTGAAGCATAACAAGCATGACAGACCTTTGTGCTACACTGGATATATTGGATCCACTGAAATTGACAGGATTTACATTGACCCCGGGTCCTCAATTAGCATAATTCTTCAGAGTATGCTAAGACCCCTGAGGATTCCTACTAGTGATTTGACTTACATTAGTACTACGATAGTCGGTTTCAACTCTGGCAAGAGCAAACCATTGGGGAAGATTCGTCTGCAGATTCAGATTGGTGATCTTCGAACCATGGTAACTTTCTATGTTATCAACTCGGACGTATCCTACAATATCCTTCTGGGGAGACCGTAGATTCATGAGCACAATATTGTACCTTCAACTCTCCACCAATGCTTCAAGTACGTGGATTCCCAGGGAGTTGTGAAGACTGAGTTTGCTGATATCAATCCTTTCAAAGGTGTCGAAGCCTATTTTTCTGATTCAAGGCTTTATAAACAAGAGTATGTGAAAGAGATATCAGACATGGCTGAAGATCAATCACCTACAGAGGATCAGTCTATTAATGAAGATCCGCCAGAGGAGCAACCTTTGAAGATCATAGTCAAGGGACGAATCCAATCCCAATCTGTCAATGATCAACCTCTGATAATCAAGGTCAAAGGAAGAACTCAAACTTCATCTGAGGAATCAACAAATATTCCTGCTAAGAGCCAAGTTCAACCTTTTATGATCAAGGCCAAAGGACGTACTTCTTGTACGAATGATCCAGAACCACCATTGATTGTCAATCTTGGCAAAAGTACGCAGAAGACAGATAATGGTCCACTGATGATTAATCCGAAGCATAGCAGTCAAATTGTAAATGATGTAAATATTGATCATTCTATACTTTTTGATATCAATGAAGATTTCCTTTTCAAGTATATGGCTGTCAAGTTTATCGAAAGAATGACTTTATCTTCTGATAATCAAAGTCATCAATATAAAGACGACATTGAGCCAGAAGAAACTTTATACATCGATCATAAGGAAAATTCTTTCCCTCCTCATGTAGATGTTGGACCTTATGCTCAAAGATTCCTAACATCTTCTCCTTATCTTCTACCTGTGGCCGCTTCATCACAAGCTTGCGTAACTTTTAGACGTCACGAAGAATCTTATTTCGTGGTTCCGTCTGATAAGAAAAACAAGCGCCAAATTGTGTTTGGCCTGGCTAGAAATATCCATGTTGCTCAGGCAAATGAGCTGAAGGATAAAGACAAGGAAAGAATCCGAATTGACAAGTATAGTCAACAATCTATCAAGATTATCCAGAACATGGGATATGATTTAAAGACTATGCAAGGTCTCAATCAAGGCAAGGGTAGACGACTACCATTATGTGGTGATCCGTTTTACCAAAAGACTCGTCATGGGTTGGGATATGATCCGTCCCACATGTTTAATGATGATATACAAGAAGAATTCTCTTCTAGCTCTTCGCAATCATCGAATTCAGAAGAAGTCCAATTCTTTGAAACTGATATATCTCGTTCCTCATATGATAAATCTGAGCAAATATTTTTAGCCTACATGGTTCAAACTGATGGTGAATCCGAGCCATTTGAAAATGTCCCTTGAGCCATGATTGGTTCATTTATTTCTTTCATAGATATCTTCAATAACATCTGTCTTCTTAAACCCTGTAGGGTGTGAAAAATTCTGACACACTGACATAAGACCAAGTCAGCCAAAGGCCATACGCTCAGCCAAAGGCCATACGCTCAGTACAAAAGTCATACGCTCAGTAAATATTTTATTATTTCTCGACTGACAGCACAGCATACGCTCAGTGGGGGATGAATCTGACACTTCGTCTTTCGTGCAAAGAACAGCTGTCTTAGGAGAATTAACCGTCGTATGGATTTTCGAGAGTTGATTTTGTCTTTTACGAGGACAGCTCATTAGCCATCATAAATGCACAGCCATCATTACTGTCATTTCTGACAGTCTGTCAGCCGTCATATCCGCAACACGACGCTCGAGAGATATTTGTCAGTTATTGGGAGATATGGCGTATTCGAGAAGATTGAGGACAGCCACGTGTCTACTTCTCTAGTTATACGACTCCTCATCAAGGCAGCATATGTACTTTATACGACTCCTCATCAAAGCAGCGTATGTACTTCATACGACTCCTCATCAAGGCAGCGTATGGACTTTACACGACTCCTCATCAAGGCAGCGTATGGACTTCATACGACTCCTCATCAAGGCAGCGTATGTACTCCATACGACTCCTCATCAAGTGAGCGTATATACTCCATACGACTTCTTGTCACCCAAGTGAGCGTATGGACTCCATACGACTCATCTTCAAACAAGACAGTGTATGCTAGTCATGCTTCTCCAAAAGACAGCGTATCAAAGCAAATGCATTCAGAATGACTTCAAATATACAGTCAACACACGTTCTCATGTGTCCTGTATTCGGTTACCTACTCATTCAGAAGTTATGCAACATGGCATTCATGCCATCAATCTCTCCTGGATATACTCCATTACTCTCAACCGCACTCCAACGTGTCTCCACCAAAATTCGTCACTGTAGGCCTCAAAAATGAAAGTCACGCTGAGTTGATCAGAACAAGTCACACAGAGTGATCCAAGAAGCAGCACAAAAGATACGCTAAGTTCTGCCTGACCATCTCCTTTAGAAGTCACGCAGAGACAGCTCAGCCATACGTCAGAATCATAATGACTGACAACACAACAGTCGAGAAACGTCTCCTCGTATGCCACGTATGCACAGAATTCAAGAGATCATCGCCGTCTTTTGTGTGATTTTCGAAATCTTCCTTAGCAAGACTCACTCTTCACCAAGTTGGCGTGACTTTGGGTCTTATCTTCATTTAATGCGGCTGACAATATAATCAATGTCAGAGATTCTGTGTCAGACGAAGCATGCCAAATCAAGACAGCTGGCGGTTTGCGTGAATTCTGAACCTTCTCCTTCCTCAAGTTTGCGTGGATTTTTGAGTTATTCTTCTCAAAGCCTGCGTGAATTCTGAAGTATTCTTCTTCAAAGCTTACGTGGATTTCGCCTTCAACGAGTCTGCGTCAACGAATCTGCGTGGATTTTTGCCTTCAGCAAGACAGCGTGGATTTCATTTCAACTGGAGTACGTGGCAGCCATGCCACCGATCTCTCTCTCGTGTGCCCAGTAACTCGCACACGACTCATGCACTAATGCCATGTGTCCAACAGTTACGGGCCACGTCCAGTAACTACTCACTAATCCTGCGTGTATTTAGAGTCTGCGTGACTTTTCAAATGCACTAGTGGTGAGGTAGTTATCTTTTCAGTTACTGTTTTGACTCTATAAATAGAGTTCTTTTTTTTATTCATTGTACAGATACATTGATATCTATTGTCAAAATTTTGAGAGCTTTTCTTCTTCGCATAGTCCAAGGGATAAAGCGATCGTCTTCTAGATCGGATTCCTACAGTTGTAATTTTCCCAGATACACAACAAATAAAGAGAATTTCTTTATGGAAAACAAATTGGCGACTCTGCTGGGAAAAACCATCTCCTCTTCTGAGATGGTAACAACTCAATGCGACACTTCGTCTATCGGCTCGACGAAGAAGGTGATGACGATCAAATTCGATCAACTCGCCTATGAAGAAATACAGCAGGCTAAGGGTGGCAAGCCCATTCCAGCCTCCATTATCACTGCCAAGTCAAAGGGACACTCTGTCTATGTCCCTAAGAATCAGTTGGCAGTCAATGGTGAAGTCTCTGCCACAGTGTCTACTCCTAACACTGGCAAGAACTCCACTGCAAGCACGCACACTCTTGTGCGCTCGAAGATGACAGTAACTAAAAGTCACGCTGACAGTACTGGCTCTTTAGCCGAATCTGTTCCAGTGTGCAAATTCAATTCTAAAAGTCACGCTGACAGTACTGGCTCTTTAGCCAAATCTGTTCTAGTGTACAAATTCAACTCTAAAAGTCACGCTGATAGTACTGGCTCCTTAGCCAAATCTATTCCAGTGTGCAATCCCACATTCAAAAGTCACGCTGACAGTATTGGCTCCTTAGCCAAATCTGTTCCAGCGTGTAATTCTAAAATCAAAAGTCACGCTAACAGCTCTGGTTCTTTAACCAAGTCTGTTTCAGCCTGTATTTCATCAGAGAAGAATAACTCCTTAGTTATCTCTTCTTCTTCACCGAGTTCTACTAGAACTGGGGGTGGTTTTTCACACAAAGTCCCTTCGAAAAGGAACAACTCTTTAGTTGTTTCTTCTGCTCCTGTAGTTTTTACTCCAGGAACAGCTTTGACTGATACTTTTGTTAGTCAAAGGAAAGGAGATGGTCTTTTGACTACTCTTTCTTCTGGACATTCTATGTCTCAACATCTGAATGAGTCTAAGAAGAAACATTCCTTAATGTCTTTTTCTTTGATTTCTTCAAATTGGGCACAGAATCTGTCCATTAAAGAGGGTCTGTTACCAACTCCTAATCAAGGGAGTGGTTTAACTCTTCATTCTCTGCAAATATCCAGATCAATGGAAGGAAAACTCCATGTTTCCAAAATTAATATATTACCTTCCACTGATTTAAGAACAAAACTCAGCACTTCTGGTGTTAAGAAACCATACCAATTGGATATGAAGATAAAAGATCCAGATGCAGAGTATGCAAGAAATTATGTGGCTCACATTAATCATTCTTTGTATAATCAAGAGCCATCAAGACCCAAGAACAGGAAGTATATTCCTCAATCTTCACAAACAGATTTACGGAAATATCTTCAACAGAAGAGAAGGAGTAATTCTATATCAAAGGAATATGCTGAATGTGACTTCTATCCAAGAGTCATAATTCAGTACAGATGTGAATCAACAGTTCAAGACCATGGTGATCATGCTGAATGTGACTTCCAGCCAAGAGTCACAATGCAATGCAGATGTCAAAATAAACGACAGTCTGCCTTTAATAGGATTCAATATGAACCTATGCCTGATGAAGATGAGCCTTTGTTTGCCTCTGTCAACATGACTTCTCGGGACACCGGGGGTAGAGTTGATAGTCCAGATGGAGTATATAAAAACACCAGAGCAAGAGTCCTGGCTTCTAGTCAAAGAAATTTGATCCCTGAAATTGACTCTGAATTTCTTGGAGAATCTAACTTTCCACCTCTTCCTACTGGGGGTAATTCTCCTATAGTTGACTTTGATACACGAAGCAATGATTCAGAGCATACAACATCTACTAGTTCATCAATAATCCCTCATGCAGTCACGACTTACATGGTTGATGGGAATACTGATGAACCCTCTTCTTCCCTGACTCCTCAAGATCAAAGAATTGCTTCTTTGGAACAGCAAATAAAGTCTATGACTGACACAATGAAGTCAATGTATGAACTCATGACAGCTCAGTTACAAAATTGACAGACCGTATCAGATGCCATACCAGTTGATACTGATATAAGTCCAATACAAGTTCCTCCAGCAGTACAATCCAATACTCCTGGACCTGCTCAACCAAATCCTAGTCTCTCTGGAGCTGGGGGTAGTGCTTACAATGCTGTTCCTCCTCCTAACTATTCTCTACAAGCCACAACTCCACAATCTTCGGGAGTTGTCTCTGAAGAATTAAAAAATCTCAAAACTCAATTCGAGGCATTCAAATAGAAGGATGGTTTACAAAGGTTAGGCATCAAGCAGCCTTATCCGATAGAATGGAAGCAAGTATCATATCCTCCTAAATACAAGCCTCCTACTATCTCATTCTATGATGGAACCACTTCTCCAAGTCAGTTTATCAATCACTTTGAAGTGATGAATGATCAACTACAACCAAGTGATGCCCTTCTTACTCGGGTATTTATTGGATGTCTCAAGGGAACGATTTATGAATGGTATAGAAGTCTCCCAGATGGGAGTATTACCTCATTTGCTGGTTTCAAACAGATGTTTCTTGAAAGGTTCTATGAAGGGCTTAATGACATGACTATGTCTGCTCTTATTAGAATGAAGCAGAAAAATAATGAATCTACAGAGGAATACATTGAACGGTTTCGAAGAGAAGCTCTGAAGATGCCTCTTGGAACTCATGATGCTGTCACCATTGACACGTGCAAATCAAACTTGTTGCCAATCATCAGTATGTGGACAGGGTCCACTCAATTTCAAGATTGGCCTTCCTTCATAGTCAGTGCTAAAGCTGCAGAAATCAGTGCTGAAACCTTCAAAGGTTTAGGAGTGCAGATGACTCCTAAAGAAACAGGACAAGGGGCTAACAATAAAAATAATGCTCGCAAAGGAAAAGAAACTCTAGAAGTTAATCTTCAGAGCAAAGATGCATCGAATGTTCAAACTCCTGCCTCTACAACTCAACAATCAAGAACACCTCGCCCCAGAGAAGAATATTCTTTTGATGACGACGATGTCCTTGGTATCTTTGAATGTCTGCTGAAAGGTAATAAAATACAATTACCAGAGATCAAGAAACCTGATGAAGCTGGTAAGACAGATCATCCTAAATACTGTCCATATCACAGAATGCTGGGTCATACAATTCGTACATGTTATGTATTGAAAGGAAAGATCCAAGAAATGATTAAATCTAGAGCTATCTCTCTTACTCCAAAAGAGAAGACCGTCACCTCCAACGTCGTCTCTATGCAATTTGGAAATTTCCCTCCTCAACTCCTTGAAAGTGGGATTATTCCTATTCCCAAGGCAACTCTTGACATAGTGAATCTTCCTCCTCCACAGTCTGAAGGATTAGTGCCAATCACTTTGGAAACAGGAGAAATCATGTGGATCCATCCTGATCTAGTGGCAGATTTTGAATCGCCTTCTCCTCAAAAGATTTCTTCTCAAAAATCCAAGAAGGCTGGAAAGATCAAGTCATGTCATATGACTTCTCTTGGGTCTACCTCTGACACAGAGCCAAAAGACAAAGAAGAAGCACTTGTTAGTGCTACTCGAACGAGGAAACCTTATCTAAAGGATTATTCTAAAAATCCTGAAGATCCTACTGATATCCCTTCAGATGCTAAAGATGCTCCTAATGTTCCTCCCGAGGAAGAACCATCTACTGAACCTGTTCCTCCCAAGCCTACGGCTCTGGAGAAAGGCAAACAACAGGCTCGGTTTGATAAGCCAATCAAGAAGTCTTCTCCTCTTGGACTTCAGAAGCCTTACAACTTCGACATTTTGGCTCAGCTTGCTAATACTCCCGCTAGAATGTCCCTTTTTGAACTTCTACGTCTTTCCAAAGAGACTCGGGAGACGTTAAGTGAAGCACTTCTACAAGCTGACTCTTGTCTTGCACAATTGAAGAAGCCGGATGCGGAACCTGCCACTTGCTTACATTGCAACAGTGTACTGGAGATTATCCCAAATATCACCTTTACACAAGACGACATGTTACTAGAGGATAACCGACATGATCGACCTCTCTACTACACTGGTTATATTGATACGATGAAGATAGATCGTATTCTCATTGACCCAGGGTCTGCTATAAGCATAATGCCAAAGAGTTTGTTGGATAAACTAAAAATCCCTCTTCACAAACTCTCCAAGACGGTTACTACTATCTTGGGATTCAATCAAAGCCGAAGTGAGCCTTTGGGAAAGATTCATCTGAAGCTTCAGATAGGTGATTTCAGATCTAAAGTCACTTTCTATGTGATCGAGATCGCAGGATCCTATAATCTTCTTCTGGGGAGGCCCTTTCTTCATGAAAATAATGTGGTGCCCTCTACTCTTCATCAATGTTTTAAGTACATTGATAGCAATGGAAGAGTACAAAAAGAAGTTGCTGATATAAATCCCTTCCATGGGGTTGAAGCTTATTTCAATGATTCCCGAATGTATAAAGAAGAATATACAAGGATCATACAAGCTATGGAGAAAGAAGATGCACAAAGTGAGACTTTAATAATCCCTGTTAAATGTCAAACTACTCAGCAACAATCTCCTAAACCCTCTGGAGAAGATTCTTTTATCATTCCAGTGAGTGGACGGATCTCTCCGTTACCTCAGTCATCTACTCAGAATACACTGATCATTCCTGTCAGTGGGCGTACTACAGTTCCTGTACTTTCACAAGATACTCTGCTAATTCCAGTTGGAGGGCGGACTACTCTTCCTACTCAAACTTCAAGGGAGCTCACCTCTTCTGAGCCATTTGTTATCGATCTTAATCGAAACAAAACTTCTTCTTCTTCTCCCCCTTTAGTCATTGACTTGGCTAAAATCTCTAAGGCTCAGCCTTCTTCCAATATAAATATTGCTGCTTTTACATTTAATGAAAAGTCTCCACCTTTGCAGTACGTTGATGTGTGTAATTATGTTCATAGTTATTTACATCTGTTAGATGACTTGAACACAATAACCATAGGAGTTGTACAGACTGTTCATACAGATGTATCTCTAGAACCTGTACAATCTTCATACTTTCTAGTTCCTAGCAGAAAGCCAGGAGACATTCCAATATTCTTCTACAAAGGGCCTCAAAATTCTTCTGATCTTGAAGATGATGACAAAAATGATGATACTGGAAGATTACAACTACGTCGTTATAGTCAGCAATCTAGAGACATCATCAAAAATATGGGCTATAACTTCAGGACTGGCCTTAATAATGGAAAAGGAAGAAAAATGCCTGTCCGGATTCCTCCTTTGAAATATGGAAGGACGAAATGCGGATTGGGTTATACTGCTCCTACTCCTTTCATCAACATTATCCATGAAGATCTTGAGTCTGACAAAGATAAGAGATCTGATTCTTCTAGTACCACTTCTTGGGATTCCGATACGAGTATCGGTGACTTCTATTGCAACCTTCTATCTTCTAACATGGTTTCCATTGACCATTCTGAAGAAAGTGATGAAGACGAAGAAGAGTTTGAAATCTCACCTGAATCAGAACAGTGGGCCCAAAGATTAGATAATCAATGGGAGTTCCGTTTCGAGCAAAAAGAACCTCCGACTGAAGATAAACTTGTTCAAATAGATGTTGGTGAAGAGGGGTCTCCCAAACCAATATTCATCAGTGAAAGTCTTTCAGAAACTGATAAGAAAGACATGATCAAACTCATTCGTGATTACATCGATGTCTTTGCTTGGAGTTATGAAGATATGCCAGGGCTTGATCCTCAAATTGCAACTCACAAGCTCAACATCTTGCCGAATGCTAAACCGGTCAAACAACAACAGCGACGATTTCGTCCGGACATCATGGATGCAATTGAAGCTGAAGTCAATAAACTCATTACATCTGGGTTTATTAGAGAGGAACAACATCCCGATTGGGTGGCTAATATTGTTCCTGTTCTTAAAAAGACTGGCAAGATCAGAGTATGCATAGACTTTCGCGATCTCAATACGGCATGTCCTAAAGACGAATTCCCTCTACCAATCACTGATGTCATGGTTGATAATACCTGTGGATTCGAACGAATGTCATTTATGGATGGGTATTCTGGGTATAATCAGATCAAAATGTTCCCAGAAGACGAGAAGCACACTTCTTTCAGAACGCCGATTGGTACATACTGCTATACAGTTATGCCATTCGGTCTCAAGAATGCAGGAGCAACTTATCAACGAGCTATGAGTACTATATTCCGTGAACATTTGCGGAAAACAGTCGAATGCTATGTTAATGATATTGCAGTCAAAAGTCGACAAAAGGAGGATCATATCCAAGATTTGAAGACTATATTTGATCTAATGCGTAAGCATCAATTAAAGATGAACCCTACTAAGTCCTTCTTAGGCGTCTCTAGTGGTAAATTTCTCGGCTTCGTCATTACCTCTAAAGGTATACACGTGAATCCCGAGAAGATCAAAGCCATCCAAAGGATGCGTCCTCCACGCACCTTAAAAGAGCTACGAGGATTTCAAGGAAGAATTGCTTATATCAGGAGATTTATCTCTAATTTATCAGGACGCTGCAGACCATTCAACAAACTTATGAAGAAAGGTATCTCTTTTGTCTGGAATGATGAATGTCAGAAAGCATTCGATGATATAAAACAATATCTGATGAGCCCTCCAGTATTGGTACCTCCCATCTCAGGAATACCGTTCCTCCTCTATACTCGAGCAATGAGTCATTCATTGGGTGCATTACTCGCTCAAAAGAATCAAAATGGCCATGAACAGGCCATTTATTATCTCAGTCGCACTATGACCGGAGCTGAACCTCGATATTCACCAGTTGAAAAAGAATGTCTAGCCTTGATGTTTGCTGTCCAAAAGACACGTCATTATATCATTGGCCAGACTATTCATGTCATCTCCAGGATCAATCCTATATGGATCATGATGAAGAAACCCAGTGTTTTGAATTCTCGATTGGCTAACTGGGGAATCCTACTTGCTCAGTATGATATGCACTATATTCCTCAGAAATCAGTCAAGGGACAAGCTTTAGCTGATTTTCTGGCTGCTCACTCAATTCCAGAAAATTCAAAACTCTATGATGAAATCCTAGATGAAGTCCTAGATTCAAATCAAATTGCTGAAGAAGATCCTACTTGGCGTCTATTCTTTGATGGAGCGTCAAGAATTGGTCCTAATGGCGATATTGTTGCTGGAGTTGGAATTGTTCTTGTATCGCCAGAAGGTCTTGCCATCCAAAGAGCTTATTCTCTCGATCAGCCGTGTTCAAACAATGTAGCTGAGTACAACACATTGCTTATTGGTCTTCAACTCGCTAAACATCTGAATATTCAACATTTGGAGGCATATGGAGACTCTAAACTTATTGTCAATCAGATCAGGGGTACTTATGAAGTTCGCCATCAAGATCTGGTTCCTTATCATAGAGTGGCCATATCTATGGCCTCATCATTTAAGGAATTCTTCATTGAACATGTTAGGCGAGCATGTAACACAGAAGCTGATGCCCTTGCTAATCTTGCAGCGGTGCTGGCTATCCCAATCAAACGGCAACAAATGATCGTTGTTCGTAATCGAGAATTATTTTATCTTGAAAATAACATGACTCTAGGACTTCCAGTTGACATTGAAGAATCAACATCTCATGACGTCAACACAACAAGAGGATTTGGATTTAGTCGTAAATCGATATCATCTTCATCCGATTCCAGCATGGAATTCATCTTCAGTAACTCGACTGAGAATCAGAATACGGATAAAGATTGGAGACTTCCTTTCTTAGATCTTGTATTATATGATATTCATCCGGATGATCCGAGTGAGGCAGCATCTATCAGACGACGATCACTCAGATTCTATTACAATCATACAACAAAGACCTTATATCGTCGAGCTTATGATGGTTTACTCCTTCGGTGCATTGCCGGCGATGAAGCCCAACAAGTTATTCGTAAAGCACATGATGGAATTTGTGGAGCGCATCAACCTGGCCCAAAACTTCAAGACCGTATTCGACGGATGGGATATTATTGGCCAACTATGGTATCAGATACCATTGAATATGCAAGGAAATGCAAAGCTTGCCAAATCCATGCAGATTTTATACATCAACCTTCGGAATTTCTACATCCGACGGCAGCATCATGGCCCTTCGAAGCTTGGGGCATAGACATTGTCGGCCCGATCAATCCTCCATCATCTAAAGGTCATCGGTTCATTCTCGCAATAACCGATTACTTCTCAAAATGGGCCGAAGCTATTCCTTTATCTGAAGTTAAGACGTCTAATGTCATCAGCTTTATTAAGCACCACGTCATCTACAGATTTGGACAAGCTCGGGGAATGCTTGACGCATTGTTCATGATAACGGACCACAGTTCGTCAGCCAGAAATTTACTCGATTCTGTGACGATCACCGGATCAATAATGTTGCTTCTACCGCATATAATCCAGCTGCTAACGGATTGGCAGAAGCTTTCAACAAGACTATCATCAAACTCCTAAAGAAGTTTGTCTCCGCTAACAAACGTAATTGGAGTGACAAGCTCGGGGAATGCTTGTGGGCTTATCGCACTACAGTCCGTAATGCTACTAAGTGTACACCTTTCTCTCTGGTGTACGGATCTGAGGCTGTTCTCCCATTAGAGATTCAAATTCCTTCTTTAAGGATAGCAATCGCTAATGAACTCACTGCCGAAAATAATGATCGTCTTCGACTTCAAGAATTGGAGGCTCTGGATGAAAAACGGTTATCTGCTCAACAGAATATTGAATTCTATCAAGCTAGAATTTCAAGGGCTTTTAACAAGAAAGTCAGAATTCGAACATTTCAGAAAGGAGAACTTGTGCTTATTGTCAGACGCCCGATGACTATGACACACATGAATAAGGGCAAGTTTGATGCAAAATGGGAAGGTCCATTCATTGTCAATAAGATCTTTTCTAATGGGACTTATCAACTCACTACTCTAGATGGTAAAGCCACTATGATGCCCATCAATAGCAAATTCTTGAAGAAGTACTACGTCTGATATTTCTATCAAGATTGTCCTTCCATCACTCTCCAGCTGTTTCATTGTTCTTTCCGAAGAATCATTCTGATATCTATTATCCCCAGTGGAGATAGGTATTCTACTTTGCATCGTTTTCTCAACAAATTTGATATCCAGAAAATCATGTCCACATTACCTCTGAATTTTCTATCTCAATATCATATTTATGAAAATGATATTTAGTCTTTCTGATTTCTGAGTCAAAAAATCAATGAATAAAGGCTAATATAAAGTGGGAAGGATATATCGTAAACAAAGTTTCCTTAAACGGAGTTTATTTGAGACAAATTCCTCAAGAAAAAAGAGTACATCATCATGGAAGATCACTGTAATCCCTTTCATATTTGGGACGAGGACCACATACATAATCAGCAAAAGAATTGAGTACATCTTTTCCTGACCGCACCAAGAATTGACAGGCAGCCAGCCTCATTGCTTCTTCTTCTTCGGTTTCTCCTGGTTCGACCAGGAAGTCCAGGATATCTTTCGGCGGCTTGGGAGTAGACGAGCTTTCGCCTATTTCCTTCTTCTGCGGAGGTGGATGTTCTTTAACACCTTCAGTAGCTTCGGGGGCGGCTTCAGCCTTCTTTATATTCTCTTCAGAAGACATTGTGGATAAAATGCGATCCTTCTACTCAAATATATGCTCTATTTATAGGCATATGGTTACAAGGATCGAAGGGACGTATTCTTTCCCGATATTCAGTTCATCCATTCATTTCTCACATTCATCCGACGTTTCACATGTTCATTAATACTTGACGGTTCGTCCGTTCATTTATTGCATTCACTCGACAGTTCATCTGTTCATCATTTCTTAACGGTTCATCCGTTCATAATCTTCTATCAGTTCATTAAGTGGGGATTCGTTATTGATCACGTTTTCATAACCTCTGAATCAATTCCGAATCTGCTTACTCATTTGTCATGTTTTGACCTCTGTATAGAAATCAATCTATTTTCTTTCGAGTTCCTATATATTATCACGTCCATAATACCTCTGATAATATCATATACTCTAAAAACAGAAAAGATGATTTTATTATCTATCATGTCCACAATTCATCCACAAATACAAATTATTGAGCATAGAAGAATTGTCATTTCCATTCCCATTTCACCACAAAAAGTCTATTACATTTTCTTAGACTTTCTTATAAATCATAATGGAATCTATTACAAATCTTGGATTTTCATTCTATGTACAACTGAGATCTATTTCTTCTTGGATCTTCTCTGGCAATCTCGTTGTTTGTGGCAATTCCTGGGTGTCCAGCAGGAATCAAACTCTGGTCTTATCTCTCAGACGAGAGGAGAACCACAGAGTAGGGCAACACGAAAACGTGTTACTGCCAATACAACTGGTGGATGGGGGTAACCTCTCAAGAAAGACATGAATGTATCCAAACCTTGGGATACAATTCCTGGTTCTGCCTTGAAAGGAACTCTACTACCCAATCTCTCGGTAGTAGAGTTAACTCCACCATCCAACTCTCGTGTATAAAGGCTCTTCCTACCATCTAAGGAAGACCCTTCTATCTCACGAAGAGTTTTGAGTTGTCTGATTTACGCGTCAAAAGCGTATGAGCTCCCTGATGTAGATGTCAGAAGAACATTATCCACAACATCCATATCACCAATGCCAGTTCTGAAGAAGGTTTTCAGCCAAAATTCTGCAAGAAACAGTAAAGAAAAATCAGTCAACAGAAACTGGCCAAGCAAAGACAGATGCATTCTGTTCATTTCAGGAAGATGAATTTGTCCTTAGCAAACAAAAAAAATTCGATGCGTGTATATTGAACTTACCGCTGAGTTTGCTGCTAAGGATTGACAGATCCATGTCTGGTAGCGTGCACAGAGATTTGACATCAGACAACATGGCTTTCCTATTTCCTTCTCATAGAAAATTCATTCTCAGAAGAGAGGAAGAAGAATGGGAAGATGAGTTTGCGTGGAGTTCATCCATCTATTTAAAGGGTCAAGTGCAGGTCTATTCTTGGAAAAGATCCGCATAAATAGCGCTCGTAAATTGTGGAATGAGTGTCACGTGTACTTCGGAAGACCGTGCAACATTGGAAACAGTCAAAGAGTGCTAATTAATCTTCTTCATTAAAAGGCACGCAGATCAAACACAAAAGTTGTACTTTATTCTTTAAACAGGCACTGATGGCCTTACAAAAAGACAAAAAAAAGTGCAACAAAAGCGTAGAAAGTTACGCCCTATTTTCCAGAGCGGCTAAGTTTGATGCCTAACTCCTCTACGCTCTTAACTCCCAGGCGATGCAATAGAGTCTCGAGCATTTCATGCTTCTCCATAAGGCTCCGCCCATCAGAAGAAGACGAGCCATCCAATCCAAAGTAGCTCAAGAGGTTCTTGGCTAACTGCGTGGCATCGTCCTTAAGCTCAATGACGACAGGTTCGGGTTCTTTACCCCCAAAAGTGGGGTCACCATGGGAGCAAAAGCCCAACTTGCGTGCTTCCTCTTCAGCTGCTTCCTTTGGGGTCATATTTTTGAGAGATGAAGTCAAAACTGAGAATCACTCCCTGTTTATATAACAGATCTCGTCGACAGTTCATATTCCACCATAAATTAGACGCAATCAGTCTCGGAGAACGAAGAGTCATTATGACATTTAAAAAGTTCATTTGGATGTTTTCAAAGAACTTCGAAGTCTTTTCGACTTCCGAAAAATTTTGGAGTCATCTCAGCGTGACTTTAACTCATTTCATCATCTCTATTTCAAAGTATTTCGAAAATATTTTATCATTTTTCGAAAACTTTGAAGGGGGTTTTGTAGGCCTCAAAAATGAAAGTCACGCTGAGTTGGTCAGAACAAGTCACACAGAGTGATCCAAGAAGCAGCACAAAAGATACGCTAAGTTCTGCCTGGCCATCTCCTTTAGAAGTCACGCAGAGACAGCTCAGCCATACATCAGAATCATAATGACTGACAACACAACAGTCGAGAAACGTCTCATCGTATGCCACGTATGCACAGAATTCAAGAGATCATCGCCGTCTTTTGCGTGATTTTCGAAATCTTCCTTAGCAAGACTCACTCTTCACCAAGTTGGCGTGACTTTGGGTCTTATCTTCATTTAATGCGGCTGACAATATAATCAATGTCAGAGATTCTGTGTCAGACGAAGCGTGCCAAATCAAGACAGCTGGCGGTTTGCGTGGATTCTGAACCTTCTCCTTCCTCAAGTTTACGTGGATTTTTGAGTTATTCTTCTCAAAGCCTGCGTGAATTCTGAAGTATTCTTCTTCAAAGCTTGCGTGGATTCCGCCTTCAACGAGTCTGCGTCAACGAATCTGCGTGGATTTTTGCCTTCAGCAAGACAGCGTGGATTTCATTTCAACTGGAGTACGTGGCAGCCATGCCACCGATCTCTCTCTCGCGTGCCCAGTAACTCGCACACGACTCATGCACTAATGCCATGTGTCCAACAGTTACGGGCCACGTCCAGTAACTACTCACTAACCCTGCGTGTATTTAGAGTCTGCGTGACTTTTCAAATGCACTAGTGGTGAGGTAGTTATCTTTTCAGTTACTGTTTTGACTCTATAAATAGAGTTCTTTTTTTTATTCATTGTACAGATACATTGATATCTACTGTCAAAATTTTGAGAGCTTTTCTTCTTCGCATAGTCCAAGGGATAAAGCGATCGTCTTCTAGATCGGATTCCTACAGTTGTAATTTTCCCAGATACACAACAAATAAAGAGAATTTCTTTATGGAAAACAGTCACGTGTTCCTGCAGTTAAGCACACGTCAAGTAACTGACTGAGCGTATGCCCAGAGCAGTTATCCAGAACTCTATAAAAGAGAGTTTCTCCACCTTCAACAGACACCACATTCAATTCAGAGAGAACAGAGAGATTGCCCAGTTACTGTCCAAGTTCTTCGAGGTCCGAGCCTTCTTTATCGCATCGTCCAAGGGATAAAGTGATCGTCTTCTTGATCAGATTCCTACAGTTGTAATTTTCTCAGAAATACAATAAATAAATAGAATTTATTTATGGAAAACAAATTGGCGACTCTGCTGGGGAAAACTGTCTCCTATAACGAGACAGCAACAACTCAATGCGAAACTTCGTCGATCGGTTCGACGAAGAAGATGATGGTCGTACAATTCGACCAATCTGCTTACGAAGAAATGCTCAAGGCGAAAGAGGGCCGAACGGCTTCCTCCGCTTTTCTCTCTGCCAAGAAGAATGGACGTTCTGTCTATGTCCCTAAGTCTTCTCCGGCGGCCCAAGACGCTTCTGTCACTTCCCATGCTGACAAGAACACGTCTCCAACCTCAGCGAAGCACTCCTCAGCTTCTCTGAATATAGCAACAGTGGCTTTCCCTAGTCACGCTGACAACATGGGTTCTTTGGCCAAGTCAGCACGTCCAAGGAAACCCATCTCTGGACATGTCAAAGTCTCTTCTTCTTCTACTCCTACGACAGCAGTCGGCTCTTTAGCCATTAATGACTCTGTGCGTATGGCAATCATTGACCAACCATACGCTAGTCAAAAGACAGCATATGACAAGAATTCTCTGAAGTCAGCGTATGCCAACCAATACAGTCCTTTGACTGTCTCTCAAGGCCAGGCTGGGGGTTCTCTTCCACAGAATATACAAATGATTCCCCCACAGCTTGCACATCTTGTGCCAACCAAGGAGAACGACTCTTTAGTCAACTCCTCTGCTCCTAAGGTTTTTACCTCTGGGGTTAATTTGACTAGTGCTCTTACTAGATCAAACATAGGAAAACGCCTTTTGGCTACTTCCTCTAAAGATGGATTATTACCAACTCTCAGTCGGAATAATGTTCATCTTCCTTCTCTCAAAATTTCCCGATCCGAGAAAGGCAAATTGCAAGTATCTAGGACTGATACCAAAGTTGTACCTCCTATGGACCTTCGTAACAAGCTTAACCGGAATCGTCTCGGTTCTACTTTCGGCATAAAGAAGCCTTATCAAACTGGGACAAGTATAATGGACCCTGATGCACAATATGCTAAGAACTATATCGCTCAGATCAATCGGTCTTTATATATTCAAGAACCAAAAAGACAGAAGAATAAAAGACAAGTTTCTACACAGAGACTATCTTCAAACACTTCCCAGTCTGTTTCCGCAGATCTCCGGGAACATCTGCAAAACAAGCTGAGAATCAACACTCCATCTGTCTCTGACATTGCTCATATTCGTCATAAAGAGCATTGTTGTAACTGCCAACCTCGGGTCGTCATCCAGTGTTGTTGTTCACCGAAAAGACGATCTGTCTTCGAACGGATTCAACATGAACCAATACCAGACGAAGACGAACCTCTTTATGCTTCCGTCAACATGACTTCCAAAAATACTGGGGGTAGAATACGATCTGATTCTATGTTAGATTCCGAAGACGGTGTTTACCTCGGCACCAGATCCAGAACCAGAGCTTCGACCAGTGTCTCTTCTTTTTTTCATCCAGATGATAATCCTGAAACCACGGAGGACTTCCTAGGAGAATCCAATTTCCCAGTATTAACTCCCATGAATAGCCCCGGGAAAGATGCTGACTCTCATAGCGACGATTCGGAACAGACTATTTCATCGTCGATACCTCGAATGATTACCACTTATATGGTAGATAGCAATCACGAACCTTCGACTAGCACTGAGGCTCATGAACAAAGGATTTCTTCCTTGGAACAACAGTTACGAGCCATGGCGGATACATTGACTGCTATGCATACTCTTATATAAGCTCAGCAACAAACTCAGCAAGTTTAACAAACAGTACCACCAGTGGTATTAAATACTCCTGTTGCCCCAAATCTGGAACCTTCTTCTATTCCGGGGGTACAGTCTAATATTCATGTACAGCCCACTCCAAGTCAGTCCGGAGCTGGGGGTGGTACATATGCTGCAGTCCCTCCTCCCAATTATACCCAACAAGCAACGACACCGCAATCTTTCGGAGCGGTCACTGAAGAGTTGAAAAATCTTCGATCTCAATTCGAAGCATTCAAGCAAAAGGACAGCTTACAAAAATTAGGTATCAAGCAGCCTTACCCCATACAATGGAAGGATGTATCGTACCCCCCAAAATACAAGCCTCCGACCATCTCTTTCTTTGATGGGACTACCTCCCCAAGTCAGTTCATCAATCACTTTGAGGTAATGACTGATCAGCTGCAACCGAGCGATGCCCTCCTCACTCGGGTATTCGTTGGTTGTCTTAAAGGAACCGCTTATGAATGGTATCGAAGTCTCCCTGATGGGTGCAATACTTCATTTGCCGGGTTCAAACAGATGTTTCTAGAACGATTCTATGAAGGCATCAACGACATGACCATGTCAGCCCTTATAAGAATCAAACAGAAAAATAATAAAAGCACTGAGAGCTTCATTGAAAGATTCAGAAGAGAAGCTCTAAAAATGCCTCTCGGAACTCCCGATGCCGTCACTATCGACACTTGCAAGTCGAACCTCTTACCAATCTTCAACATGTGGACAGGATCCACTCAGTTCCAAGATTGGCCTTCCTTCATCGTCAGTGCCAAAGCTGCCGAAGTCAGTGCTGAGACTTTCAAAGGTCTGGGGGTACACATGACTCCCAAAGAATCAAGTCAAAGTACAAGCAATAGTATGCGACCCAACAATCGCAAAGGAAAAGAGACTCTCGAAGTCAATCTCCAGAGCAACAATCAAGAGGTAGTGTCTGCCCAAGCTACCCCAGCTCCAACAAATCAACAACAGAGACCTCCTCGGCCGAAGGAAGAATACTCTTTCGACGACGACGATGTTCAAGGCATCTTCGAATGTTTACTTAAAGGTAACAAGATACAACTGCCAGATATCAAAAAGCCTGATGAAGCCAACAAGACGGATCATCCAAAATACTGTCCATATCACAGAATGCTGGGTCATACAATCCGGTATTGCTTCGTATTAAAAGGAAAGATCCAAGAAATGATCAAATCTGGAGCTGTGACACTAACACCTAAAGACAAGACAGTCACAGCAAATGTGATTTCGATGCAGTTCGGTGACTTCCCTCCGTTATTGGTGGAAAATGGGATTGTCCCTATCCCCAAAGCAATCCTTGAAGTTGTGAATATTCTACCAGCCCAGAATGAAGGACTTGTTCCCGTCACCACTAAAAAGGGAGAGATTATGTGGATCCACTCCGATTTAGTGACGGAGTTCGAGACGTCTTCCTCTTCTCCTCGGAAGGTTCCTCTGTCTAAAAAGAAACCTGGGAAGACTAAGTCATGCCATATGACTTCTAGCATCACACACAATCTTTCTCTAACCTCTACTTTCATCCTAGCAGGAAAGTCACCCCCTACAGAGGCAGAAACTGTACCTCGATCCGAAGACAGATACAAACCTGCATTTCATCTATATAGTTCACAATCTCGTGAATTAATGGCGAAGATGGGTTATGATCTAGCCACTGCTCCTGGTTTAAACTCCGACAAAGGACTCCGAGCACCTCTAGCCCTCACTTTGAGACATAATCAATCCCGTGTTGGCCTTGGTTTCTGGACTGAAGCTCTCATCAACTACCGAAAAACCAAGAACAAGATGAAGGATTGCAACATGGTTTCGATAGACTCTGAACCTGAGCCTGAAGTCGAAGCTCTCTCCGGAACCCGGTCAGGAAAAACATATCTGAAAGATTACGCTGAAGCTCCTGAGAAAACTCCTGATGTCCCTCAGGTTGCAGCTCCAGCATCCATCTCTAACGAAGGACCTTCAAATGCTCCTGCTGAGACGATTCCCTCTAAACCAACAACAGCCGACAAAGGAAAACAACCTGCCCGCTTCGACAAACCAATCAAGAAGTCTCTTTCTCCCGGATTGCAGAAGCCATATAATTTTGACATTCTGGCTCAACTTGCTAACACTCCAGCCAGGTTGTCCATCTTCGAACTTTTACGTTTATCCAAGGAAACTCGGGAAACGTTAAGTGAAGCTCTACTGCAAGCAGACTCTTGCCTGACTCATCTGAAGAAGCCGGAAGCAGAGCCGGTGACTTGTCTACATTGCAACAGTGTCTTGGAAATCATTCCGAACATCATTTTTACCCAAGACGATATGCTTCTAGAGGACAATCGTCATGATCGGCCTCTCTACTTCACTGGGTACATTGAAACGATGAAGGTCGACCGTATTCTAATTGATCCAGGATCAGCTCTAAGTATTATACCTAAGAGTCTCTTGGATGCCTTACGGATTCCAGTTCATCATCTAGTCAAGACAGTCACTACCATTTTAGGGTTCAATCAAGGCAAGAGCGAACCTCTAGGGAAAATTTGCCTAAAAATACAAATAGGTAATTTTCGGGCGAGTGTCACATTCTACGTGATCGAGTTAGTTGGATCTTACAACTTGCTCTTGGGAAGACCTTTTCTCCATGAACACAATATCGTCCCCTCCACTCTTCACCAGTGCTTCAAATACATTGATGAAAAGGGAGAAGTTCAAAAGGAAGTCGCGGACATTGTCACGACCCGATCCCAACTATTTGGGTCTAGTCGGATCATGCCCAGCCTGCGCCGTTGATGAGACGGTGGCAGTAAGCTGTTCAGTAGCAGGCAACCACACAACAACACAGATACATTTTGTCACAACTATTATTCGGACTTGAAATTCTGTTAAATAAATATTCAGAATACATCTGGAAATGAAAATGCAGAAAACAAACTACAACTCCAAATAAAGAAAATGCTGGAAAGGAAATCTATCTAAACATCTGGTTCTGTCGCCTCAGGATCAGCGTCCTCCGGAGACGGCTCCGGTGTCGTCGCAGGAAAGTAAACCGGGTCGTAAAAGCTATTAAAGAATAGCTCGTCATCCTCAGTGTTACCTAAAATGTTGTCTCCAGTCAGGAGGGAGCAAAGTACAATTCATGCTAATTAAACAGTTAAATAAGAAATAGAATCATGCAGTTCTAAACAGTTTTAAAACAGGTTTGTTACAGTAGAAATCAGTGATTTGAATTGGTAATGACATATGACCGGCTTGGGTTTGTTACAGTAATGGATAAGGGGTTTTGTTACAGTATGGTCATAATCATTACGCTATTCCCCAATCCCCCGCTATTCTCCAGTCCCCAGTAGTTACAGTAGTTACAGTACAGTACTCTCGGTGAGAGTTTCGTGTTTGAGACGTGGTTTAGACATGCAGTAAAACGATTAAGTAAATAACTGTAAACTAACACAAACTATACTTGCCTTGAATTTAGATTTGACTGGAAAAGACGGTCGACACCGAGGAGGGACGTCAGGTACGACTTCGAGTTCCTACAGTTGAGAACTCGACTTAGATTCCTGAATAACCAGACTAAGTGTGCTAGTTGCAATCTCTAGTAGACATGTCCTAGTCAGGTTTAAGTTGTATTAAACTACAGCTAACGGTTACGTCGCAACTACGTGCGTTGATTAAGCCGGTTAATTGGTTTATTTGGAAAATCACGAGAATCAAATATAATTTGGAAAACTTTGTGTTTTGGTAATATATATTATAAAAATACAATTTCTTTTAGTGATAAACCGTGAATTAATATTATTTTATTCATTTTAACTAACTTCGTGATTAACCAGCAAATTACGTTCTAAACTACGAATATGCAACTAATCCAAAGACCACCCAAATCACGTCCACCAGAAATAAAAATAAATCTATGCTACACAAATACATTGGCACAGCTAATGGTCCTAGGGTGGGCTTATGCCCGGTACAAATTTTTCTTTTACATTAAATAAGAGAAAATGACTGAAATTAAATAATTAAAGTGCAGGAATTAAATATCTAATATAAATAGCCTAAAATAAAATAATTAAAAGAAAGCTAGGAGTCTCAGACTCGGTCCATTCCTCAAAATTCGGCTTATGCCTCAACGTCCGGTCGGACTGGTGCGTTTGCATTTCGCCGGGGCCCACAGACCGGTACGGTCGTCGTCCGAAAATCAGTTAGAAATTCATTTTCGAAAGCCAGTTTTGAAATCAAATAAAATATAGTTTTTTGTAAAAATTTGGGCAGCACTTCCTCTATTTCGGGACAAACCCAAAACTGGGAAGTGCGCCAACAAACTCCTGCAAATATTTTCTAACCCAAAATAGTCCACAGAACATCCACCAAAAATAATTCCAAGCCATAGAAAAATAATTCCAACCCACCGAATTTCCCGAAAAGTCCGGGAATCCATAATCCAATCAATTCACACCAACCCAGCAGGTAAAAACACAGGAAAATAAACTAACGCGGCTAAACGAAAATTATAACGCAGCTAACTGGATTCCTGAGAGGGAACCGGGGACCGATCTATCATCATCGACTCTACGGGGGACGAACTACTGTGATTATCCAGAAATTACCAGATTCCGTTGGCGGAGAGCCGCGAGAAAAACTCGGGAAAATATCCGAAACTAAGTTCGGCAGCAGGTCGAAGATCCCGAACAGCGGGAGGGTCCGCGGACAGCGGGAAACGCCGGCGGGAACAGCAAAAGACCGCGGACAGTGGCTCGGGTCACGGCTGCGACAGCGGACAGCGACGGGGAGGGGTCGCTGGACAGCAGCGGGGCAGCGGATGGCCGCGGGAAACGCCGACAGGGTCAGCTGGACGGCGGGGAAACCGCCGGGAAAGGCTCGTCGGGCGGCTCTGGCCGCGGGGTGGCTGGCAGCGCGGCCGGGGCGGGGGAGCACGCGCGGAGGCGCGGTGGCGGTGCGGTGGCGAATGCCGCGGAGGCTAGGACAGTGGTGGGGTCGCGGCTCGGGAGGGGGAGCACGCGCGCGTAGAAGCTCGCGGAGGGGATCGCCGGCCTCGGGAAAAAAACTCGCCGGAAGGCTCGGGGAGGCTAGCCACGGGAGGCGGAGCGAGCTCGGAAAGGGTCGGGGAAAAAGGGTTTCTCCAGGAAGAAAGGTGAGAGAGAGAGAGAGAGTGTGAGGAGAATAGAGTTGAGAATGGGTTTCTTTGAGAGTAAAGAGTGAGTAAGTGGGTTCTGTTGATGTACGGAAAAGGTGGGGAGATCCAGAACGTGGGGAAGAGGGAGTGAGGGGAAAAAGAGGTTATTCTTTTGTGTGGTGAGGAGCAAAACGAGGGGAGGAGAAGTAGGAGTTGGTTTACCAATTCTTGTGCAGAAAAGTTGCTGGTCCTACGGGACCAGCTACATTTTATATATATATATATTATATTTTTTTTATATAATTCTTTGGTTATTAAACCCATCAGAAATTAGAAAAGAAGGGAAAAGAGATTGGGTTCAGGCTCGAACTCGGGTCTGGGTCGAAAACAAAAGCCATGTTATAAATTTTTTTTGAAATCATTTCTCACTCAAAGATATTTAATAATTATAATAATAGTAATAATTTGAAAACGTTTAATTTAACAATACGAAAATTTTAATTAAACAATCTAGCTACCGAATGCTAGGTTTCACAGACATTAATCCTTTTAGAGGAGTCAAAGCTTACTACAGTGACTCTCGCATGTACAAAGATGAGTATTCAAAAGTCTTACAAGCTATGGATGATAATGAGACATCGAAAGTTGACACCTTTGTTATTCCTGTAAAAGGGCGTATCACTCATCCACGGTCTACTAAATCATCTGAAGAAAGCCTACAGATAATTCCTGTCAGTGGATGTACCACTTCATTGCCTTCCCAAGCTCCACAAAGTTTGCTGATAATCCCTGTCAGTGGACGCACCACTCTCTCACCATCTTCTCAGGCTAGACCAGATACTCTAGTCATTCCAGTCAGTGGACGCACTACTTATCCACGATCCTCTTCAAGGGAGCTCACCTTTTCTGAGCCTTTTGTTATCGACCTTAATCGAAACAAAACTTCTGTTCGCTCTTCTTCTCCCCCTTTAGTCATTAATTTGACTAAATCTACTAAGGCTCAGCCTTCTTCTGTAAATACAATATCTGATATTAATAAAGCATCTCCTTTACAGTATATTGATGTTTGTAATCATGTACAAAGTTATTTACATTTGCTAGATAGCTTAGAGCCATTAACTATAGGAGTTGTTCAAACTCTTCATACAGAAGTATCATTAGAGTCTGTACAAAATTTATACTTCCTTGTTCCTATTAGAAAGTCAGGAGAAGCTCCAATATTCTTCTACAAGGGGCCCCAGAATCCTCCTAATCTGGAAGACGACGACAAAAACGATAATACCGGAAGGTTACAACTACGTCGCTACAGTCAGCAGTCCAAAAACATCATCAAGAAAATGGGCTATGACTTCAGAACCGGCCTCAGTAGTGGAAAAGGAAGAAGAATGCCTGTTCGAATTCCTCCCTTGAAATACGGAAGGACAAAATGCGGATTGGGTTACTTTACTCCGACCCCCTTCATCAACACAGTCCATGAGGATCCAGAATCCGACGGCGACAAACGATCTGATTCTTTCGATTCCTTCTCTTGGGATTCCGACATAAGTATTGGCGATTTTCATCGTTCTACTCTATCCGCCAATATGGTCTCCGCCAACGGTCCGCAAGAAAATGATGAAGATGAAGATGATTTTGAAATATCACCTGAATCAGAACAATGGGCTTAAAGATTAGACAACCAATGGGAATTCAGGTTCGAGCAAAGAGAACCTCCCACTGAAGATAAATTGATCCAAATTGATGTTGGTGAGGAGGGATCCCCCAAGCCAATATTCATCAGCGAAAGTCTTTCAGAAACAGATAGGTATTCGAACGAATGTCATTTATGGATAGGTATTCGGGGTACAACCAAATCAAAATATTTCCAGACGACGAGAGATATACTTCCTTCAGAACGTCGATCGGTATATACTGTTACACAGTGATGCCGTTTGGTCTCAAAAATGCAGGAGCAACGTATCAGCGAGCAATGAGCACTATATTCCGCGAACATCTCCGGAAAATAGTCGAATGCTACGTTGATGATATTGCAGTCAAGAGTCGACAAAAGGAGGATCATATCCAAGATTTGAAGACTATTTTTGATTTAATGCGTCAGCATCAACTTAAGATGAACCCTACTAAGTCCTTCCTGGACGTCTCTAGTGGTAAATTTTTCGGCTTCGTCGTTACCGCTAAAGGTATACACGTGGATCCCGAAAAGATCAAAGCCATCCAAGAGATGCGTCCTCCACGCACCTTAAAAGGGCTACGAGAATTTCAAGGAAGAATTACGTATATCAGGAGATTCGTCTCTAATTTATCAGGATGCTGCAGACCGTTCAACAAACTTCTGAAGAAAGGTGTATCCTTCGTCTGGAACGAAGAATGTTAAAATGCATTTGACGACATCAAACAGTACCACATGAACCCTCCGATTTTGGTACCTTCCGTTTCGAGAATACCATTCCTTCTATATGTTCGAGCCATGGATTATTCTCTCGGTGCATTGCTCGTCCAGAAAAATAAAGATGGCCATGAACAGGCTATTTATTACCTCAGTCGCACAATGACAGGTGCTGAACCGCGTTATTCTCCAATTGAGAAAGAATGTCTAGCATTAATGTTTGCCATTCAGAAAACGCGACATTACATCATCGGTCAAACGATTCATGTCATTTCCAGAGTGAATCCTATCAGGATTATGATGAAGAAACCCGATATTCTCAACTCCAGACTGGCTAATTGGGGAATCTTGTTAGCTCAATATGACATGCATTACATTCCTCAAAAGTCAGTTAAAGGACAGGATCTTGCTGATTTTCTGACAGCTCATGCAGTTCCAGAGGATTCTAAATTATACCATGAGATTCCAGATGAAGTTCTGGATTCAAATCAGGTTTCTGAAGAAACTCCTACCTGGCGTCTATTCTTTGATGGAGCGTCTAGATTGGGTCCCAATGGCGATATTGTCGCCGGAGTCGGGATTGTTCTTGTATCCCCGGAAGGGCTGACTATTCAGAGGGCTTATTCTCTGGATCAATCGTGTTCAAACAATGTAGCCGAATACAATACATTGCTCATCGGTCTTCAACTTGCTAAACATCTGGATATTCAGTATTTAGAATTTTATGGAGACTCCAAACTTATCGTCAATCAAATCAGAGGTACATATGAAGTCCGTCATCAGGATTTGATACCTTATCACCGAGCAGCACTCTCTATGGCCTCTTCCTTTGAAGCTTTTTTTATTGAACATGTTCGGCGAGCCTGTAATACAGAAGCCGATGCTTTGGCTAATCTTACCGCTGTGCTAGCCATACCGGTCAGACGTCAACAATTGATAGTGGTTTATAACCGGGAGCTATTCTACGTCGAGAATAATTTGGCTTTGGGTTTTCCCCATGACCCAGACGAAAATTATCTCAACCCTGATGAATTTGATTCCTCCAACCTTAGCACTGGATTAGGGTTTGACAGAGCATCCTCGTCTTCTTCCGATTCTACTATGGAATACGTCTTTTCTAACAAAACAGAAGCCATGACCGAAGATTGGAGACGTCCATTTCTAGACTTTGTATTGTATGACATACTTCCCGATAATCCGAGTAAAGCAGCGTCTATCCGGCGTCGATCTCTCAGATTCTATTATAATCATACGATAAAGGCACTATATCGTCGGGCCTATGACGGTCTTCTCCTCCGATGCATCGCTGGTGAGGAAGCACAACGGATTATCCGTGAAGCACATGATGGTGTCTGTGGAGCCCATCAATCAGGTCCTAAACTTCAAGATCGCATCCGACGTATGGGTTATTATTGGCCCACGATGGTGGCTGACGCCATTCAATATGCCCGAAAATGTAAAGCCTGTCAAATCCATGCAGACTTTATCCATCAACCGTCAGAGTTCTTACACCCGACAGCGGCATCATGGCCCTTCGAGGCCTGGGGCATGGACATCATTGGTCCCATCAACCCACCGTCATCAAAAGGACACCGGTTTATTTTAGCAATAACCGACTACTTTTCCAAATGGGTTGAAGCAATCCCGCTATCCGAAGTCAAAACTTCCAACGTCATCAACTTCGTCAAGCATCATGTCATCTATAGATTTGGTGTTCCTCGGCGTATTATCCATGATAATGGACCACAGTTCGTCAGTCAGAAATTTACTCGATTCTGCGACGACCATCGAATCAATAACCTAGCTTCTACAGCATATAATCCAGCAGCTAATGGATTGGCAGAAGCTTTCAATAAAACCATCATCAAACTCTTGAAAAAGTTCGTTTCTTCTAACAAACGCAACTGGAGCAAGAAGCTTGGTGAATGTTTATGGGCCTACCGCACCACAGTTCGCAATACGATCGGGTGTACGCCTTTCTCTTTGGTATACGGGTGCGAAGCTGTCCTTCCCTTCGAGATCCAGATTCCTTCTCTGAGAATCGCAATCTCCAATGAACTTACAACGGAGAACAATGATCATCTTCGAATTCAAGAGCTAGAAGCTCTAGACGAAAAGCGATTGTACGCTCAATAAAATATCGAGCTGTATCAGGCCCGAATTTCAAAAGCTTTTAACCGGAAGGTGAAAGTCAGAGCATATCGGAAAGGAGAACTTGTTCTTACCGTCAGACGTCCGATGACTATGATACATATGAGCAAAGGCAAGTTCGACGCAAAATGGGAAGGCCCATTCGTCGTAAACAAAGTCTTCTCAAACGGAGCATATCAGCTTACCTCTATGGATGGTAAAGTCACGATGATGCCTATCAACGGCAAATTCTTAAAGAAATATTATGTATAAATCTCGTTAATATATGATATTTTTATCTGCTGCGATTATTCCCCAGCAAATATAAAATCAGAGTTTATTCTTCCCCACAAAAAGTCGTCTCGATATCATTATCCCCAGCGGAAATTGATATTCTACCACATATCATCTTCCCAGAGAATTTGATATTCTGTCTTATTAGATCCCCAGTGAATTTAATAAAGATCTCATATAGAAAATCACGTCCATATTACCTCTGAATTTTCTATCTCAGTATCATATTTTCTATTCTATGAAAATGATATCTAGTCTTTTGATTTCCGAGTCCAAAGATCATGGAAAATTGAGTTCAAAGATATCTTTATATCTGAATTCTGTTTTCTCACTAAATTTTTTTGGTTTAATATCATCTGATGAAATTACAAAATTCATTTGTATATTTTATTCTATTGAAATATGTCATGTATTATTTACCTCTGAACATATTTTCTACAAAAACATCATACACAAAATCGAAATCAGATCAAAGTGCTCATTTCCTCAGTCAAAATCAAAATACTGATTACAAGTGAGTATTAATCTATTGAATAGAAGGAGTAATTATTTCCTGAATATGAGCAAGTACACTATTCATCTTCTCTTCATGAGCTTTACGAATTCGCTCTGTTGCTTCAATTGCAACCATCTGTTGGTCAAAATTAATGATAACAGAACTACGACGATTAGTTTCTTCTATCTGCTCAGCTTGCATCTGTTCTCGCTCTTGCTGTAGAATTTGATAGCGGGTAGCTTCAGCTATACGAGCAGCGATAATATCAGATTGCTCTTTTTCTGCGGATGCAATACGCTCCTGGAGACGAGCTAATTCTTTCTTTAGTTTCTGGAGTTCTTCAGCTCTAGATATTTCCTCAGTTTCCAGATATTCTATTTTCTGACGAGTTGTTACTATTTCCTCATCCTTCGCCATTAACTTCTCAGATGACAAAGCGGGGAATTCTTTCAAAGCAGCCTGCTGGGTTTGAGCTTCACGTTCCAGTTGAGCAATCTCAGCCATGGTCAAGGATTTAATATCTTCTTTCTTGATTTCCCAGTATTTACGGATGGTTACTTCCAAATCGTCTAGGAGATGCTCAAAGAAAGTACACTGAGTCTCATAACCAGCCTGTCGCAGAGCTAAAAGCGGGAAATTAATCGCCGTTTAGAGATTGGAAAAAGGTATAGTCTCGTCCTTCATAAATCGCCTGGAGAATGTATCCAGATATGA
Source organism: Iris pallida (assembly GCA_029216955.1). Classification (NCBI taxonomy): domain Eukaryota; kingdom Viridiplantae; phylum Streptophyta; class Magnoliopsida; order Asparagales; family Iridaceae; genus Iris; species Iris pallida. The sequence continues at coordinate 28,916,299 of JANAVB010006599.1, read as the reverse complement.
ATAGATAATATCTGAATACATTGCCATGGTCCTTGCTATTCCCGTTTCAAAATCGGGAGTTGCTGCCATTGTGAAGGAAGAAGCTGGAATGGGCTCTATTCTGGAAACAGAAGTATGTGCTTTTGGAGAATTTGGTAAATATGAGCTTCCCTTACCAACATCAGTCCGAACAGGTAGAGTATGAGTCGAGCTCATCGCTGGTGTAGTTCCTACAACTTTTGGAATCAAAGAAGCTTGATCAAAATTAAAGACAATAAAGCAAGAAAAGACAAAATTTTACTGGATAAAATATTACCTGAAGTTGGCTCGTACTCCATTTCTTTAGGATCATTCAGCCCTGTTCGTAGTCTATTCAAAATGTCTTCTGACACTGGTCTCATTTCACTACTTCCTGCCCCAGAGGTGCTCGGAACATGGGCTTCTATTTCTAGAAGGTTCTCTGGCTCTGGAGTCAACCCTGAATGTTGGCCGGACGTCTTCAATTCGTCGATATGGATTTCAGTTGGTGACTCATCTTCAATCTCTATATCCTCATCTTCAAAGGAATGAGACGAAGGTTCATAGTCAACCTGTTCTTCTTCACCCTTGTCGCTCTCCAAAACATCAATCAAAGCTAAATCAGCAGGTGGCTCGAGAGTGGTTGCTTCCTTCACTGATTCTCTCGAAACCAGTACGGATGGTTCAGCATGCTCATCCACTACCATGGAAGGATCTTCGGCAGCCGGTGTTGTTCGATCGGTAGATGGCTTGGCAGCCGATTCTTCTATCACATCCTCCGCAGCAGGTTCTATATTAGCATCCTGCGTGGGCTGCGTTTCCGAGGGTGCAGGAGAGGAAACTTCAATAATCTTCTTGGCAGTAGAAGATTCCGCTTCAACTCTTTGCTGAGAAGCAATGGCAGTTTGCTTCTCTCGAGCCAATCGTTCAGCACGATTGGTGGGGCTTTCTGCATCAAGACAAATTACAGATTTAGTCTTTGAAACTACCACTTTTCTTCTTCCTACCCTTTTCATTAGTGGAATAGTAGGATAATCATCTTTGGAGTCACTACCTTCTTCGTCAGCATCTCTGATTTGTTGACTCGAAGCAGGAGAAGTCCTCGGGATAATAATTCCTACACGACTACGAACTTCTGCTCGAGTAACTCTTTTTGGAGCAGGCCCAGAAGCACCCTAGCCACGCTTTCTCTTCGGTGTACCCTCAGCAGATACACTCTTCACGGTACTTCCAAGCAGTACGTGTAGTGGCTGATGAAGTTCATCAGAAAAGAGATTCCCCATTGAGACTTCTTCATAAACCTCATCAGTAGCGAGAGGATCCTCTCGGTCGTGACAATCTTCCGGCAGAGTTGACTTGGCTGATTTCTTATTAACATGAATGAAGCTCTTACCCAAGATACTGAACTTCTCATCAAATATATTCGCAGATACATAGAACTTGGCATAAGACGCCAACATCTTAGCTCCTCTCCGATGATTCACCGGATCTGGCATTGTAAAGGTAGCTCCGGTGCCTTTGGCAATATAATATATCCAGGCTCTCGCACCGTCGATCAATCCGCCTTGGTGGTAGAAGCATGTTGTTGCATTTCCTACATGCAACTGATCATAGCCGAATTGCCGAGCAAATCTACTCGGAAGATATGGCTCCAAATAAGTGATGTCGTCATGGCGACAGACCAGGTGGGATGGTCTGATCCTCTTCAGCCATTCGTGCTGAACATCATCCAGTTCATTGGCACCGGTGCTATCAATCATCTTCGCAGGCATAGTCTCATAACCGATAGGCGGAGGAACACAGATGAAACTCCATAGTTCTCCCCTATTCAGTATGGTCCTGTAGTCTGTCAGGGTATCATATTTCTACTTTGGCGTATGACGGTATCTTTCCAAGAAAGTGTCATCTGGTCTGGCCAGTCCAGCACTCATAAGAGACTCAAAGTGGAGGAGCAGCCATCCGTACAAATATGTGAAGGGCATTTCTACCCGAGGAAAAGTTGTAAGTTTCTTCTTCGCCAGGGTAAACATTCTGTCTGCATATGCTTTTAAACCAGTGTTCAGACGGCATATCATCGCCGTTAGCAAGTCCATCCTGTACCCGAACGTCAGACGGACTGCTGCAAATACGATTCCTCGGTGCATCCTGTCTGCCGAACAGGTGCCAGGTACTACAAATCTTCTCAGCCAAAGGGATAGAAACCCGGCCAGATGACCTTCATCAAATAAAGCCCGGCCACCTTGCTTTATGTAGGTCTCTAACCTATCACCAGCTTTATAGGTGCCATCGTCTTCTTCGATTATGATGTCATCATGGGTGGTCTTCCGGATTAATTTGTCAATTTCGGCTTGACTCAGAGGTTTAAAACGACCAATATATTGTTCGGTCTTCTTCTTCTTCTGAGTTTCTTCGGTGCGGCCTTGGAATAAGTAGGCCATCCACTTCGAAGAGTAGCAGCCTGAATCTATATCTTTTGCCTTATAAAAGGCCTTACAGATACTATAGTGGCACATTAATTCTTCGAATACATAAGAATTAGCGGGTTGGCGTCAGAAATCTTGTTCATTTTATCAATAAACGGGATATATTCCTCATACGGCAGATCTCATGTCGGCAGCTGAGAAATGTACGCCATTTCGTGGAGAGCGAATCCCATCTCGCCTCTCGAAGTCATAAAAGTTCCGGTGCGGTAGTTGTACCTTTCTGCTAGTGCCAGGAACAAGTCTGGGTTCGGCCTAAAACCATAAACAGTGCACTTGATGGCATCGTACAGGCCTATCACCTTCAACTGTTCTCCATAATCTCTCAGAATCCATCTCACAAGAGCAGTCCATCTGGTATTCTCTGGGTTCACGAGACCAGTGAGTCTCATGGACTGTTCCGGATAGACAGCGTTTTCTAGTTGTGTAAATTCGTTCGCGAATATCGGGACTCTAACCGGCATCAGAAGTGCAGAGTCCTCAGGGGGAATTGTGGCTGGCAATAATCCTCGCAAGACTGAAACGTGCGATTCAGTACCACTGCGAAATCTTCCCTAGCTGTACCCTACCCATCCAGCTTTTACTTGACGGGTTGGAGTAATATCCTATTTCATGTGCCTTTGGTGACTCGCATGGAATAAGCGAGCTATGTTGATACTCTTAGACAATCCAGTCAAGTACATCGGTTGAGTCGCATCACCATCCCGGTAATATAAGTATGACACTTTATCTGAGGCTGGCTGGGAGTTTCTGTCAATAGCGTCCCCGAATAGAAATGCTGGTTTTGAGTGGGTAACACTGTCCACACTCTGCAGTAGTTGACCACTTATCAGACTCAGCAGGATTTCGCTATCTTGATTTTTCAGAATGACTATTCTCGTGGAAGGTTCATCAAACTGTGGAAAGTGGACATGGGATAGGTCACTCTTATAATTGCTCTCTGCACATCCTTCAAACTGCGCTTCTTGGGCCAGAATATCCACTACAAAGGAAAAATAAGAGGTTAAAAATCCTTACAAAGGGATGACAAGTTCAAAGATCAACTTACGCTCAATCCATCCTAAGCGTATGTCAGATTCAAAAATCAACTTACGCTCAGTCCATCCTAAGCGTATGTCAGATTTAAAAATCAACTTACGCTCAGTCTATCCTAAGCGTATGACAGATTCCAAGTTCAACCTACGCTCAGCTACGTGTATGTCTAACCAAAGCAAGCAGTCGTATGGAATTTTCCAAAGAGCAGTGTATGGTTAGCAAGATGTTCATCAAAAATACGCTAACAAGAGAGTCAGCGTATCTCAACGAGACGACTTGACATAGCGTATTCCTTCAGATCAGCGTATTTTGACATTTCTATCAAAGATACGCGTATCTTACAGAAATACGCTCAAAACATATTTTTCGTATAGACGAAAAACATGGAATACGACTAAACCCTAAAGAGGGAAGTGTATTTTCTGATGTATTGACCCTAAAAAGGGGATACGTTTTCTGATTTTGTCCTAACCAGAGCCCTAAAAAGGGATGGTTACTGTTCATCGTCCCCATCCTCACCGTATAGGGGTTTCAACGGAAGTTCGCTCTGTGGAAGACGCTGCTCGGCGGTTCTCCTAGTGGTTGCGGCGGCGGCGACGGGTCGAGACGGCTCTGCAGGAGCCTTGCCTTTCCCCTTCGCGACAGCGTTGAGCTTGGGTGCCATTGACGAAGATTAGGTTGGAGAAGAAGAAGGTTTGAGCTCTGGATTCTCTCTCTCGAAGACGAAGGCAAAAGTAAAGAAAGGAATTAAGTTCTTAAAGGCCTATTTATAGAAGAAAGAGAAGCCCAAACGGCAGCCGTTTTCAAAATACAGAATCCCTAGAGATATGCACTGATATCGAGGAAATAACAAACTCGTGCCAGCGTGTCAAGACTTATTCCTACTTTGAGTTCAAAGTAATTTCGATCTTTCGAAAATCATAAAGTTCGAAAACTTTGAAGGGGGTCTTGTAGGGTGTGAAAAATTCTGACACGCTGACATAAGACCAAGTCAGCCAAAGGCCATACGCTCAGCCAAAGGCCATACGCTCAGTGCAAAAGTCATACGCTCAGTGAATATTTTATTATTTCTCGACTGACAGCACAGCATACGCTCAGTGGGGGATGAATCTGACACTTTGTCTTTCGTGCAAAGAACAGCTGTCTTAGGAGAATTAACCGTCGTATGGATTTTCGAGAGTTGATTTTTTCTTTTACGAGGACAGCTCATTAGCCATCATAAATGCACAGCCATCATTACTGTCATTTCTGACAGTCTGTCAGCCGTCATATCCGCAACACGACGCTCGAGAAATATTTGTCAGTTATTGGGAGATATGGCGTATTCGAGAAGATTGAGGACAGCCACGTGTCTACTTCTCTAGTTATACGACTCCTCATCACGACAGCATATGTACTTCATACGACTCCTCATCAAGGCAGCGTATGTACTTTATACGACTCCTCATCAAGGCAGCGTATGGACTTTATACGACTCCTCATCAAGGCAGCGTATGGACTTTATACGACTCCTCATCAAGGCAGCGTATGTACTCCATGCGACTCCTCATCAAGTGAGCGTATATACTTCATACGACTTCTTATCACCCAAGTGAGCGTATGGACTCCATACGACTCCTCTTCAAACAAGACAGTGTATGCTAGTCATGCTTCTCCAAAAGACAGCGTATCAAAGCAAATGCATTCAGAATGACTTCAAATGTACAGTCAACACACGTTCTCATGTGTCCTGTATTCGGTTACCTACTCATTCAGAAGTTATGCAACATGGCATTCATGCCATCAATCTCTCCTGGATATACTCCATTACTCTCAACCGCACTCCAATGTGTCTCCACCAAAATTCGCCACGCGTCCCTGCAGTTATGCACACGTCAAGTAACTGACTGAGCGTATGCCCAGAGCAGTTATCCAGAACTCTATAAAAGAGAGTTTCTCCACCTTCAACAGACACCACATTCAATTCAGAGAGAACAGAGAGATTGCCCAGTTACTGTCCAAGTTCTTCGAGGTCCGAGCCTTCTTCATCGCATCGTCCAAGGGATAAAGTGATCGTCTTCTAGATCAGATTCCTACAGTTGTAATTTTCTCAGAAACACAATAAATAAATAGAATTTATTTATGGAAAATAATCCCCAGCTACCAAAGTTTGGTTAAGCTGATTACTTGTCTCTTTGGAGAGAGATTTTGATCTCCTATCTTACCAATTGGTATATAAAGTTGGATTTATTATTCATCATGTTTTCATAACCTCTGGATAAATACTAAATCCACCTTCTTTTCCTATCTATCATGTCCATTTGACCTCTGCATAGATATTAATCTACTTTTCTTTGAGTTCTTACGTACGGTCATGTTCATATTACCTCTGGTAGTATTGTACACTCTAAACAGAAAACAAGATTTTATTATCTATTATGTCCATATTACCTCTGGATAGATATAATGTTTTGAGTTTAAAAAACTTGTCATGTTCATATAACCTCTGATAAGTATTTTCTATCTCACACAAAACAAGATTTTATTATCTATCATGTTCATATTACCTCTGGATAGATATAATACATTGAGTTTAAAAGACTTGTCACGTCCATATTACCTCTGATAAGTGCTTTCTATCTCTTACCTATTGTTTAAATTTCAAATAAACGATAGGATCACAAAACAAATCTTTCATTCATTTCTGGTGGAAACACTACAAAATGAATAAGAGGAAAGATGACAAAGCACTCTCTTAAGGTGGAGTGGAAACATCTTGAAGCAACTTCTTTAATTCTTCTAACCGCTTTCCACGAGAACTCATAACCTTCTTGGTAGCCTCTGCACGTCGAGCTTTGGGGGTGCAAATACAGAAAAGTTCAGCGAAGGTGATTATCAAATTGTCCTTGGCTTCATCAAGGGTTCTGATGGTCGATTCAGCCCCAAAAGCTTGTTCTTCTAAAATTGAGCTTTGGGTGAGGTACAGATTTCGAGCATCGATCATCTTCTCCCTTTCATCCTTCAAGCAAGCTAGCTCTGCCTCGACTTCGTGGATTCTGTCATTCTTGTTCTGAATATCTATGTTTAAAGCATCATAAGCCACTCTGTGACCATGCAGTGCAGGTTTTATGCCAGCCAAAAAGGCTTTCTATTTGGCAACCTTCAGACTGTGTTCATGGAGAGCTGTATTATATGTAGTCTCTCGAGCAAGATAATCAACTGTTAAGGCATCATACTCCTCCTGAATGAGGCCTTCAACAGTCTCATTTGATAGCCTGAGATATTCTCCAATCGGCTGCTCAAGGTCCTCCACAATTTTCTCCAATATGGCAGCTCTCTCAACATCATTGAACATGGCAACATTCTTGATAGTCAGAGCCATTGCGGTCTTCAAAATCTCATAGCTGAGACCCTTATTCAGGACCATCTTTATCAAAGTTGCCAAAGTTTTATAAAAGTTTCGGTATGAATCTCAACCAGGAGATTCATTTCTATGTTGGAGCTTGGTGTTGCGGCAATATCTAATAAATCTCTTCTTTGGGGGTCGGAAGCAGATGTGGTTGGCATGACAGCAGGATGAGACGAAGTCGTTGCTGTTACTACCGTCATAGCCAATTGATTTTCAAAAGTTTCAGGGATTGTATCTCCAATATCTGCAGATATTGTTGGTATAACAACAAGCTGAGATGGAGCTATTGTTGTCACTGCTGCTTGGTTTCCAGGAATTTCAGATGCAATGTCTTTAATATTTGTTACTCCAGCCGTTTCTGGAGTTCTGGCGGCGGTAGTATTGATGGATGTGGTAACAGTTGCAGGAGCTGATTCAGGTTCCGGCATTGGCTTGTCAGAAACTGGTACCGGATCAGTAACAACAGTAGAGGATGTTATTATAACTTCCCCACTTTCTGTTGGTGGCTCAAGCATGCCTTCAGCATCTTCTTCAATTGTTTGCTCCACAGGATTTTTTACTGCTTCAGTTGTGGTGAAACTCTCTACAGCTGATTCTTTGTTCAAGTCTGGTTCTCCTCCAGCAGCTCCATCATCACCTACAGTAGGGTCGATTGTAGTCTTCTCTTTGTGTTGGTCCTCAGCAGGAGAGGACACTTCAGATTGTGCTTGTTGTGCCACAAATGATGGAGGATGTTCTTCTTGAGGCTCCATCTCATGCTTTTGCACTCCCTCTTCTTCGGCGTCTGCGTCTTCTGAAGGAGAAGCTTCCTCCCCAGATTCCTTATTTTCCTCATAAATGTCTTCTTCTTGAGGAGGAGGAGCCATAGGCTTTGGTGCAATTATGACATCTGTAAAACGAACAGAATAAGTTAGTATACAAAATCATGATATATAATTCCGTATAGGTTTTGTATAATACTTGGAATATGTACGTTTTTTTAAAGATATGTATCATAATCACCATCCCAGTCATCATCCTCGAAGTCAAGAGCTGGTTCGTCTGATGGGATGCGGTCTTGATCAGTGGTGGATACAGTAGTAGCACCTTCTATAGCTTGTGCCTTGGATGGCAAAGATAAATGGAGTGAGGTGCTAAGACGTCCAGGAGACAAAAGTGTTACAGCTCCTGATCCAACTATTGGTGGAGGGGCTGAAGATCCTTCTCCAGGATGGACTGAGGAAGAACCGACAAGATGATCTTCTTCAATCAAAATGTCATCTTCTGGAGTGTGGGCTCTTGGTTTGGAAGGCCCTTTGGCGGTAGATTTTCTTTTCTTCTCTGGAGACTTCACCGGAGAAGCGGTAGCTGTGTTCTGTTTTCGTTTGCGGGGCTTTCCAATAATTATTGGTCCCACGGCTACTTCCCCAGCTCCTCTGGGAATTACTGCCAGAAATTCATCTATAACGACAGTATTGTCTGGTATGTCAGGGGCTATCCTGATAGGCTCTTCAACGTTTCCCTCCTGAGCCCACCGAAGACTTCCTTGCATACTATAACCGTCTTCAAAAGAACGGATAGACGTATAGAAATGAGCATACGTATGAAGTATACGTAGCTCAGTTGTACTAGTGGCTGTAGATATGGTGAATCTAGCGCCAGTACATGCAGCTCCGAAATATCTTCATGCTCGTGCACCATCGATCAGCTTCCAATAATGATAGAAGCTAGTGGAAGGATTCCCAACATGAAGTTGATCATATCCAAACTGACGAGCGAACCTACTTGGCAGATAAGGCTCGAATGCACAGTTATCTTTATTCCTGTACATCAGATGAGAGGGTCTGATGTACACTAGCCATCGGTAGACAGATCTCGGCAATAAGGCCGATTTATCTACTCTATCTTCAAATTGCACACCGAGGCAGTCAGCCGGAACTGGTGGTCTGGTGTAGAAGAAATTCCAGCCGTACAAATAATTCAATGCTGCTCTGGTGTCTGCCAAGGTGGTAGTTCTCCACGTAGATTTGCTAAATTTTTGAAAGAAAATCTTCGCTTCATCCTCAGGGCCTGGTGGCAACAAATTACAATTATGGTGTAGTAACCAACCTATCAGATAGGTGAATGGTAACTCTACCCATGGAAAATTATGGGGAGCATTATTGATTAGTTCTTCACCAAAAATCCTTAGACCTGCATTTATTCGGCACACCATTGCCGACAACAGGTTAATTCTGTTCTTGAACACTAAACGGACCGCTGGCCACAATACGTTACGGTGAATCCGGTCCACAGTGCTGATTCCTGGCACGACCCATCTGTGCAGCCATAAAGATAAGAAGCCTGCCAACAAGGCCTTCTTCGACATTTTTTGACTACCCTGTCTCAGGTAGCTTAAAGCCTCAGTCCCCGCAGGGATGTCTCCAGTTTTGGTAGACAGATATCGGTCGCGAGCTTTCTGCGACACCATCAATTCCTGAATTAAATCTACAGGAATTATAGAGCAAGGCTTGATGACCTGAGTCTTGTCTTTCCGGAACCTGCTCTTATCTGTCTTAGACACTCTATTTTCATGATAAAACAGATAAGTTGTCCATTTTGTAATGTATGCCAGATGTGATCCGGTTTCATACATGCTGGTGCAAATCAGATAATGGCACATAAGTTCTTCATAGACTTGTACCAGTTCGGGATTCTTCTCCCGAATTTCTGCCAATTCCCGATTGGAAGGAATATATTCTTCATATGGGAACTCGCCCATCGATAACTTCGAGATGAACTGCATTTCATGAAGGGCCAGACCCATTTCGCCATGCGGAGTGGCAAAAGTTCCTGTCAAACTCATATACAATTCCAATAAAGCCAAGAACAGATTGCCATTTAGTGGAATGCCATAACTAGTAGAAGCCACTGCTTCATACAAATCGATGTCATCCAACTCTGTTTTAAAGTTTTTCATGACCCAGTTGCTGTTCTGGATCCAGTTACCACTATAAGGGGTCAGCCACCCTGTCAACCTAGGATTGGTCTGAGGATATAAGACTCCTTCCCTTATGAATCTATTTATGAACATTGGAATCTGGACTGGCTGGATAAGAGATGAATCTTCACCCGGTGTAAACCCAGGCAATAGTCCAGAAAATGGAATAACACCAACATAAGGAGTGCTAATATGATAGCCCATGTCATTTGCTCTCTCCCTTCTGAAGATGATTCTGCCAGGTCTACCATAGCTACTAGGAGTCAAATTCCACAGCATTTGACGATGATGGGTAGCATGGACAAAAGTGGATATAGGGTAATCCCTGTCCATATCAGGGAGGTATATTACCCTCTCTCCAGATTTAAATACCCAAGCTTCTTTTTTGGGATGAGTCTGTGATTTGTAATCTATCGCATCTCCAAATAAGAAGGTCGGTTTCAGGAAATTTTTGTTATCCATTGACATCAGTACTTCTCCATTCATCATAGATAACAACATCCTATCTCCCTGGGTATACATCAGTTGCGCTCTTGCTGCAGGATACTCTGGGTTAGATTGGGGAAATTCGACATGAGATAGATTCTCCAGATAATTTGAACCCACCATGCCCACTGACGAACCAAAAACCTCTTCAAGTGGGTGAGCTTGCAAATCTACTGGCAAAATAACAAAAGCGATCAAGTTAGTTTGAAGTTTTTTATGATTGAAGATATTGACATTTACGCTTACTAAAAGTTGATAAAAGCTTATAAAGTCTTTGTTCGACAAAGTCTCTCAGTAATTGATGAATTTTACGCTACCACATAGTAATATCAGCGTAATATAACTTTTTACGCTGGCATGTATGAACATGAGCGTAGTTAAGTTTTACGCTAGCACATTAATTGTGGGCGTAAATCCAAATTTTACGCTGACACGTGTAACGTGGGCGTATTCTTTTTATCTTTTACGCTAACACGAACAACGTGGGCGTATGTTGTTATTTCAGCTTTACGCTAACACGTACAACGTGGGCGTAAAAAGCTGAAAGTTTGGATTATCTTCTTCTTCCTCGACGGATTTTTCCAGCCAGAAAATAGGGTTTTACCCATCATAGGCGGAGCTACAGCCGGGTTGGGATTTCGATGTGGCGTTGATGACTGAATGGGAGTTTTCGTATGGTCGACCGACGACGAATCGGCGGCAAGTTTTTTTCCCTTGTTGCTGGCGGCGATGATTTCTTTGGAGCCATCGGATCAAAGTGAGGGTTTTGAAGAAAGAAAGGACAAAGGAATTTGAGAAGATAAGTAAAAGTGTTTTCTCTCTCTGGAAAGACCTATTTATAGAGATATTCAAAAACCGACTGTTGGATATCCCTATTGTTACGTCGACTGTTGGATATCTCCGCTTTTACGCGGATGACTGTTACGTATCCCGAATTTTACACTGACTGATCAAATCTCAACTTTTACGCTTCTGTTCAAAGTGTTTCAAATTTTGGAGATATTTGAAAACTTTGAAGGGGGTCTTGTAGGAGCGTAAAAAGTGCTTCAAAGAAAGAGTCAAAGTGATAGATCATTCCACTCCAATTGAGCCACTTTACGACGCAGAGAGGCTAAATACTTTACGCCCAAGACAAGGCTAATCACTTTACGCCTAAAGTAGACAGATCACTTTACGCTCGGGTCTATACCCATGGTTTTACGCCAAGGACAGATCAGCCACTTTTACGCTGGACAAAGCTGTCAAATCTCGCATTTAATGCAAACTCTGACATGGAGATATTAATGATGGCATATATCACAAAGGGATTTGTTTTTACACAGAGACCAATGTTGTCATTTAGTGTGTGGATTGAGCTACTTTACGCTCACACTACGGCTTCTTTTACGCACGAAGATTATACGAGCCTTTACGCTCAACAGTCGACGTGTGCGTAAAGTCTATTTGAGCTGCTTTTACGCTCAAGGTTATTTAACAACCACTTTACGCGGGAAGTCTATGTCAGGGCTATTTTATGCCTAATCTACTGCTTTACGCTCAGAGTACATTGGGGCTATTTTTACGCCCTATTCTCCTCCACCAGTTTGGAACGTGGTCTGCCTACGTGGCTTTCATACCATTCTTCTCGAAGAACGTATGTACATGCATCCTATTCTTACTGAAATGATGAGACATATGTCAACAAATGCAGAGGATGTCTTCGATTGTGGGTGGCAGTTATTAGCGTAAAGATGGAACTTTTGCTGAGTTTTTACGCACAAGAGCTCAAGTCTATAAATAGACTTATTTTTCTCATAACAGACACACAGAGACAGAAGAGAATACAGAGATCAGAACTTAGAGATTTTGATTCTCCTGAGCATTCTTCTTCAACCTTTCTTTCAGAACAGAGTGAAGCAAAGCAGGAAAGCATTCGGCCTCGCCATCAGTGCCCAAGTGCGTCGATACCTTTCTGGTGACTTTGTTCTTCCAGTTGTTCTACTTCAAGCAGTGATCTTCATCATCATCATATGGTCCAAGAAGCAAAGTGATCATTTACGAATCAGACTTCCATAGCAATACTTTCCCAGAATCAAATTTGTACTTCTTGTACTTTTTCTCGTTTTATTTTCAAAAGCCAATTCCCAAGGCATTTTGTTAAGTGAAACAAGGTTCTGATTTAGGTTTCTTGAGAAGAGTTAGACAAGTTTCTGCCTGCATCAAAGCCTCACTCAGTGTTTCTCGAGTCTCTTTAGAGAGGCGTAAGAGCTCAAAGATAGACAGCCTGGCCGGTGTGTTGGCCAGTTGAGATAATATGTCAAAGTTGTACGGCTTCTCAAGTCCAGAGGGGGAAGACTTCTTTAAAACTTTGTCGAAGCGGACTTGTTGTTTGCCTTTGTCGGCTGCTGTCGGTTTAGGAAGAGTTGGCTCCACAACCGGTAAGGATGTAGAAAGGATGTCCTCCGTAGAGACAGGCTGTACTGGAACAGCCTCGGAAGATGAAGCAGGATCCTCCTGAGTTTTGGGATGCTCCCGTAGATAGGCTTTCCCTGACCTGGTTCCCAATAGGATCTCTTCTTCAACTATTGGGTCAAAAGACACCATATTGCAGCTATTTGTCTTGCCCTTAGAGCGTTCTTTTTTCTTGGAGGAAGAAGGAACTTCGAAATCTGAAACAAGATCAGGATGGATCCACATGATCTCGCCATTATCAAGGGATAAGGGGACAAGACCTTCACTTCGTAGAGAAGGAAGATTCTCAATCTCCAGAGTGGCCCTGGGAATGGGAATGATGCCACTCTGCACCACTTATGGTAGAAAATTATCGAACTGTACAGAAATTATATTGGCTGTAACAATCTTTTCATCATGCTGGAGATTGACGACACCGGCGTTGACCAACTCTTGAATCTTGCCTTTGAGCACGTAGCATGTCCGAGTAGGATGCCCTATGAACCTGTGATAAACACAATACTTAGGGTGGTCAGTTTTACCAACTTCGTCAGGCTTCTTCGGGTCAGGGAGTTGCAATTTATTGCTTTTAAGCAAACAGTCGAAGATGCTCGCTCCATCATTTTTATCAAAGGAATACTCTGCTTTTGGGCAAGGTTCCTTTAGTGGAGGAGCAGCGGTAGACGTGGGTTGAGCCACATTAACGGCCAAAGATTCCTTGCTCTTGAGGTTGATGGTCAAGGTTTCTTTGCCCTTGTGATTATTCTGGTGATTACCGCCACCGGATGCAGAGGCTCATCTCGATCAGGGTTAGACATGTATACCCCCAACTGTTTGAACTTCTCGGCGCTAACTTCAGCTGCTTTAGCATTGACGATGAATGACGGCCAATCCTGGAACTGTGTTAACCCCGTCCACATGCTAATGATAGGCAGCAAGTTTGATTTATAAGTGTCTATCGTTACTACAGATGGGGTTCCGGGAGGCATTTTGAGTGCTTCTCGGCGGAATCGTTCAATGAAACTCTCAGTAGTTTCATTATGTCTTTGCTTGATCTTATTGAGGGCATATATAGTCATATCATTGATACCCTCATAGAATCGTTCCAGAAACATCTGTTTGAGTCCGGCAAATGAAGTGATAGAGCCGTCAGACAGGTTACGATACCAATCGTATGCTGTGCCGGCTAAGCAGCCGACGAAGACTCTGGTAAGAAGAGCATCGCTTGGCTGGAGCTGGACAGTCATTACTTCAAAATGGTTAATAAACTAACTTGGAGAAGTGCTGCTGTCAAACAGCGTGATCGTGGGAATCTTGTACTTTGGAGGGAATGGCACTTCCTTCCATTCAACCGGGCAAGGTTGTTTGATCCCCAGCCTCTGTAGACCATCTTTGTCTTTGAAGGCCTCGAACTGAGTACGTAGAAGTTTTATAGCCTCATTGGCATCTCCTGAGGATGGAGAAGTAATGGGCTGGCTTACCGTGTTAGGAGGAGGAACAGCATGGTAAGCACTACCCCCAGCCCCTGAATGACTGGGTGTAACTTGAATAGTTATTGAGGCTACTGGAGGAGACGGTACCCCTAGACCCGTATTAACCGGCACCGATGATGCTATAATCTCGGGATTTACCGCATGTGCAGTCGGTGATACTGTATGTTGAGCTACGATAACGGCATGCATATTTGTGATCATTTCAGTCATGGTCTTCAATTTATCTTCCAGTACGGCTATTTGTTGCTCTTGGCTTGCTGAATTAGAAGCGTCTGGATCTTCAGTAACGACATAGGCTGACACTTCTCTGGGTACAGTAGAAGACACTGTCTGCTCAGAGCTTTCACTATATGCATCATAATCAGAGAAAGAATCATCCCCTGAGTAAGAAATGGAGAAATGACCAGAGGGATCTTGAAGAAGATTCCTATGACCGACTGTGTCTCGACTTCGGGATCGGGTGTGTCGGAATACTCCTTCAGAAGATTCATAGAGTAAATCTAGATATCGTTAACTGGGCTTGCGGGGCTTTGAACACTTCTTACCCCTAGTATCTCGAGAAGCCATATTTACCGAGGCATAGAGCACCTTGTCTTCGTCTTCTGACATTGGTTCAAAAGTTAGACGATCGAAGACAGATCGTTTTGTCGTCTGGCAACAGCACTTGATAACCATCTTGTGATTACAATGGCGTTCCAGTAGTTGGATTGGAGGTGTTGAAGTGTTGTCCCGCTTCTGCTTGAGGTGTTCCCGGAGATCAGAAACAATGACGGAACGAGAAGAAGTTAAAGGGATATATTCTTTGACAACATTTGGAACATGATTCCGATTCTTCAGATGCTTTATCCCATGAGTATACAGAGAAGTACTCAACTCGTTGGCATAGGTGTCAAGGTTTTTCCTCCTGGAAGTTTGCTTCTGATGCAAGTTCGTCTTCGACATTGGTTGCTTGCGTTTCACAGAAGCTGTTCTATTGAGATGAGCCCGTAAATCGGCAAATTCACCTCCAGGGGTCTCCGTTTGAGACACCAGCAATTTCCCCTGCCTTGAGCGGGATATTTGAAGAGTTGGGAGATTTTGGAAGTGTGCTACTAGAGTAGGCAAGATGCCTCTCTGATCAATATTCTTGTCTTTAGCAGGGAGAGAAGAACTCTTATTTGAGAGAGTTTTTGTACTGTTTGGTACCGAGGCACGTTCAGATGGATCTTCCGAGGTAAAAATTGGAGAAGACTGGGAAAAGACCAAAGGGCCTTTTCTTTTATTTTGTGAAGAATGTTTGGCCAAAGAACGTTTCCCTCTGTTGTTTTCTAGGTTTTGGACTACAAAAGATTGAGAAAAGACCAAAGGGTCTTTCTGTTTGTTCTGAGATAGAGGAGGAATAGTCAAAAGACTACCCCCTATGGGTTGCGCCAGTGCAACATGAGGCTTTGGAAGGGGGCAGAGCCTTTTTCTTTGTTATTAGAAGAGGGGAGAATAGTCAAAGGACTATCCCCTTTGGGTTGCGCTGGAACAGAAGAGGCAACAACTTGCCCTCTGGAGGAGATGACAGATGGCTCCTTGGCCATAGAACCAGCAGGGGGTGCAACCTGTGCTCTGGAAGAAGCAGCAAGTGAAGCCTTGGCTACAGAGGGCCTAAGTTGTATTTTGGTTGAAGAGGTAGTGGGTTGCGCAGGAGGGAAAGAAGCCGCCAACTGCGCCAGAGGGAGAGGAGTCCTGGACTTTGCCATAGCAGCATAAGTCGTAGATTGCGCTGTGGCAAGAGAAATAGCATGCTACGCCTGGACCACAGGGGCTTTGGATTGCGCTTTGGCAGAGAGTGTGATGAATTGCGCAGGAGCAGAAGTTGCCGCTGGTCCCCTGTCAGAAGAAACAGCAGGCTGTGCAGAAGGCTTCGAGGTCCACACTGAATGGATCTTGCTCTTGGCAGAGGTCACAGTGCGACGATTAGCCCCAGAGTTGATCATCGCTTCATAGGCAGTCTGGTTGACCTTCACAATCAGCGTCTTCTGCGTCTTTCCGATAGACGCAATGTCACATTGAGTTGTCATTTCCTCGTCGGAGGAGAAAGTCGTCCCCAGCAGAGTCGCCATTTTGTTTACAAAAACAAAAGTTTTTATTTCATAAACTTTAAAGAATAGTACAAGAGTACAATAAATTCTGGGAAAGTACAACTTTAGAAATCCGATCAGAAGACGATCGCTTTATCCCTTGGACGATGTAAATTTTGAAGACTTTAGCCTCTGAAGAATGCAGCAGCACTTGGACAAGAACTCCTGATCTCTTGATTATGATTCCTCCCTTGATGAAGGATGTGAAAATCTATTTATAGAGTTCTGGAAATAACCGTTTAGTAGTTATTCTGGACTGCGCACATTGGATTGCTCCAGTGACAAACTGCGCAGGCTATAAACTGCGCTAGCCTTTGGGTAGTTGCTCGATCGTGGGCTAACTGTATTTAGACGTGTGGCATTGTTTGATTAAAATATGTTTGGTCGTGTACAGACGGTTGCCACGTGGTGAGCAATTGATGGCATGTAAGCCACGTAATAAGTGTCAGTTATCTTCAAAAAGCTTGATGGATCGTACCACAACTGTATTGGGATTGAATAGCGTTGGGTTCTGACTGCGCTCAGCTCAGGTCAATGGATCGCGCTGGGATTCGTACAGCTAGACTGTGCTGAGGAGGATCTGGCAGACCGCGCTCAGGTTGGACTGGCAGACTGCGCTGGACTGTACAGTTGTTCTCGAGCGCAGTGCTGCACGGGACACAAATGGATTCCTCGTCTTTCGTGCTGTCAGTTGTCAGAAGATTTGATATTTATTGTCAGGTAATCATGACAATGCCATATCAGATTTGGGCGCTGTCTGCTGATGGCACTGTCCATGTGTACGTAATCCAATAAATGCTGCGCAGTTTGATTTCTGTATATTTGATTGTGGGTGCAACTTAATTTTAGGTTCTACAAGGACATCCCGAAGACAGCATTCAGATCTAGATATGGGCATTGGGAGTTCCTTGTAATGCCCTTTGGAGCGACCAATGCGCCGGCTGTATTCATGGACCTCATGAATCGTATCTTCATGCCTTATCTGGATCAGTTCGTGATCGTGTTCATAGACGATATCCTGGCCTACAGCAAGAGTGAAGCGGAGCATGAGCAGCATCTCAGAGTTGTCCTCCAGATTTTCCGAGAGCACCAGTTGTATGCCAAGTTCCGTAAATGCGAGTTCTGGCTCGATCGCATTTCATACTTGGGTCATATCGTCACCAGAGGGGGAGTAGAAGTGAATCCCCAAAAGATCGTGGCTATCGAAACATGGCCAATGCCCAGCACAGTTGCAGAAGTTCGCAGTTTTCTTGGATTGACAGGCTACTACCGGAGATTTGTTTCGGAATTTGCTCGAATTTCAGTGCCATTGACACAGTTGACCCGTAAGGAAGTGCAGTTTGCTTGGACAGCAGAATGTCAGGATTCTTTTGAGAAGCTGAAGCGAGGTTTGATGACGGCACCCATTCTTACACTTCCAGATGGGACCGGAGGATTTTCAGTGTACTGTGATGCTTCAGACAGAGGTTTAGGATGTGTTTAGATGTAGCATGGGAAGGTAATAGCTTATGCGTCACGTCAACTTCGTAATCATGAAAGGAATTACCCAATCCATGACTTAGAGCTGGCAGCAATAGTGTTTGCACTTAAGCTTTGGAGACACTACTTGTATGGAGATAAGGTAGAGATTTTCACCGACCACAAGAGCCTGAAGTATGTGTTCACTCAGAAGGATCTTAACATGCATCAGAGAAGATGGTTGGAGCTGCTTATGGATTATGATGTTAACCTGCAGTATCACCCTGGGAAGACCAACGTTGTTGCAGATGCATTGAACAGGAGAGCCGGAGTTTATTTTCTAACAGCGCAACCAGAGTTGTTAGCAGATCTTTAGAATATGGGTATAGAAGTTGTCCTTCCTACCATTGTGCAAGTTCAGTCCAGTATAGTTGAGAGGATCAAGATAGCTCAGTCTTTCGATTCTAAGCTTCAGCGGCTTAGGGAACAATGTGAAGCAGGACGACGACCAGAATTATGCATTCATGAAGACGGTACACTTTGGCATGGTAAGCGTCTTTGTGTACCCAGTGGATATATCAGACAGGAGGTCATGACAGAAGCTCACAGTTCTCAGTATTCGATTCATCCTGGTAGCACGAAGATGTACCGTGATATCCGTCAACACTTTTGGGAGAATGGCATGAAAAGGGAGATAGCTCGGTTTGTCTCTCGATATTTAGTTTGCCAACAAGTCAAGGCTGAACATCAGAGGCCAGCTGGACTTCTTCAGCCTTTGTCGATTCCAGAATGGAAGTGGGAGCATATAACTATGGATTTCGTGACTGGATTACCTTGATCCCCGACCAGTAGAGATGCTATTTGGGTTATAGTTGACAGGCTCACGAAGGTGGCTCACTTTCTCCCATTCAAAGTTGGTCAGTAGACAGCTCAGCTAGCAGAGATGTATCTCCGACAGATTGTCAGATTCCACGGTGTACTAGTTAGTATCACCTCGGACCGAGATTCAAGATTTATGTCGCACTTTTGGCATAGCTTGCAAGAGAGTTTGGAAACTCGCCTCCAGTTCAGCTCAGCATATCACCCGCAGACAGATGGTCAGTCGGAACGCACGATCCGGACTCTTGAGGATATATTGAGATCTTGTACACTCGACTTTGGTGGTTCGTGGGAATATCACCTGCACCTGGTGGAGTTCTCGTACAACAACAGTTTCGAAGCTAGCATCCAGATGGCACCATTCGAGGCACTGTATGGAAGGAAGTACAGATCCCCACTAGCATTGGACGATGTTGGAGAGAGGCAGATGCTTGGTCCAGAGATGATCACTCAGACAGTTGAGGTGGTCAGGAAGTCATAGATCATCTTCGCGTTGCACAAGATCGTCAGCGCCATTGGGCCGATTCTCATCGGCGTCCCCTTGAATTTTCTGTCGGCGACCATGTATTTCTGAGGATCTTGTCTAACCGTGGCGTCATTCATTTCGACGTACAGAGAAAGCTTATACCCAGGTATATAGGGCCGTTCGATATTCTGGAGTGAGTAGGAGATGTGTCCTATCGTCTCGCTCTTACGCCATCTTTGAGTGAGGTGCATGACGTGTTCCATGTATCCCAAGTACGACGGTATATCCCGAACCCGAGTCATATCCTGGATCATTCGAAATTGGTTGTTGGTACCAACCTTTCGTATGAGGAGAGGCCCGTATCCATATTGGACCAAAGAGAGAAGATACTCAAGAACAAGACTATCAAGTTAGTCCGTGTTGCTTGGGGTCATCACTCCTTGGGTGAGTCAACGTGGGAGCGTGAGGATGATATCCCATCGCGATATCCCGACCTATTTGACTCGTGAGGTATAATATCTTTCTTATGCCTCATGCCTTCGATTCCTTGCTTGCATGAATAATTGCTTGATTGCTTGACTAGTATAGCTTGTCTGTGATTAGTATAGATGTCCTTGCATCTCTAGCCTCTTGATTAAATTTCGAGGACGGAATTCTTTTAAGGTGGGTAGAGTTGTAATGATCATGGTTCGTATTACGTATTTTGGTATACGTGTACGTATTTTGACTCGTATTTGCATGTCTCCTCGCATGATTTATTTGGCGTTTCATTGATTGGTTTATCTTGGTTCGGTTCGGATTGTTTGGGCTTGGTTCGATTTTGTTGTGAACCCACCCCACCTACCACCACCACCCTTATTTATATCCCACCAAACATTTCTCTCTCCTCATTAACTTTTCTTCTTCCCTTCTATTACTTCTCCACCAACCTGAGAGAGAAAGGTTTAGGCAAGTGCATCTTGCTTCATGGAGGAAGTCCATTTTTATTATTCCATTGTCTTCCTCATGTGTTTCTAACCCACTTTAGTACTTAGCATTTTTCATTTCCATGGTTAATTTTTTATAAATCTTGTTTTGTGGTATTTTCGGTTTTCATGAATTTTGATCTATTAACCCTGCATATTTTTGCTATTTGATGGTTCCATGTTGTAGAGAATTTCATTTTACCCAAATTTGACCTACGGGAGTCTGGGTTTGGGTTCCTATTGTTGTTTGGAGGAGCGTGGAGGCCATAGTATTTTCTATGGACATGTTCTCTGTGGGAGCCATTAATTGTACTTTGGCCACATGCAACATTGAGTTCCTGAGCCGCATGAGCATTAATTAATAGCCTTGGCCGTATGGCCACCTGCCTTGGCCGCATAAGAATTAATTTGCATGGCCAATCAATTTGTTGAGCCATATGGCTACTATTTATTGTTAGTCGCATGGCCCGTTTGTATTTGCATGCATTTGCATGCATTAGTTTGTATACAATTGCTGAGCCGTATGGCTACTGTTCATTGGAAGCCGCATGGAATTGCATGCATTTGTATGCAACATATTTTGGCCGCATATGGCCAATGCCATGTTATATTTAATGTATGTTATATTTAATGCATGCCATGTTATATTTAATGCATGCATGCAAGCATCAGCTTGAATATATTAATTGGACGCATGCCATGTTATATTTAATGCATGCCATGTCATATTTAATGCATGCATGCAAGCATCAGCTTGCATATATTTATGGCCGCATAGGCCATTTGAGTTATGGCCGCATAGGCCATTTGAATTAGCCGCATGGCCATTTGTGAATTCCTGGCCGCATGGTCATCTGTTGATGGTGGCCGCATGGCCATTGGCCATTTATTTATTTGTGGCCGTATGGCCACTAAACAACTTTTGGCCGTATGGCCACTATATATATATAATATTTTTGGCCGCAGGGATTTAATTTGCGTGCATCTGTTGCATGCATTGGCCGCATGGACCAATTCCTGGTCGCATGAATATTTCATATTCCTGGCCGCATGAATATTTTATACTCCTGGCCGTATGGCCTTAGCATAATATTTTTGGCCGCATGGCCTTAGCAAGTTGCATGGCCGCATGCACATTTATGTGCTTGGCTGCCTGCACCTTTATATGTATCCACATGCACATTTATATGCTGGCCGCATGAAGTTTCTCCTGAGCCGTATGATTCCTCCACGGCCCCTGCTAAAATTTAATTACTACATGAATGCTTGTGCCATATTAATTGCTCCATGATACGATGGTGACCTGATGTGGTGCAATTTTGACAAATGACATGACATGATGGTGGCCCGATGTGGCACCCTCCTGACAGTGAACATGACATGATATATATCCCGAAGGCTATTACGACGGCTAGCATGTCATGACAAGATTGAATGGCCTGGACACCGTGGATGATTGTGTTTGTACAATTGAATCGGTAATATTTGTATCATGTCTAGGACAGGGATCCCTGAGTACCACGGTCAGGGGTACCTACTGTAAATGGCTAAGGCTAATAAATAGAATAATTCAGTAGTCATGAGAGATTTCCCCATTTATAGGCGATCCCGTTATCCCGGCCACCATTGTTGGACTTGCAGCCTGCCGACGAGTAGGACACAAGTCTAGATTCACTGATATATGGAAAAAAACGAGACACTGCTTAATGAACCCAAGTCGCCTGGATAACCTGGATTTGCTGCAGGGCTTGTGGCTGGAGGATCATCTCACTGCATATTGCTAGTAATTAAGGCTTGTGATAACCCTAGTTAGCTAATGTAGAAAGCCATAGTCACTGATTGGCCGGTAGCGATTGTATGGTGTAGTTTCAGTGCTCGATTATCGCAGGCTTGATCGCATGATTGTCACTTTTAACAATAAAGATCAGGGGCTAAGTTCTGTTCAGGCGAAGGGTTACAACCCCGGTCCTTGTTTGGTTTAAGGGTTGTAACCTGGCTCCCGGAGCAGTTCTGAGTCCTCTCTTCGTTTATTGTCTTATTGCACCCCACGTCATGCTTGTTATATTTTACCTTACCAACAGGATTTGGAGACAGAGTTCTATTCAGGTGAAGGGTTACAACCCCGGTCCTTGTTTGGTTAAAGGATTGTGACCCGGCTACTTGAATGGTTCCCTCGTACTCTATTATGACTGTTGTTATTCTTTTATTAACAAGCTCTTTTGTAACTACTTTTAATATTTATTTCTGATGTGCTGATTTTAGTTCTTAAGTGAAGCCTCCTTTGTGGCACTTGTTCTTTTCTGGGATCTGATCCAGCTGGTTTTGTATGGCCAAATTTCGGAGCAGCTCCAGAGGATCTACCGACCTTCCAGCCCGATGGTGACCACCAGGCGTAACCAGGGCAACGAGTGGGTTTATTTTTGGCTCTCCCACTTTATTATAAAATTCTCATTTTGAGGCGTTTAGCCGACGAGCACCTGTTAGCTCGTATTGCATACCTTATTACTGTCTGCCTACGGGCTGTAACATGATTGACAAATCCTAGGGTTGATCATGTATGACTAAACTCTTGCTAGTCATCACATTTTGTAACGACTAGCTTCATGATCAGCTGAATATGTAATGTTTGGGACGCCTCACTATTGTATATTTGGTGATCTTATATCTTGTAACTTTACTTGCTTGCTTGAGATTGAGACATTTAGGCTTGTTATTGACCATAGGAGACTGATGGATTGTAGTTAAACCCTCATATATCTAGACAGTCGTGACCGTATAGTGGGGTGGATTCCATTTTATTATACGTAGCTGGCTATGTATGCCCCCGCTCTCCAGTATTCTGGTTCTGGGGCGTTACACCTTTGACCAAAAAAAATATTCAACACAATTTTTATTAGATACCATTAACTGATTATATTCTTTATGGCTAGCGCACATGAAAGTCAAACTTTGAATCCATCTTTTCTTTAAGCTTCAATAGAGAATTCTGCTTTCCTTAAGTATACACAATACTTCCCATTCACAGTGCAAATGGTAGAAGAGATTACAGCTTTCTGAACAAATAATCAGCAACAATGGCAAATAAGGAAAAAATTAATGACATCTTATCAAATTTCAAAGAATTTCAACAAATTCAATATTTGCCGAAACCTCTCCTACTTTACCGATTGATAAAGTATTTTTTTTATCACCAAATTATATTATGACAAACTCAAAATTATTTATGAGATTTATGATTATAAAACTTTGATCGAACAATCGAAACTCTAAATTAAATTAGATCGGAGATCTAGGGTTCCTGAATAACAATAAAAAATGGATTCTAAACTTCGATCTCATAAATTAAACATGAGGCTCTGATACCACTTGTTAGAATTTATTGTACCATATCGATTCATGAGATGAAGAACATAAATAAAATTGTGGAAGCGTACCTGAATCCGTTGCAAGACTTGATGGATCTTGAAGTGGTCGTCCTTTTGTGGGGTTCGATCTTTCAACTTGCTACGACCCTTAATGACAAAGAGGGATCCGAATCCTTTGTCCCAATTCTATTGATGGGGATGCAGAAGAGAAAAAGAAAAAATCTCTCTTTTGGTGGCCGTATAAGTTGGGGACCATAACCCTAATGAATACACACACACACACACACACACACACACACACACACACACACACACACACACACACACACACACACACACATATATATACATATATATATATATACACACACACACACACACACACACACACACACACACACATATATATATAAATATATATGTATATATATATATATATATATATATATATATATATATATATATATATATATATATATGTGTGTGTGTGTGTGTGTGTGTGTGTGTGTGTGTGTGTGTGTGTGTGTGTGTGTTTTGATATTTCTAATTTGGCCCCTCATCAAATTAGAATTATCTCCAGTATCTACACATTAATTCCATGACAATTATACCCTTAAGCCAATTTTCAAATAGACCACTTTAATTTGGCTTAATTATTTAGATAGCTCAACCCAATTAATTTTAAATGTGTGGCCCCATATTATTTAATAATCCAACATATGATTCTGCGAACCAAATGAGACCTAAATTTTTGATGGAAAAAAGCACGAAACACATGGGATACAACATCCATCTGCTCAAGATAACTAACCACAAAATCACCATGAGAGAGTAAAATAAGATAAACACATGATATATGTTCATGACTTTGTAATCGGTAAAAATTGTAATCTATATATTGAAACTAATACAAGATTGATTACAAGATATTAATCGGTTGATTTGCCCAAAGAACCGATCTGCGTCACTAATCTCAAGTATAAAAATGACAGATTCATTGCAATGAGATCGCTCACTACACCTCGATGATGATTCCCTGAACGGAGGAGACGGATCCTCCAAATCTGCAGGTCTCATTTCTCTAACTGACTTGAAGAGCGAGCCATACGAGTGAACTACGGATTAATTGTAGATTTGGTAGACTGTTTGTTTGAATCTCCTTCGATGATCACTTACAATTAACAACACCCTTTTCCTTCTTAAATAGGCTAAAAAAATTCTAATTTAGGATAGGAAAAAAAAATCATAAATTAGCTACACCCTAGTCTTGCTATGCAGACTTGATCCAACGGTCCATAATATACTGAAAAATTATCTAAACTGTATCAAATTTTCATGGGTTCGATGTACACTAAGGCCTCGTTTGGTTCACGAATTCAAGGAATTCGGAAAGGAAACTTGTTCCTTTCCTTTGTTTGGTAGCCACAAATTTGGGAAACACTTTCCTGACATGGAGGAAAATAGGAGGAAAAATGATTTCTCTCTGTAATGCCCAGATCTCGTATTACGTATTTAGAATACGTGTACGTATTTTGACCCGTATTGCATGTCTCCCTACTTGATTTATTTTGGCTTTTTCATTGATGGGTTTATCTTGGTACGGTTCGGTTTGTTTGGCTTGGTTCGGTTTTGCTTGATTTTATGTGAACCAAACCACTCCCACCTACCACCACCCTCTTTATTAAATATCCCACTCCTCTTTCTCTCTCCTCATTAACTCTTCTTCTTCCTCCATTAACTTCTCCACCCACCAGAGAGAGAGTGGAGAGCTTAGGCAAGTACACCTTACTTCATGGAGGAACCTCATTTTTATGGTTCCATTGTCTTCCTCATGTGTTTCTAACCCACTTTAGTACTTAGCATTTTTTATTTCCATGGTTAATTTCTTGTAGATCTAATTTTGTGGTATTTTCGGTTCTCATAAATTTTGATTTATCAAACTTGCATATTTTTGCTAGTTAATGGTTCCATGTTGTAGAAAATTTTATTCTGCCCCATTTTGACCTATGGAAGTTCGGATTTGGACTCTGGACGATGGAATTATGGAGCTTGGAAGCATGGCTTCATGGTATTTTTCTTCTCGGAAATTTGGAGAAGAAGAACAGTACTTGACCGCATGACTATTTCATGTGGCAAGTGTTTTTTCCAGCCGCATCGCCATTTAATTGAATATTTAATTTCATGCATTAGCTGGCCACGTCCAAGTGTTTATTTGCATGGGCCACTAGTTAAGTGCCTGAGCCGCATATGGCACTTGCATTTGCATGTAATTAAATACATTAGCCTTTACAAGCAGTAGTATTTAATATAAATAATGGTCATGCATGCATGCATTAATTAGCATTAGCATTAAACCATTTGCTTGCAAATTGCAAGCAACCTGCTCACGTGGTAGCCGCATATGCCCCCCCTCCAATAATTCCTGGCCGCATGAGTGTTTTATTATAGCTTGCATGGAACATTTAATAATGCATTAAGCATTTAATAATGCATTAAGCTTGCGGATGCATGGAACATTTAATAATGCATTAAGCATTTAATAATGCATTAAGCTTGCTGATGCAAGCTTGTACGGAACATTTAGCTTGCATGGAACATTTAATAATGCATCCGCTTAGTAGCCGCATGAGAATTTTAAAGCTGGTCGCATGGTTTTTAATTGTAACTTAGTAATTGTAACTTAGTAATATTGTAGCCGCATGTACTTGCACTTGCTAGCATCAGCATGTGCATGGAAATATTAGTAACCGCATGGCTACTAATTGTTGCAGCCGCATGGGATGCAGCATTTTCATTCTTATATTACTAAGCATTAAATGCTTCCTGGACTTATAAGCATTTCCACGCTTATAAAAGCATTAAATGCTACTTGGACTTAAAGTATTTCCATGTTTATTATAATAGCATTAAATGTTGCATGGACTTAAAGCATTGCATTTGTTTGCAAATGCAAGCTTGGCCACGTTAAAAGCATGCATGCAAGCAAGCTTGCATGCTTAGGAATAATGTTTGTTGGTTGCATGCTTTTGCATGCTTGCTATTAATATATTAAGGCCATTTATATGGTTGGCCGCATGAGTAATGTTTGTTGGCCGCATAGGCCATTGCATTTAGCAAGCATGGAATTATTAGTTGACTATGGAATTATTTGATTGGCCAATCAAATGTTTGTTGGCCGCATGGACATTAACTTGCATGCATTTGCATGCTTAGCAATTCATGGCCTATTTATTATTCTTGGCCACATGGCCCCAGTACTTGAGTAGCCACGTGTCCTTTTCTTTTGCTTGAGTGGAAGCTTGCATTTATTGCGGGTTCCTCTCTCCTTGTCTTTTCTGATTGCATGAATATTTCTTGCTGGCCGCATGGCCCCCTTCAGTTATTTTCTGGCCGCATAAGCTTTGGCTGGCTGCATAGGTGGCCTTCCCACTCTCTTTGGCCGTATGTATGTCCTTCCACTTTTGGGCCGCATGGGGTCCACTTTGATTGTTTAAATGTTTTATTTGCCTGAATTGTGGTCAGAATTTCTTCCCACTCCCAACATGAAAGTTATAGAGTTTCTCCTTGGCTTCAGGAATATATATATTATAATATATTATTATTTAATTGCATAAGTTTCTCCCTACTTGATAAAAGACATGACCTGATAGTGACCCGCCGTGGTGCACTCCTGACAAGATAACTTGACCTGACAATTTGACATGATAACTTGACATGATAATTCTTGATAGTGGCCCGACGTGGCGTACTCTTGACAGTGAACCTGACATGATATATTTCTCGAAATGCTGTTGCGACGGCTATCATGACACGACAAGATTGAATGGCCTGGACACCGTGGACGATTGTGCTCATACAAATGAACCAGTATTGTCTTGCATCATGTCTAGGATGGGGACCCCTGAGTGTAATGCCCCGCTCCGCACGGCGCATTACACTGAAGCGTTGAGTCAACGAGTCGCGTTGACGGAAGAGAATGTATCGATGCAAAATGATGCGAGAGTTACGTCGACACGAGTAATGCATCGAACTAAGTCGATGCGAAGAGTTGCCTTGTCCCGAAGAATGCATCGAGTGAATCGATGCGAAGCGCCGCATTGCCCCGAATGATGAGTGCGTTGAATCGACTCGAAGATTCTAAGAAATCGAATCGACCAAGGCGCAAGTCCGAATCGTTGCAAGTATTGATTTTAGTTGGTTTCGTGTGCAGGTTATACTTTGACGGGAAAATATTAGAGGTCGATATTTTGTAATATTTAGTAAGGGGTCCGCGAAATCAAATCGTCGCCTTGCGACGGGATGAGACTTGGGCACGCTAAGGCAAATCGGACGTATGATTCAATGAAGCACGAAGTGCTCGAATGGCTAGGTCAGGAGAGTGGCCGTACAACAAAGTTAGAGAATCGAGCCGCATCGGCTCGGCGAAACGACGAAGGCGTATCGACTCAAGGTGGGAGGATTGACTTCTTTTTACTCCTTCATTCAATAAGTCAAATATATCATTGTATGCTAAGTTAACCTATCGGCGCCACGGGCGTGGTCCGATCGGAGATAATTCATAGTGTGAGTCGAACACTAAGTTAGAACAATTGAAATAAAACGTGTATCAATATGCACGAGTCGCTATGGGACATTGGATATCGCATTGGCGAGCGCCTCGGTGCGCAAGCCGTAAGAACATGGGATAACTGTACTCGACGAGTGTCTTAGTGCAAGAACCATACCGTGCTTTGCTGCACGAGTTAGACGGCTAGAACATTGAAAGACAATAGGCGAGCGCCCTAGCGCGCAAGCCCCGAACATTGAATGCTAAGTTATAGAACATGGGGATACGGTCGAAACGTGCCTACGTGCACGGGATAATAAAAGATGGCTTCGTTGCGAGAGAATACAGTTGTGGCATGAATGTGGCGGAACTGTCGGATATGAAATGGTGCCTCGAAAAGTGTTCAAGACCTTCGGGTCATTCGGTTGACGAGCATTGAGTTGAGGCACGATGCCATTGAATCATTGAAACGAAGTATGAAATGTAAGAACATAGAAAGCTAACGAAAGAGATGCGAGATGATAAGTCTGAGTCTCGGACTCAAGACTATGTTTGGTTGTTTGAAGTTAATTGATTGAATGATAAGGGCGTTGCATGGTCGATTGGAATGGGCTCAAGATAAAATGTGATATGGCCCGTGCACGGGTGTTTCCCCCAAACGGTTAAATGCCGGAGCGCCCCGGAACCGCTTTGGCCTAAGAGGGAATCGAATAATCTTTGCAGGCGCACATCCTTAAACAAGATGGGAAAAGCCGCAAATGATGGTATGCAGCGGGAACGTTTCGGTTGTTGGGATGTGACCCAACCCGTGAAACGCCGGGCAGCCCGACCAAATAGAGAGAAAAGAAGGAGAGAAAAGAAAGGAACTCCTTTAGTCCATTCCGGCGCGGATACGCCAACGGCCCTCATATAGTTAAGGAATGATGGATTGAAAGTGTAGGCGCGTATGCGTCCCGCATAGAGATCCTGCTTAGAGATGCACATATAACATGACAGGGAAGGATTACGGCGTATTCACCTTGCGTCGTAGAAAGGGCGAGTGCGTCGACTTGGTAAGAAGTCGCACCACGAATCAAACACGAGATTTCTTGTTTGCTTGTACATTCAATTTGATAACATGCTTGATATGATAACATGCTTTACGCTTTCAAAGATGCCATGAAATTGACCCTAAGGAGAACATAGCAAGATCATAAGCTAAGTTGCATGATTCAACGTAAATATTAAAGATGTTGGTTTGGAAAGATGATCTTTGCTTCAGTACATGCGAGGACGAACGTACTGATCCCCCACCAGCTTCATGCAGGGTGCAGAAAATGGATTACTCGCGACGAAGCGTTGCTTGAACGTGTTAAGGCTTGGAATGCCGAAGCGCATTGAAGCGTGCTATCGCATTGACGCTCGGACTACGCAGCTGGATTGATACGGCCGAGATATAGAAGGCATGATGTATGGAACGGTGAAATCCTTTGTGGGCAAGAGAGAACCTGAGTATTGTAGCCAATCTGGCATATATTGTTAGGCTATCGAAAGCCATTGTAATCTCAATTTCAGATATCAATAAAGAGAATTGTTTCGTATACTCTGTTTCCTTTCATTGTTAATATCGAATCAAAAGATAACCATTTGAGAACTTGTCATCTTGCCTTGCACAAGCGCAACTCCAGGCTCGTGCGGCATCATGCCCCCTGCGAGGACGATGATTCGGGTGATTCCGGGTCGGGGCGTGACAAATTGGTATCAGAGCTCTAGGCTAAATTTCCTCTGGACGCTCGCTTCATTACAATTCGAAAAGTTGCCCACCACCACTTGATATCACTCTTGACTCTACTCGATGCCGCACTGGATGTTCCATACAATAAGTCTAATACAAATCGTGTAATTTTGCCGCATGTGTTTTGGAAATTACACGATGTTTGCTAAGAAAGTCGCGAGGGGTATATTACATTGAATGCAAACGAGCCGTAAAAATGTTAGTTGTGGCAAGCGCAACAAATTGTGAAATACGATTTGAGATGTTGTCGCAATGTAACATGTTGAATGAGAAATAAAATGACGCACGAAGTGCAACGAGTAATGGTAAATATGCGTTAAAATGAAAGTGAGAAGTGATAAGCCAATACCGAATGTGTTAAACGGATTGTGCATTAACTTGGAAAGTCGAGAGTAATTCATTGCACAAGGTACGGTAAATATCGGAAATGATCATTGCACGATGTGCAACACGTATTGAAAAGTAAAAAATCATTGCACGTGGTGCAACGCATATCAAATTAATCGTTGCACGAAATACAAAAGAAATTGGAAATAAATCGTTGTACCAAGTGAAATAAAATGTCGGAAATAAATCGTAGCACGATGTGCTACGCGTATCGGAAGCAATATTGTTGCACGTGGTGCAACGCATATCTAGATAAATTGTTGCACGAGATACAACGTAAGGAAAGAATTGAAATCGTAAATCGATAGAACGAATCGTTCGGTTGCACACCAAACTTATGTTGGCAAGCGTGAACATTGATCGAATCGTGTCGGGTTTTGATAGAATCAAAGTTACGGTTGTGATCAAGCACGATCACTGCGGAAATCGTGAGTCGAAAGAGATCGTTGGTTTATACAAAGTATAGCGCGAGGGAAATGGCTTAAATTTCGAGTGGTATATGCCATACCACGTAGGCGATGAATGACTCGATTTCGAGTGGTATATGGTATATCACTTGTGCGATGAATTGCATCGACGCGTTGTGAGAATTACGGAAGAATTGTCCGCAACGGACGGGGGAGTACCGAGACTCGATTGGAAAATTGTATGACGGTATGTTGATGCAAGTATTCTTCGAAAAATCGGTTGGGACGATAAGGCGAGACGCGTATCGATGAACGATACGTCGAACGAGAATGATAAGTCGGTCGGACGACCGAGACTAGCGAAACGATTATGCCTTGACGCAATAATCGGATCGACGGGAAAGGAAAACTCGAGCTTACAAATGAGTCGCACGACTTGCGATCTCGATAGAAATATTGGGCGAGGTGAATCGAATCGCATGACTTGGGATTTCGATAGAAATGTTCGGCTAGGCAAATCGAATCGCACGACTTGCGATTTCGATAGAAATATTGGGCGATGTGTATTGTAATTGAATCGCACGATGTGCGACTTCGGGGAAGAGTTGGTTGACGTGAGTAATCGTGCCTAAGAAATAGTTGGTTACATTACGGCAAAACTCATTTGAGTACGACTGAAAGCACGCGAAACTTAGAGGGCGAGATCGTATAACTCAAGGGCACGATGTTGGATAATCGGTAACTCGATTACGCGATCAAAGTATAGCGGGGTGCGGTGAATCGGAGAACGAGTGGATGCGTATGGAAAAGTTTGTTGCGAACTTGGATGTATGTGATACGAGTTAAGTTGACGTTAAACGGATTCGAAGTCGACCAACTTGCTATCGAAATTGATATGAACTATCAAGATCGATACGCAAGGAAACGTAAGCACGGTGTGAGAATACAAAATGGAGTGCGCCTTGCGCTATCAAAGTTTTGTAAATAACGGTACGAGAAGGAATGAACTGGTTGATCATGAACTTTGTGATTAATCAAGACGAGACTATAAGTCATCGACGATTGCTCGATGCGTATAGCATCTCGTATGTCGACCCGCAAATAAGATAGACTCGAACTCGATACGAGTAGATATTTCGTAAATTTGCGAAATCATCGACGGTAGTGCATGACTTGACTCGGAGGATAGTTGCGCATCAGTTGTGCCGATAGAAACAGTTTTGTCCGAAATTTGGGTAGTCGCATAGAATCGTCGGAATGTGATTTGGCTCTGAAATAAGATATAACATGGTTCGTAGTAAACTGTCCTTCGTTAATGATCCACAATTATCGAGCGTAGCTTCGGGGCAGCTGACCCTAGAAGACTTGACCGCCAAATCAAATTGAATGCTGCAGACCGTAAGATGACCCATGCGATATCGCATATGGGATTGCACTGATAACAAGTATAACACGGTGCATGTTGACGATAAGTCTAGGCGATCGAGAATTATTGGAACAACTTTCGATTGAGAATGATATAGTTAGATTTTGAGTATTCGTTGGATGAATGCTTGAATGGTTATGTTGGTCGACGATCAAACTAGAAATGCACCAACGAACTTGGTGATTCGGATAAGGCGATTGCGAGAAACGTGCTATGTACGAGAGGGAACGATAAGGGAATGGCTTACGAGTCATGTTGTTAGATTCGGATTCACCTTGCAATTGAGCTTGCATGAATCGAAATTTACACTCGATGTTGCGAGATGGATAAGTTGGGAATTTGGCTAGTAAATTCCTACTCGTTAGGAAACCGAATGTAAGACGCATCGTAAAGACCTTCGTGCTAAGGCGATCGTTGCCTTGAGCACCGTCGCCTTGATGTAAACTTTCGTGTTGGATAGGTTGTGGCCTTTGTGCAATATCAATTTAAAGTTGCGTCGGAAGAAGTTAAGCACGGTGCTAGGTAAAGTCACTTAGCGGGCGTAGTCCCGAATGTTGATAAAGAAATCGTGTCGAGATAAGTTGCCTAGCCAGACTTCGGAAATAGTTGGGTGACAATTTCGAACGCAAGGTGTTGCGAAGGATCGTTGCGATCGGATGCGCGACGGCTTGACGCGACGCATAGAATTGATAGTCCCGATGAAACATACGAAATAAGAAATGCGACTTTGAATCGCATCGTGTGCCTTGACTTTTGTTGGATGATCGCGTGTGTATCAATATGCATATGCAATGGAATTGCGAGAACAAGTGCTAAGGATAAGTCCGATCGAGAGTACGAGATGGCAAGCATAGGATTGAAATTACCTGTCAGCTTTGTTCCAATTTGCTACGACTGGACTCGGTCGAAATACATATATCTTCGGGACGCCTTGAATATAGGTACGAATCCAAATCGAGTTGTATCCAAATTCAAATCGAGCTGCAGGAAGGACTTTGAAATGTTAGTGAAAAGCTTGTGAGATATTATGAAATCGAACAACATTGGTGGGGCGAGATCATGATACGATCTATAAAACACTTAGTCGGAGTGTTGGTTTTGGTTCGAGGACGAACCTTGTTTTGAGTGGTATATTCTGTAATGCCCCGCTCCGCACGGCACATTACGCTGAAGCGTTGACTCAACGAGTCACGTTGACGGAAGAGAATGTATCGATGCAAAACGATGCGAGAGTTACGTCGACACGAGTAATACATCGAACTAAGTCGATGCGAAGAGTTGCCTTGTCCCGAAGAATGCATCGAGTGAATCGATGCGAAGCGTTGCGTTGCCCCGAATGATGAGTGCGTTGAATCGGCTCGAAGATTCTAAGAAATCGAATCGACCAAGGCGCAAGTCCGAATCGTTACAAGTATTGATTTTAGTTGGTTTCGTGTGCAGGTTATACTTTGACGGGAAAATATTAGAGGTCGATCTTTTGCAATATTTAGTAAGGGGTCTGCGAAATCAAATCGTCGCCTTGTGACTGGATGAGACTTGGGCACGCTAAGGCAAATCGGACGTATGATTCAATGAAGCACGAAGTGCTCGAATGGCTAAGTCAGGAGAGTGGCCATACAACAAAGTTAGAGAATCGAGCCGCATCGGCTCGGCGAAACGACGAAGGCGTATCGACTCAAGGTGGGAGGATTGACTTCTTTTTACTCCTTTATTCGATAAGTCAAATATATCATTGTATGCTAAGTTAACCTATCGGCGCCACGGGCGTGGTCCGATCGGAGATAATTCATAGTGTGAGTCGAACACTAAGTTAGAACAATTGAAATGAAACGTGCATCAATATGCACGAGTCGCTATGGGACATTGGATATCGCATAGGCGAGCACCTCGGTGCGCAAGCCGTAAGAACATGGGATAACTGTACTCGGCGAGTGCCTTAGTGCACGAACCATACCGTGCTTTTGCTGTACGAGTTAGACGGCTAGAACATTGAAAGACAATAGGCGAGCGCCCTAGCGTGCAAGCCCCGAACATTGAATGCTAAGTTATAGAACATGGGGATACGGTCGAAACGTGCCTACGTGCACGGGATAATAAAAGATGGCTTCGTTGCGAGAGAATACAATTGTGGCATGAATGTGGCGGAACTGTCGGATATGACATGGTGCCTCGAAAGGTGTTCAAGACCTTCGGGTCATTCGGTTGACGAGCATTGAGTTGAGGTACGATGCCATTGAATCATTGAAACGAAGTATGAAATGTAAGAACATAGAAAGCTAACGAAAGAGATGCGAGATGATAAGTATGAGTCTCGGACTCAAGACTATGTTTGGTTGTTTGAAATTAATTGCTTGAATGATAAGGGCGTTGCATGGTCGATTGGAATGGGCTCGAGATAAAATGTGATATCGCCCGTGCACGGGTGTTTCCCCCAAACGGTTAAATGCCGGAGCGCCCCGGAACCGCTTTGGCCTAGGAGGGAATCGAATAATCTTTGTAGGCGCACATCCTTAAACAAGATAGAAAAAGCCGCAAATGATGGTATGCAGCGGGAACGTTTCGGTTGTTGGAATGTGACCCAACCCGTGAAACGCCGGGCAGCCCGACCAAATAGAGAGAAAAGAAAGAGAGAAAATAAAGGAACTCCTTTAGTCCATTCCGGCGCGGATACGCCAACGGCCCTCAAATAGTTAAGGAACCATGGGTTGAAAGTGTAGGCGCGTATGCGTCCCGCATAGAGATCCTTCTTAGAGATGCACATATAACATGACAGGGAAGGATTACGGCGTATTCACCATGCGTCGGAGCAAGGGCGAGTGCGTCGACTTGGTAAGAAGTCGCACCACGAATCAAACACGAGATTTCTTGTTTGCTTGTACATTCAATTCGATAACATGCTTGATATGATAACATGCTTTACGCTTTCAAAGATGCCATAAAATTGACCCTAAGGAGAACATAGCAAGATCATAAGCTAAGTTGCATGATTCAACGTAAATATTAAAGATGTTGGTTTGGAAAGATGATCTTTGCTTCAGTACATGCGAGGACGAACGTACTGATCCTCCACCAGCTTCATGCAGGGTGCAGGAAATGGATTACTCGCGGCGAAGCGTTGCTTGAACGTGTTAAGGCTTGAAATGCCGAAGCGCATTGAAGCGTGCTATCGCATTGACGCTCGGACTACGCAGCTGGATTGATACGGCCGAGATATAGAAGGCATGATGTATGGAACGGTGAAATCCTTTGTGGGCAAGAGAGAACCTGAGTATTGTAGCCAATCTGGCATATATTGTTAGGCTATCGAAAGCCATTGTAATCTCAATTTCAGATATCAATAAAAAGAATTGTTTCGTATACTCTGTTTCCTTTCGTTGTTAATATCGATTCAAAAGATAACCATTTGAGAACTTGTCATCTTGCCTTGCACGAGCGCAACTCCAGGCTCGTGCGGTATCACGCCCCCTGCGAGGACGATGATTCGGGTGATTCCGGGTCGGGACGTGACACTGAGTACCATGGTCAGGGGTACCCACTGTAAATGGCTAAGGCTAATAACTAGAATAATACAGTAGTTCATGAAGAGACTTTCCCAGCTACCTGTTGCCCCTTTGATCCCGGCCTTATATATATACATGGGACTTGGAGCTATCTGTCATAATGAGTACATTTCCAGCCTGCCGTCGAGTGGGGCACCTCTTTAGGACACATGTATCTCACTACAGTGTGTCTGCTATACTTGTTTTTCTTTTGCTGGGGTCACTCAGGTAGCAGCAGGCGGGTAACTGGACTTAGAAATCTCTTTGCATCTTACTAGTAACTAGGCCTGTGATAACCCTAGTTAGTTAAAGTATCAAGCCGTACTTATTGCTTGGCCGTGATTGTTGGATGGAGTTCAATCAGTCTAGTCTTGTATTGATCATGTACAAGATTGTGACATGACCTGTTTTCTTATTTTATCTTGTCGATATATAAATGGTAGAAGAAACCAAGTTTTGTTCAGACGAAGGGTTACAACCCCGGTCCTTGTTTGGTTTACGGGTTGTAAGTACCTGGTTATCTGAATAGTCCCATGGTTATCTCATCGTATATCACCTGTCATACTTTTCCTTAATTACTGCCTTTTATTATGTAATTATATTCTTGTGCTAATTGCTGATTTTTGTTCCTAAGTGAAGCCTCCTTTGTGACACTTGCTCTTTCTGGGGTCTGACCCAGCTGGTTTTGTATGGCCAGATACCGGAGCAACTCCAGAGGATCTACCGATTTTCCAGCCAGATGGTGACTACTAGAAGGAATCCTGGCAACGAGTGGGTTATTTTTGGCTCTCCCACTCTATTGTAAAATTATTCTTTTGAGGCGTTTAGCCGACGAGCACGTGTTAGCTCGTGTACATTTTACTTACTGTCTGCCTACGGGCTGTAACATGATTGGCAACCTAGGGTTGATCATGTATGACTGAAACTCTTGCTAGTCCTCACATTTTGTAACGACTAGCTTCATGATCAGCTAAATATGTAATATTTGGGACGCCTTACTATTGTATATTTGGTGATCTTACATCTTGTAACGTTTACTTATTTGCTTGTGATTGAGACACTATACTTGTTATTGACCATAAGAGACTGATGGCTTGTAGTTAAACCCTCATATTTCTTGACAGCCGTGACCGTATAGTGGAGTGGATCCCATTTCATTATACGTAGCTTGCTATGTCTGCCCCCGCTTTCCAGTATTCTGGTTCTGGGGCGTGACACTCTCATGACCCATGAGATTCATTTTTCCTCCTCCTTTTCCAACATTAATTACCAAACATTATGACAAAAGTAGCCTTGATTTATTACATATTTTACCAATTAACTCTTCATTATAATTATGTTGACATTGGATATTGTTGGAACAATGATATATTTTTTTCTTTCCTTTCCTACACCAACCAAACATAGGAAAGAAAATTTGATAGGAATTCTACTTTCCTATCCCCATGGAAAATACATGGGAATTGATTTCCTTTCCGTGAACCAAACGAGGCCTAGGCCTCGTTTGGTTCGCGGAATGGAAAGGAAAGGAAATCAATTCCTTCGCATTTTCTTTCCTTTGGGAAATTAAGATTTCCATTAATTTTTTTTTTTTCGATGTTTTGGAATGCCAAAGAATTTAGAAAGGAAAGCGAATACTTCAATTTGGAAAAGTGATTCCTTCCTTGGATTGATGTAATCACTTTCTCTCCTAATTTTTCTTCCATTGGAAATCACTTTTCTTTCCTTCTCAATTATTTTGACATCCAAACATAAAAAAGTAATCATTTTTTGTTTTTCACCCCGAAGATTTCGCAAACCAAACGAGGCCTATGTATATTGTGGGGACAACCAAATAGATTCTGGAACAATTCAAACCCCAGTGTACTGCCACTGTATTGACGGAACCGGTGCCTGTGTTTTTGCTTTGATACGACCCCATTTTCAATAACCAATACTCTGTCGTCTTTGTCACAACTCCGTCGATGCTTCAAACATCACAACAACCGTCGAAAAGGGCTAGATTTTCCAACAATTTAATTTGCATATATGGCACAAGTTTCTTGGATTTATACATGTCCTATGAGTTTGGTTTCCATCATTGGATGGTTTCCGCTCACTTTGTTTTCATTTGTCGATGCAACCAAACAATATAAGTTTGTAGCTTTTCAAAAAAGGCTTAAAATTGTTACTTCTGCATGCGGAGGTCGGCATGTATGGATCAATTTCATGAATGGAACTGGTAAATATATATGATGTGTTCTACGTGGGCATCAAAAATTTCGCCAGATATTCTACACTGAAAAACTTGTATATGGACACAGCTAAGATACGTACGGCCAGGACAACAGGTTGGTCTTTTGTTGGATTTTGTTGTTTGTAAAGCAATATCAATATGATTCAAAAAGGTATCCTCTTTTTTTAGTCCAACGTAAAAAAGGAGAAAAAGTTTACCTTTGCATATAATACTTTACCCTCCTTAGTGGTTGTGTAGGGGATGTGGTACATCCCAATTCCCATCCAACCAGCAAACGCTTGCGCATTTTTGACGCGCATTTTGCACGCCACGGACCAGACCAAGGATATAAAGGTAATTTTTTTAATCAGTTGATCTGTTTTTGGGATACAAAAAATCTTCTCTCTCGTTCGAAATTCTGTTCACGCAGAAGAGAAAAATCGCAACCAGAACCTTTTTCCTCTCCTCCATCCAACTTCTTCTATGCAAGGCTGTGATCGTTCGAGGGATTCACAGGTGCACGGTGCTGTGGATCGAAGGATTCGTTGTATCTCGGGGATAGATCGTCCGGAACCCGCTACACGATTGTGGGGACGAAATTCTATTCTAATGACAGCGTTGTAACGTGTCTCGAATCCTAAACTCTTTAATTCATGTTCTTAGATTTACATCTTGTGATTTGTATGCGTTACTAATTCTGTTCAAGTTGTCCAACACAACAATCTATGTCCAATTTCAATTTGTATATCGAAGTAAACCTGACGGTGCGACTACAAATAAGTCTTTTTCATGTCCCAAATAACCAAGCATGTTCGCTGCAACCACATAAATGATTTTCTCGTTCTTCTTCCTCCTGCAGCCATCTCTGATTTTGAATCCTTGCTATGAATTGGTCATCGTGATCAAAGTGCCAGCTTGCTAGTCAGTGATGGAGTACTACGTACTGCACGGTGCAAGCAGGCATGCGCACGAAATCAACGGATCAATTCAACCCTCCCGGAATCAATGGATCAACTGACTTCGTTGTAACAAAATCATAGACGTTGTTGGTTCGGATACATGCGGTTTCTCATTCTCTAATATATATATATATATATATATATATATATATATATATATATATATATATATATATATATATATATATATAGGAAAATGTACCTAAGGTCGACCGTAGGTAAGTTACCTAAGGTCGACCTCATTTTTCTCACTTTACAACATTTTTTTCTTGAATTTTTTTTTATGGGATTCATCTACACCTTATTGATTGGCAACATACCAAATTTCAAGTGATTATAATATTGTTTAGCCCCCTATCTATCCCTTGCAAAATCGACGGTCTAAAACATTGCTGCTACACCGTCGATTTTGCAAGGGATAGATAGGGGGCTAAACAATATTATAATCACTTGAAATTTGGTATGTTGCCAATCAATAAGGTGTAGATGAATCCCATAAAAAAAAAATTCAAGAAAAAAATGTTGTAAAGTGAGGAAAATGAGGTCAACCTTAGGTAACTTACCTAAGGTCGACCTTAGGTACATTTTCCTCATATATAATATATATATATATATATATATATATATATATATTAAAAAAAAAATCAAAGCCGGTGGACGACTCCACCCGACCTTGGCCCGGAGGCCGTGGCCACCGCCACCCAGCCACCTCCGTGGGAGGGAGGACTCGAACCCGGCCCTCACCCCCGGTGCACGGTGGTGTTACCAGTACACCACAACTCGAGTGCATATATATATATATATATATATATATGTATATATATATATATACATATATATATATATATATATATATATATATATATATATATATATATATATATATATATGAAGCGGATCAAAAACTCTCCTTAGAAAATCCCCTAAAAACTCCCCTCACTCTAATCCGTAATTTAATGTTAATATTAATGTTAATATTAACATTAAATACTAAAATTAACATTAAACTTAACATTATAATTAATATTAACATTAACATTAACATTGATATAAAAAAAATTAAAAAAATAATAATATTAATATTAACATTAATATAAACATTAACATTAATATTAACAATAATATTAACATTAATATTACGAATTAGAGTGAGGAAATTTTTAGGGAGTTTTCTAAGGGGATTTTTGATACGCTCCCCCCCCCCCCCCCCCCCCCCCCCACACACACACACACACACACACACACATATATATATATATATATATATATATATATATATATATATATATATATATATATATATATATATATATATATATATATATTGTAGAAAATAATAGTTGGATAATTTTATTGATGGACTACCTCACTATATATAGGGAGTCTAGCTCCTCCACATACTACATATTCCGATATGGGACTAAAAGCCCCTTATTGACTCTCAACACTCCCCCTCAAGATGGGCGATAGATATTGATCATCCCCATCTTGTTACATAGCTTCGACAGACTTAATGAACTAAGACCCTTAGTCAGACAGTCTGCAACTTGTTCTTCTGAGCGGACATGGTCAATCTTCAGTATCCCTTGTTCTAGCTTCTCCTTGATGAAGAATCGATCAATCTCGATGTGCTTCGTTCTGTCGTGCTGGACTGGATTGTTAGCTATACTTATTGCAGCTTGACTATCGCTCAGAAGACGCAATGGTGCTCCCTTATCCAGCTTCAACTCTGTCAGCAATGCTTTCACCCATAGCAACTCTGACACTCCCAGAGCCATTGCTCTGTATTCTGCTTCAGCTGTCGACCGTGCTACCACAGACTGTTTCTTGCTTCTCCATGAGACCAGATTTCCTCCTACAAAAACACAGTATCCTGTGGTAGACCTTCTGTCGTCTATGCAGCTCGCCGAGTCTGCATCACAGTATCCCTCAACTTCTATGCGTCCATTCTTCTTGAACCATAGCCCCTTTCCCGGCGTTCCTTTCAGATACCTCAAGATCTGAAATACTGCTTCCATATGACCCTTTCTTGGATCATGCATGTAGCGACTCACTACACTCACCGCAAATGAGATATCAGGACGAGTGTGTCCCAGATAAATCAATTTCCCTACAAGTCGTTGATATCTTTCACGATCAACGGGCTCTCCTGCTTCTGCTCCCAACTTGCACTTCTGGTCAATTGGAGTGACCGCTGCTTTGCATCCCAGCATCCCTGTCTCCTTCAGCAGATCTAGTGTGTACTTTCTTTGTGAGAGAACAATTCCTTGTTCGCCTTCACACACCTCGATCCCTAGAAAGTACCTCATCGCTCCTAAATCCTTCACTTCAAACTCCTTTGCGAGTTTTGACTTCAGTTTAGTGATCTCGACTTCGTCATCACCTGTGATCACTATATCATCTACATATACAGCAAGTATAGTGATGTGGCCTCTTGCATGCTGGAGGAAGACCGTATGATCAGCATTTGTTTGACGGTATCCCATGCCTGTAACAGCCTTTCTGAATCTGTCAAACCAGGCTCGAGGAGATTGCTTGAGCCCGTATAGCGACTTCTTCAGTTTACACACCTTTCCTTGCGACGTTCCTCCGTTTGATGCCGTCGCGTAGCATCCTGGCGGGAGCTCCATGTATACTTCTTCTTGCAGGTCCCCATGAAGAAAGGCATTCTTCACATCCAGCTGGTACAACTTTCACCCATAATTCGCTGCAATGGAGACCAGAGTTCTCACGGTGCTCATTTTTGCTACTGGGGCAAACGTCTCGTCATAGTCTATGCCATATGACTGTGTGAATCCTTTTGCAACCAACCTCGCCTTGTATCGCTCGACCTTTCCTTCTGGCGTCTCTTTCACTGTGTACATCCATTTGCATCCCACAGCTTTCTTCCCTTTGGGTAATGGAACCAGCTCCCATGTCTTATTTTTCTCCAGTGCCCCAAGTTCTTCCATCATTGCAGCTTTCCACCTTGGATCTTTCTTTGCTTCCTGCCAACACTTGGGCAACGAAGTAGAGTCTAACGATGCAATTAAGGCTCGATAATTCGAAAAAATGTTAGAATAAGACAAGAAGTTGGCGATGTCATATTCGTAATCATCAAAACGAGCAGGAGCCTTACCCGCATTGATGCGAGAAGATCTCCTTAAGGGAGCAATAGGTGGTGGAGAGATCATACCATCCGAGTCAGAGAGATCCGCATCAGAATCCGAGTGATTCAGTGCGGGGGCAACATCTTCAGGAGTTGGGGCAGGAGTAGACGAGGGACTTGGTACAGTAGGCACAGGGCACGGCATAGGCACAGTACTGGACTTCTGTTGTCTCCTTCTGTAGACTTGGAGCTCCTTTTCCCTTGTCTGTTGCTCCCCCTGTGTAACATATGTATCTTCTTCTTCTTCATCTGTATCTGAGTCACTGTGCTCTCCCCCTTTCGTCCAGTTTTCTACAACCGGACACGGAACCGATCCGACGACCACATTTGGGCGTATTATCTCCCCCTCACATCGAACACCACCTGTGTTAGGTGTGTCACCAAATGCTGAACCGTCATCCGAACCATAGTATGGTTCGAGTTCTCTGAAAGTAACATCCATGCTGACAAACATCTTCCGCTCGACTGGACTCCAACAGGCATAACCCTTCTGAGTCGCCGTGTAACCGACGAAGATACATTTAATTGCCCTAGGATCCAATTTGCCAACGCCTGGCCTATTATCTTGGACAAAGCACACACATCCAAAGACTTTTGGTGGAACAGTGTATGTCGTCGCCCCAGTAAGCATTTCCAACGGTGTCTTCCAGTCCAATATTTGAGATGGCATTCTGTTGATAAGATAAGAGGCCGTCAAAATAGCCTGCCCCCAAAAGTGTTTCGGGACATTCATAGCCAGCATCATCGTCCGTGCAACTTCCAGCAGATGTCTGTTTTTTTGTTCCGCCACACCATTTTGGGCCGGAGTATAAGCACATGAAGTTTGATGAAGTATTCCATGAGTGGAAAAGTACTCAGCAACCCGTTTATTAGTATACTCCGTCCCATTGTCCGAACGAAAACACTTAATTTTAGCGCCATATTGTGTTTTCACCCGTCGATGAAAGTCCTGAAAGGCATCAAGGACGTCACTCTTATTCTTCATAAGATAGACCCATGTCACGCGGGTATAACAGTCAATAAAGGTGACGAACCATCGAAAGCCGTTAATACCAGTCGTAGGACAAGGGCCCCATACATCTGAATGTATCATGTCAAAAGCAGCTGAACTCCTAATCCCCGTGCTCACATACGTACTTCTGGTATGTTTGCCCAACTCACAAGCATTACAAAATAACTTCTCTTTATTAGCCCTTTGATATAAGGACGGATACATTCGACTCATCACTTTAAAAGAGGAATGA
The DNA here is from genome assembly GCA_029216955.1 of Iris pallida. Classification (NCBI taxonomy): domain Eukaryota; kingdom Viridiplantae; phylum Streptophyta; class Magnoliopsida; order Asparagales; family Iridaceae; genus Iris; species Iris pallida. The sequence continues at coordinate 28,873,145 of JANAVB010006599.1, read as the reverse complement.
CCGACACGCTGGTGGTGGAGTAGCAAGTCGGCTTCAACACTGCGACAGGAAGCTGCTGGTGGTGCGTCCGCAACCAAGGATGCCAATGCGGTGTCCAGTCCATTCCTGTCTAAATACCACAGCCCCTTATGCCATGTGCCAGTCCCAAGTCGTCGTCCTGTCCCCTTCTCCTGAAAAGTCACCTGAGGAATGTCAAAGGAAACAGTACAGTTAAGATCAAGTATAATGGCACTAATGGATAGGAGATTGACAGGAAAAGACGGAGCATGTAGGACATTGGTTAGAGTGATGGAGGGGGTGCATGCGACAGTGCCTTTACCCATTACAGGGCGGGATGTACCATCAGCGGTCTGAATACTCTCTGGCAATGGTAGGTGAGTATATCCCTGAAACGCATCACGGGACCCCGTGACATGGCGAGATGTCCCAGAGTCCATAATCCATCCTGACTGATGGATAGAGGCAAGAGCACGTGCAGAATCATCGGTGCTGGTTTGGGCAAAGCAAGCGAGGTGATCACCCGAGGTCGAAGACGCCCCAGGACAGTCGACCGAACCCATCTTTGTGCCTCGCAACTTCTCAAGGAACTCCCGCTCAAGTGGGGTTAATTCAGCCAGTTGAGTCTCTCCCCCTTCCTCCGCCAGATTTGCTTTGTGTCCGCCCCTTCTACCGCCATATCCTCCTCTACCACCACGTCGGCCTCCACGACCCCGTCCTCGATCAGTAGACTGATTGCGCAAGGGTTTCGGACAAAATCGGATGTAATGTCCGGAGTCACCACAATTGTGACAAACACCACCCATAGATTGAGGTTGATTGAAGGCAGCAAGGGCAGACTTTTCAACCGCGGCTGGCTCCCCCTGGGAGGAGCCCTTGTTGGGCATCAACTTCAGTCGAGCTTCTTCCTGTGTCATAACAGCTATAGCTTCTTCCAAGGTCGGAAGCGTTGGTTGGGAAAGGAGGATATTTCGTCGCTGCTCAAATACAGGATGTAGTCCCTTCAGAAATTTCATCATACGTTGCCGGGAAATATAAGCCAGAAACGTCTGAAAGTACTTTGCGAAGGCTGGTTCGACTTGTGCATCTTCCATCCCAAGAGGATCATAATGATCCAGATCAGACCAATACTTCTTCAATATGGCCGCATACTCAGAGATGGTACGGTCGTCCTGGGCTACCCTATCGAGTTCATCTTGCAGTTGAAATACTCGCATAGGGTTGCCGGAGCCGGAGTACATATCTTTGAGAGTTTGCCATATATCAGCAGCAGCCTCCATAGCCTCGACATTGTCCGACACCTGGTCGGTTAAAGAGGCAGTCAACCACCCAGCCACGACGTTGTTGACAATCTCCCACACAGCAAACTCCTTGGTGGAGTGATCGGCTGGCGCCTTGGCTTGGCCAGTGACATAGCCAACCAAGCCACGTCCCTTCAGTATCCGCATCGCCTGCCGCGACCACTTCAAGTAGTTGGAAGTGCCTTCCAACTTCGTCTCCAGCTTCTCCAGCTTCCCCATTTTGTAAGGTGACGGATCCACATCAGTATGGATGACACGGGGGGTTACCTCGGTTAATCTCTTGGATAAGATATCATCAACCAAGGCCTTCAACTCTTCGGCCGTCAGTTTGCCACTGATCGAATCCATGGCGTCTTCAACTGTGAACTCAATTCGTCGTCTCCTTCGTCGTCTTCTTCGTCGTCTACTTCGTCGTCGTCGGAGTCTGCAACTGACCCAACGTCGTCGTCTTCGTCGTCGTCGTCGTCGACGTCGTCTTCTTCAACACCAGAGACTTTACTAATGCGCTACTAACTTGGCCAGCACCGGCGCGCGCATGTAAAGTGAACACGTCAGGATACCAGAGAAGACATGATCAGTCTCTGCATAGATCCCGATGTGAAGAAGGAATAACAAATAAAGTATTTGTTAGTTCCAAACGGCGTAAGCACGGAACAGAGTTGGTGCAAATAAAGATTTGACAGCCGTCTCTATTCGAAAATACGCCGTTTTTTTTTTTTAATAATTTTTTTTTTAATAATTTTTTTTTTAATAATTTTTTTTTCAATAAAAGCTAGGGTTAGGGTTTGATGAGGCTACTAGGTCTTAGGATTAGGGTTTCCATGGAAACAAAAAAAAACTAGGGTTAGGGTAAAACTAGGGTTGGATGTGCGGCGGTGGGGGGGGGGCGTCTGCTTGGAAGGGGGGGGGGCGGTGTGCTGTTCTTGGTCGGGGGGGGGGGGGTCGGGGGGGTCGTGGGGGGGGGGGGGGGGGCTGCGGAAGAGGGGGGGTCGGGGTGGAGGTCTGCAGGTGCGGCAGGGGGGGGGTGCGGCAGGGGGGGTCGGGGTGGGGGTCTGCAGGTGCGGCAGGGGGGGTCTGCAGGTGCGGCAGGGGGGGGGGGTGCGGCAGATGCGGCAGGTTGGAGCGGCTAGGGAGGGCAGCGGGTGGAGGGGGGCAGGAGTACGGATGGAGGGGGGGCGGAGCAGCGGGTTAGGGTTAGGGTTAAAAAAAAATTATTTTGTGGAGAGAGAGAGAGAGAGAGAGAGAGAGAGTTATGGCTCTGATACCATGTAGAAAATAATAGTTGGATAATTTTATTGATGGACTACCTCACTATATATAGGGAGTCTAGCTCCTCTACATACTACATATTCCGATGTGGGACTAAAAGCCCCTTATTGACTCTCAACATATATATATATATATATATATATATATATATATATATATATATATATATATATATATATATATATATATATATATATATATATATATACATGCACACACATTGTTGGTTGATATGTGGTTTCTCATTATCTAGTGTCATGGCACTGGCAATGCGTGTGCAACGCGTCTTACAATTGTTCAGACCATTTAATATAGGAAACATAAGTTACATAACATAAAATTAAATTTACTTTTAAAAATTAGTATTGTCTGGTAGGATAGTTGAATATGTTAGAAATGTTGATATCATCTTATTTAAGAACGAGAACATTTCACCAAACTTAATGAACATAAATATTTACTTTCACTACAGAAAATAAATCACTTGACAAAAAATGCTATAATGAAATGTTATTTGTTAGCACCTTCGAGCAGCATCTTCATCAACAGGACTTGACAGGTAACTCTTGTTTACATATAAAGGGTCGATAGTCACCGGTATTGAAAATGTGCATTGTCCTGCAAGAAATAATGAAATGTAAATAAGTTATATGGAAGCAAAGGTAGTCATCAACAGGACTTGCATGGTAACTCTTGCTTTCACGTATGATTACGGGTCGGGAGCCCCATCGTTCTCGTTCGTTGGATCGAACGGACGCGTAGGGGCCCCACGCGGCCCGCACTCGATCCAATGATGCAAGAGAGGGAGGGGCGGGGAGAGGGCTCCACGAGACTCCGTATATATATATATATATATATATATATATATATATATATATATATATATATATATATATATATATATATTTTGGTAATTAATTTCTTCAACTTTCTTACTGAGTTTCGAACACTCAACCACTCGGACCGCATGCCTCTCCACTCTAGACAGGTGGTAGTGGCGAGGCATGCATGCTGTTCGAGTGGTCGGGAGATTAATTTCCAGTGGGAGCAGGGACGAACCCTAGGAAAGGACTAGGGTGGCCTTCAGCCCACCCAAAAAAAATTTGGTCTTTTTATGTCTTTTTATATATATATATTTTTAGTATTTTTTTATGAGTCAATTTATACCTAGTCTATGCTAATCCACTCTGCAGTCCATCAAGTTCAGATTTCGGGTTCCGTCCTTGAGTGGGAGATCGGGTGTTCTAGCCGGGAGTGGTGTGGTTACCGTTCTACTTAGACGGCACGGCAAAAGGCCTTCCCGTATATATATTGACCTAAGTATTTAATCTACAGTCAGTCTTCATTCTAAATTGGCATCCCGACGTAAACCTCACGGCCTGAGCCGCCTGACTCCAAATAAGTCTCTTCTCTTCCTCCAGGAAGACCTAATTTTCATCATTCCCGTACGTGATAACCATGCATCTTCTCCGCAACAACATTAAAAAAGAGAGAGAGGATGTTCTCTCGTTCTTCCTCCTGCAGCCATCTCTGATTTTGAATCCTTTGCTATCAATGGTCATCGTGATCAAAGTGCTGCCTAGCCAGCTAGAGATCATAGACTCGTGCACGGTGCAAGCAGGCATGCGCACGCGCGCGCAGACTAACAAGAGTTCAATTCAACCCTCCCGAAATCAATGGAATTTGTTGTAACAAATTCATAGACTGTTGGTACATAGACATGCGGTTTCTCATTCTCTAAAGCAACTTTTATATATACTAGTAAATGAATTATAGTTAAATACGCTTCTAACTCATTTGGTTAAGTTGCAAGGTATTTTTCTTGTTTGGTTGAGTTTGATTCTCCAAATTTTACTTTTTTCAACAATTTTTTACATAATTATTTTTTTAAAAAATAAAATGGACTGTGATATAATGACGGCTTAGACGGCTCACTTTTGAGCCGTTTTGAAGCCTCATTATATATATATATATATATATATATATATATATATATATATATATATATATATATATATGAGTGCTTTAGAACTAATCGGTTGATTTTGTATTATGAAACCAACATATGTTATACACGTTGGATTGAAATTGCATGGTTGAGATTAAATGACTTAAAAAGGTGATGGGGGTCTACACCTTTTAATCTTAACTACTAAATTTCAATATAATCTATAAAACGTAGGATGGTTCTATAATACAAAACCAACCGGCTGATTTTATATATATATATATATATATATATATATATATATATATATATATATATATACACGAAAATTAAATAATAAAATACGAAGATTAGTCACATAAATAACACGTACATGTTGCTAGTATATATAATATTTTGAGTACATTTAGATGGAAAACTAACTCTACATTAAATACTTATTCATATCATCACGACGTGCGATGATTATATGATCCCTAAGATTATTTCCTTAATTATATTTGAGATTAATCCTTGACTACTATTTCTGGCTGCTTCAATATCTCTTGAATTGTTTACTGTCGCGTTGGACAAGTGTGTTGAACCCGGTAGCTTACCAGTTGGCAAATTTGTCACATCCTAGTTGTTCGAAGTCAGTTATGTACGCAACAATAGGCCCATATCTGTACCGACGACTCGAAAGCTCACTGAAAAGTCTGAAACCATGCGATATTGTTCTTCATCCCGATGTGATTGGAACTCCAATATGTTCAAAAGAATGAGGCGCGACGGAAAAATGTTTGACTGTCGATGACAGCAATTTTTAAATTCCCTAGCATTAATTGTTGGCACCAGCAGCCTGTTGCTGCGAGATGTAACAAAATTTAATGTTTGAAGAGACCAATTAATTAGTTAGTCGTGAAAAATGAGCTTGCAGGCGAATAACCACGAAAATCTTGAACATAGAAACAAGAATAATGCTATTTGTCCCTCCAAATTGTACCTCCAAACCGTCCCTCCTTACGTGGCAGCTGACGTGTCATGTTGATGTGGCAGCTGACATGACAAATTTTAAAATTAAAATTAATATTAAATTAAAATTAACATTAATATTAAAATTAATATTAACATTAATAATAATATTAATATTAACATTAACATTAATATTAATATTAACATTAACATTAATTAATATTAATATTAAATTAACATTAACATTAATATTAATAATAATTAATATTAACATTAATTAATATTAATATTAATATTAATATTAATATTAATATTAACATGGAAAAAATTGGGTAATTAACTTTTTTGGTTAAAATTTTTCATGTCATCGGCCATGTCAGATGACACATAATATTATTTAGCATGCCACGTCAGCTACCACATAAGGAGGGTTGTATTGGAAGGACAATTTGGAGGTACGAATAGCATTACTTTAGAAACAAATATTCCACCAGCTACCACCTGTCCTTTACATGCAATTTGAGGATGGGCGTTGTCAAAGTCATAATTTTTGCAACCAAACTGATTACGCACTTCAAAATCTATAGAACTCAGCGAACGAGTCAGCAATCTTTACAGTATACAATGCGAAAGAGGGGCATGCTGGACGACGGTCTATGACCCAGACGAGAAGGTACACCAACAACATGAATTCATCTAAAATATAACTAGTATGTGATATATATTATTATTAACAAAAATATATTGTGGTGTAGTCATTAATGTGTTAATAGACCTGTTAGAAATTGCAATTACTTCACTTTGGAGTTCTGAAAAGTTGAAACTGTCGTCGAGGCTTGAATCGTGCATTTAGTAGCACTTTCCTTAAAGTGTTTCGGGCACTCCGGTAACGTCATGGAGTCAGCATGCCAGAACACCCAGGATAAGACAGCCTTTATGCCGGAGGTTCACCAGACGTTGTGAGACACTGGCATAGGGAAGAACACCTTTCTGGAAATCTTTGGAAGAGAAAAGAAAGAGGAATGAATACTCAGATTGTGTGTTTTGACTCAGAAATCTGTAGTATATATAGATGAATTCGTGTTGTTTCGTGAAGTCGCAACCCTTCTGAAACAACATTCATTCACCTGTTCGCAGATTCATTCACCCTTTAGTTTGTCTGGGCCGCTGTAAAAATAGAAATTCTCGGGACGAGAATCGCCGCGAGGAGCCCGAGGCCCGAGGGCCGAGCCTACGCCGCTCGTCCGATGCCACGTTGCCTAAGTGCACAAGTGCGTCTACAATGCGCCACTATCGCCACTATCGCCTCTACGCCCGAGCCCGTGTCCGATCCCGATCCTGAGCCGGAGCACGAGCCGGTGTTGCCGGTGGCAACACCGGCTACATTTTTATGAAGAGGATAAAACAACAACCAATGGTCACCCACTAGCAACCCTTTGGTTGTTGCACACTCCTCATGAGTGCACATTTCTATTTAAGCACTCTCAAAACCTTTCTCTTTTTCCGATGTGGGACTAAAGTCCCTTCTCTTTCCTTTTCATCCTTTAAGAACAATAAATGAAATTAATTAATTCTAACAATCCCCCACTTGTTCCATAAATGATGGAAAGAAATTCCAGAATACATCACTTAAAGAATGTTAATACGGTTAGGTATCTTTCGATTTGAACCTAACCTTAGTAGATGCAACACAAGATTTTATCAGAATCTCTGGTAGCTGGGCTTTGAACCAGTTATTCCTTGTGATAAAATCGGTGTTACTTTACACACATTCTTTTGTAGTTCTTCGCCTACATCTCTCGCTTAGCACTATTAATGGCCATGTGTTGATCCTGTCTCGTAAATTTTTATAAGATAAACTCCAGATCTTACTGAGACGGCACCATCTCTAAATTCACATTGTCACGACCCGCACCCTTATGAGGGGAACGAGCACGTGGGTACGTCCAGCCTACGCCGCAGTATCGGCGATAGAACGCTGTATATAACGTCTGTAAATACCTACGACTAACAGTTAAAATATACCTGTACAGTATATACTCTCCGAATGGAGGTGACATAACAATACAGTCTCAATCACAGAATAAAACTAAGGTAGATAGCTCAGAAGGAAAGACATATGATAGATAAAGAGTAAATAAGTGTAGAGTCTAATACAATTCCAGATATATACATCACAGGGTATCAAAATAGAATATAGAAACTACAGTCTGATAAGCTAGCTGGATCGCAGTCCAGTCAAACCTAGCTAACCTACACTACTCTGGAAGTACAAAATCTAGTGGCTCTACTATAAGGCCACGATCCAAAGCTACTCCATCTAACTCGATCCCATAATAGGTCGAGCAGTCCGCATCAGAATCATCTGTAATATATCATAACAGTATCCTGTCAGGAAAATGAGCAAGTACAAACACTAACAGCAGTTCCATATGAATTGACAAGTTCTATAAGAGACAGTATAATGAACTACAAGACAAAGATATATGAAGACTTGGGAACCGTTCGGAAGCCGAGTTACAACCCTTAAACCAAACAAGGACCGGGGTTGTAACTCTTCTCCCAAGCAGAACTTAGTCTCCAATCAAGGTACAATGTAAAAGCATGTAGAGCATGTGAGTAACTGTATATCATGCATGGTGAGAAAGTACTGAATGTAGAACAGAATAGGATATATGAAAAAAAAGTAAATATAAAATGTGCCTCGAACATTATAGCCTAATGTGATCGGTATGGGTAAAGAATCAGGCTTCCAGCCGACCGGCTACAAGTACGTGGACTCGGCCCGGCCGGGATGGTAAGCTATGGAGCAAGGAGTAGCACAGGTCAGGCTATATCCATCGTGAGGTGAGGGTATAGCTATGATACAAGTAGTAACTCAAGGTGGGCATTGATCACACTATCTATAATATTCCCTATTCTCCAAATAGTATACGGATTCGGACATAGCACGTCATGACGCGGGATTCCCAAAGAGGGGAGCAAGTC
>JANAVB010006599.1:28782191-28859691 GCA_029216955.1 Iris pallida | reverse complement strand
GGTTTGCTGAATCCCCTTAAACCCGGCCCAACACCCCACCTACCACCACTCCCCCTATTTAAAGCTTCCATCTCTCTCTCTCCTCATTACTTCATTCTCACCATTACTTCTTCTTCTTCCTCTCATTACTCCCCACCACCTACCAGCAGTAGGAGAAGGCAAGTGCAAACTTGCTTCTCAATCACCCATTTTTATGGTTCTTTTCCCTTCCTCTCATGATCCTGAAAGAGTTTAGTTCTTGGCATTTTTAGTTTCTGTGGCTTAATTTCCCTAGATCTAAGTTTGTGTATTTCGGCTGTTCATAGGTTTTGGTCCACCAACTTAGCGTGTTTTCGGAGATAGATAGTTCATGTGGTAGAACTGCTCGTTAGTCACGCACACGTTTATACCTGTTAGCGTGGATTTTTGTTACGCTCACGTCTTTACGTGCGTGCGTGACTTTTCATGCTCACGCTGTACTTGCGTGCGTGACTTTTCACGCACACGTCTATACGTGTCTGCGTGTATTTTTAGTCACGCACATGTCTGTACGTGTCTGCGTGTATTTTTAGTCACGCACACGTCTGTACGTGTCTGCGTGTATTTTTAGTCACGCACACGTCTATACGTGTCTGCGTGTATTTTTAGTCACGCACACGTCTCTACGTGTCTGCGTGGATTTGGAGTCACGCTCATGTTCTTACACGTTAGCGTGTATTTTTAGTCACGCTAACGTTCTCATGAGCGTGCGTATATTTTTTAGTCACGCTGACGTTCTCATGAGCGTGCGTGTATTTTCAGTCACGTACACATCCATGAGCGTGCGTGTATTTTTAGTCACGCACATCCTTGCGTGCGTGGATTTCTTGTCACCTTTTCACGCTCACTTGAGTCTGCGTGAATTTCCCTTCACGCTCACACTGTGCATGCCAGCGTGAATTACTTTTTCACGCTCACGCTGTCCCACGCTCACTCCTACTAGACTTGGTGTGACTTTTGGCCTTAGCTTAGACTTGTCAGCGTGACTTTCTTGACCTGGGTGTTTTTAATTGTCCTATAACTTATTCATTTTATGGTGGCATGATAATTCTTCTATTATATTCTTACGCCTTTGCGTGAATTACTTGATAAATCATGATATGATAATAAAGATTGTTATGTGGAATGTGTCATATGTCTTGATTGATCCATGGATATCCAGTATGACTAGAACTTAATTCTGAGGAGTTATAGGCTCGACCCCATTTAATACTAATTGACTTTCATGCCTTGTCACCATTGATAATGATTGTGATATTGACTAATAATTGATCATGCGTTCCTAGTTGGAACTAAGAGACTGGCTAGTCGTCTTATTGAAATGAATGAATGAGACACGTTCATGTAATGAACTATTGTACTCGATTAGCCGATCCCGAATATTAGCATACAGGCACATACAGGCTTCAAATTATTTATTTATTTATTTATTTATTTATTTAGTTATTTATTTTCTTACAAAAACTAGCATGTGTACTTTATGGTCAAGGCATGATTACTCTGTGGTTAGATTTGATTGTTGCATTACGCTATGTAAGACCTACAACATAGTCGTACGGGTATCGTTGTAGAGTTGCGCATATCGTACCCCGTACCAAAGTACTCATTTGAATGACCATGATCCACGGCATGGAATTTCACTCAACGTAGGGACTATTAAGTTAAACAAAATAATGATTGCATGGAGAGAATGGATTCCTGAGTTTTTACATGGCAGCCCCCTTGGGACGAGTAGTACCCGACGGGCCGGCTGGTTCCCACAGATACTGTAAATCTGCCATACGGGCAGGGAACGGTATCTGCTTTTATTATTATTGTATATTGATGACGGGCATCCTGCTAGGACTCGTCTAATTCATGCATGGCGCACATGATTCACTGGATAGACTAGCCTTGCTCGTACATAGTAAGAACTGAGGAATCCCTAATTGCATAATTCCAGGATAACTTGGGACTCACAATAGCAAGCCGTAGAATTTGATTGGCCGATCAAGATGATTTGTTTGTGTACTGTACTTCTCTGTTACCTAACTGGGATAATCAGAATGTCAGGACATGATGGGCCAACTTCTGTCCTTGTTTAGTTGGGAGGTTGGTTCGAAGTGTCGTGATGTGATGTGAATCCTAGTAGCAAACAAAGATCTATTATTATATTCTTTTACTTACTGGTTTATGTCCTTCATATCGTCCTTCCTTGTGGTACTTGCTATTAGAGGTCTAACCTCTCTGGTTTTGCATGGCCAGATTTAGAGCCGGTCCCCGAGGATCCAGCTTACTTCTATCTCCAAGATGGTCAATACTAGGGGCATGATTGCAGGAGGACTCGAGTGGGTTTCCTTACTTCACCGCTCATTTTGTCATTTACTTATACTTAGCCGTTTGGCACCGACATGTTAGTCGGATCGTCTCGTACTTACTTTTGCATGATTGTAATTAAGTCAGACTGCAGCTGATAACAATTGTGTATACTTGCTATATCATCTGGCTATGTTTTGTAAAGCCAGATCTCAAAGGACATTTTGACTGAGCGTTTGGGACGCCTTACTGCTTATTCTTATATGTTTCTCTATTTTCCTGTTTCTTGTTTGAAGGATTGAGACAATAGATGTGAAATGACCATAGTAAGACTTTTATGTAGTATGCACCCCCTCGTCTGGTTAGACAGCATTGATCGTATTATACGGTATTCATCTACCCGTAATACGTAGCTGGCTGAGTCATTCTCCCGCTCTCCAGTATTCTGGTTCTGGGGCGTGACAAGGTTTTAGTGGTGGCCCATGCAGGTCTGATTTCAGACTTGTGGGGTGTTTTGATTTATAGGATGTCTCAATCATACATGTTTCCCCTTGATCTCCTGATTCGTTATTCTCAACTCTTGCTTGACATTCCGATATCCTTTGACTTTATTGATCCTTCATGTCTGGTCGTTTGATTGTTCTCTTGTCCCTTTTTTTAGGGGCACTTCGTCCGCATCGGTCAGAGCTGGACAGCAACAACAAGAGCAACATGGACAACCTGACCAGGTTGGTCAGCAACAAGGGCCGGTCTCACCTCAGGAGGCTACCCAGGAGGAAGTGATAGTGGAAACAGCAGCTGGATCGCAGTATCCGGATGTTCTACCACCACCAACAGTTCCACCTACCCAAGTAGACACACCAGCCCTTTTGGAGATCATGAGAGGAATGATGGCCACTCAGCAACATCAGATGTTGGTCCAGCAGCGCATGCACACTCAGCTACAAGAGCAGAATGTGTTGCTCAACCAAGGATTGCAGACGGCTTTGGAAAGAGGAGTGAGGACTGATTCAGGAGCATCAGCTAGGTTTTGCAAGTACAACCCCCGCCGTTTTGAGGGCACGGAGGATGCCATCTCAGCAGATGCATGGCTTAAGGATATGGAGGCTATTTTGACAGCGGCTAAGGTACCGGCAGCAGAACGTATGGAACTAGTGAAGTTGTTACTTCAGGATCTCGCACGTGATTGGTGGGAATCAGAGGAAGTGGGCATCAGACGTCCTGTGGCTTGGGACGATTTCACAGCAAGATTTAAGACCAAGTACCATGGAGTTGTGGCGCAGTTTGAACTATAACAGAAGTTTATCAGCCTCAGACAGGCTGGCAAGACTGTAGATGCTTATGCAGCGGAGTTCTACAGATTGAGTAGATTTGCTCCAGAGATGGTAGCGACGGAGCGCCAGAGGGCTATGAGGTTTCAACAAGGGTTTCATCTTGAACTCTTGCAATTGATAGAGGGGCACAATTACCAAACTTTTGACGAAGTATTGACGGCGACTCGAAGGCATGAGATCACCATACAGAGGCTTGCAGTAAGGACTGGGGGTCAGAAGAGATCCCACAGTCAGATTGAAGGAGGAGGGGGAGCAGCGCCCCGAGCAACAGCACCATCCACTGGCATTCGTATCCACGATGTGGCGATACGAGGACCAGCACCACCCAGGCAGCAGCAGCAACAGCATCAGAGGAAGAACCAGCAACCCCCGGCAGGCTGCACTTATTGTGGGAAGATGGGACACACTAGAGATGTGTGTCGGACATTGAATGGACTGTGTCTGATATGTGGAAATCCAGACCATCGGGTTACCACATGTCCCATGAATTTGAGGTCAGGAGGACCAGGACAGCAGTTTCCTGCTCTGCCAGCACCAGGGGCAGGCCAGTATCGAGGACCAGCAGTAGCAGTAAGGCCGTTGGCACAGCATCCGTTAGTACCGCAGGCTCAGATATTTCGGCAGCAGGGACCGCCGATGCAGCAACACCAGCATAGACCACCCCAGCATCATCAAGGAATGGGCCAGCAATAACATCAAGCTAGGCCGCAGCATGGAAACCAGCAAGGAGGTCGAGGGCAAGCATTCACTCTGTCCTTGGAAGAGGCATTGGCATCGGGAGATGTTGTGGCAGGTAACATTCTCGTCGCCTCATATCCTGCAGTAGTATTGTTTGATTCGGGAGCATCCCATTCATTTATATCTGCACGATTTACGACACGACTAGGAATGGAGTTCGAGGCATTGCCAGGGAGGTTGAATATACTCACTGGCAATGGGCTCGTTGGAGTTAGTAGAGTTATTCTAGCGTGTAGCATTGTAGTTTGCGGGCATTCTTTACCTGCCCGGTTGATAGAATTTCCTGTTGGAAATTTCGACGTTATCTTAGGCATGGACTAGCTGAAAGACAGTCATGCGACAATAGATTATCGTAGAGGGAGTGTATCTTTTGATATTCCAGGCATGAAGAGATTCACCTTAGTCAGATCAGAGGCAACTCAACCAGAGCAGGGAGTAGTAACGGCAATGGAAGAAGTTCAGATCCCGAAGGTAGTCGATGAGTTTCTAGACGTATTTCCTGAAGAACTTCCAGGTCTACCACTGGTTAGAGATATTGAGTTCAGCATAGAATTGGCACCAGGAACTAAACCAATATCAGATCGGGTTTACAGAATGGCGGATTCAGAGCAGGCCAAGGTTTATCAGCACATAGAGGAATTGAAGGAGAAGAAATTCATCCAAGCTAGCATGTCACCATGGGCAGCACCAGTGGTACTTGTGGGGAAGAAGGATGGGTCATCCAGATTGTGCATTGACTACAGGAAGCTTAACGCGGCAACAGTGAAGAACAAGTACCCATTACCCAGGATCGACGACTTATTTGATCAGTTGAGCAAGGCTAGAGTTTTCTCTAAGATAGATCTTCGTTCAGGGTACCATCAGGTGAGGGTTCGAAAGGAAGATATTCTCAAGACAGCATTCAGGTCAAAGTATGGGCATTATAAATTTTTAGTAATACCGTTTGGTTTGACCAATGCTCCAGCAATATTCATGGATTTGATGAACCGCATCTTTATGCCATACTTAGACCAGTTTGTCGTTGTGTTTCTTGACGACATACTCGTGTACTCTGCTAGTGAAGAGGAGCATGAAGACCACCTCAGGAAAGTATTGCAGATTCTGAGAGAGAACCAGTTGTATGCCAAGCCCAGCAAGTGTGAGTTTTGGTCGGATCATATTTCATTTTTGGGTCATATCATATCAGGAGCTGGAGTAGCAGTAGATCCCAAGAAGGTAGAAGCAGTAGAGAGTTGGCCAGTACCCAAGACCGTAGCAGATGTGCAGAGTTTCTTGGAATTGGCAGGATATTACAGAAGGTTTGTGTCAGACTTTGCTAGGCTTTCAGCACCCATGACCCGCTTGACCCGGAAGGATGTGCCATTTGATTGGTCGGCAGAATGTCAGGCATCATTCGAGACTTTGAAGCAGAAGTTGATATCAGCACCTATTCTTATATTGCCAGTTGGGCCCGGAGGTTTTACAGTATATTGTGATGCGTCAGGTAAAGGACTTGGATGTGTCCTTATGTAGCATGGGAAGGTGATAGCGTATGCATCGAGGCAGCTTTGGGACCACGAGAAGAATTACCCAACTCATGATCTGGAATTGGCGGCAGTAGTGTTTGCTCTGAAGCTATGGAGGCATTACTTATATGGTGACCGAGTGGAAATGTACACAGACCATAAAAGTCTGAAGTACATCTTTACTCAGAAGGAGCTGAACATGAGGCAGAGAAGATGGTTAGAGTTGATCAAGGATTATGACGTAGAGCTTCAGTATCATCCAGGCAAGGCTAATGTGGTAGCAGACGCTCTCAGCAGGAGAGGCGGCGCATTTATGTTGACAACGCAGAGGCATATCTTAGAAGACCTTCAGAAGATGGGCATCGAAGTTATATTTCCTAGTGATGTAGGAGTTCTAACTAGTCTACAAGTCCAATCTGACTTGGTAGACAGGATCAAGGCAGCTCAGGCACAGGACCCAAGGATTCAGAAGCTTAGGGAAGAATGTGAGTCAGGACTCAGAAAGGAGATGAGGATTCACGAAGATGGTACACTTAGGTTCGGATCGCGTTTATGTGTACCTAGTGGAGATATCAGACAGGAGGTCATGGCAGAAGCTCACAGTTCTCAGTATTCTATTCACCCTGGAGGGACCAAGATGTACCAAGATATCAAGCAGCATTTCTGGAAGAACGGAATGAAGAGGGAGATAGCTAGATTTGTTTCCCGTTGCTTGGTATGTCAGCAAGTGAAGGCAGAACAGCAGAGGCCAGCTGGGTTATTACAACCGCTTCCTATTCCGGAATGGAAATGGAAACACATCACAATGGACTTTGTGACCGGTTTACCGAGATCACCAAGTGGTAAGGATGCTATTTGGGTGATAGTAGATCGGCTTACGAAGGTAGCACACTTTCTTCCTTTCAGAGTAGGACAATCTACAGAAAAGTTGGCAGAGTTATATATGCAACAGATAGTCAGGCTGCATGGAGTCCCTGTCAGTATTGTGTCGGATCGAGATACCCGCTTTACATCACATTTCTGGAAGAGCTTACATCACAGTCTGGGTACCAAGTTAAGCTTTAGCATAGCTTACCATCCACAAACAGATGGGCAATCAGAAAGAACGATTCAGACCTTAGAAGACATGTTGCGAGCTTGCACTCTAGATTTTGGAGGATCTTGGGAGAGCCACCTGCACTTAGTTGAGTTTTCATACAACAATAGTTATCAAGCCAGTATCCAGATGGCGCCATTCGAAGTACTATATGGTAAGAAGTGTAGGTCACCGCTTGCATGGGATGATATCGGGGAGAGGAAGATGCTAGGCCCAGAAATGATTGTTCAGACGGTTGAAGTGGTTAAAGGAATTAGAGAGCGACTTCGAGTTACGCAGGATCGGCATCGTCATTGGGCGGACCAGCATCGTAGGCCGTTAGAGTTCTCTGTTGGGGACCATGTATTCTTGCGGATCTCACCTACTCGTGGGGTCATTAGATTTGGCGTTCGCGGGAAATTGAGTTCGCGGTACGTGGGCCCATTTGTTATCCTTGATCGGATAGGCGATGTTGCTTATCGTTTATCCCTCCCACCTTCGTTACGAGAGGTGCATGACGTATTTTATGTATCTCAATTACGTAGGTATGTATCGGACCCAAGCCATGTCCTCGATCATTCTGAGCTGGTTGTTGGTACCAACATGTCTTACGAGGAACAGCCTGTGTCCATTTTGGACCGAAGAGAGAAGATACTCAAGAACCGAACAATTAATCTTGTCCGTGTTGCTTGGGATCATCACTCCTTGGGAGAGTCAACGTGGGAACGTGAGGATGATATCCGATCACGGTATCCACACCTGTTTGACTCACAAGGTATATCTCTTTCTGTATACCTTGATTGTCTTGATTTTTTCATGCTTATCGCCTTATGGATAGAACTACCTGATATCGTAGATTGATGGATTTACATATATAGTACTTGCTTTTGATATGGTAACAATGATTGCTTGCTCACTAGAATTACTTGTATTAGTTTAGCTCCGATATTTCTACCTGCTTGGATTTGAAATTCCGAAGACGAAATTTTTCTAAGGTGGGTAGAGATGTCACTCCCCGTTCCCGGAATGCGTATTTTTATATATGAACAACTCATGTGTATTTATTTAGTATTTATCATGTATTATTCTGTATTTAAATTTCTTTAGTTTTATGTTAATTAATTATCTGCTCTTTAAAATTTTCATGTTAATTAATTTCCTGCAATTTTATTTCTGCAATTATATTTCTGTAATTTTATTTCCTGCATTTTATTTGCTGCTTTAGTCTTATTGGGTTTCGGTTTGCTGAATCCCCTTAAACCCGGCCCAACACCCCACCTTCCACCACTCTTCCTATTTAAAGCTTCCATCTCTCTCTCTCTCTCTCTCCTCATTACTTCATTCTCACCATTACTTCTTCTTCTTCCTCTCATTACTCCCCACCACCTACCAGCAGCAGGAGAAGGCAAGTGCAAACTTGCTTCTCAATCATCCATTTTTATGGTTCTTTTCCCTTCCTCTCATGATCCTGAGAGAGTTTAGTTCTTGGCATTTTTGGTTTCTGTGGCTTAATTTTCCTAGATCTAAGTTTGTGTATTTCGGCTGTTCATAGGTTTTGGTCCACCAACTTAGCGTGTTTTCGGAGATAGATAGTTCATGTGGTAGAACTTCTCGTTAGTCACGCACACGTTTATACGTGTCAGCGTGAATTTTTGTTACGCTCACGTCTTTACGTGCGTGCGTGACATTTGCGTGCGTGACTTTTCATGCTCACGCTGTACTTGCGTGCGTGACTTTTCACGCACACGTCTGTACGTGTCTGCGTGTATTTTTAGTCACGCACACGTCTGTACGTGTCTGCGTGTATTTTTAGTCACGCACACGTCTGTACGTGTCTGCGTGTATTTTTAGTCACGCACACGTCTCTACGTGTCTGCGTGGATTTGGAGTCACGCTCATGTTCTTACACGTTAGCGTGTATTTTTAGTTACGCTAACGTTCTCGTGAGCGTGCGTGTATTTTTTAGTCACGCTGACGTTCTCATGAGCGTGCGTGTATTTTCAGTCACGCACACATCCATGAGCGTGCGTGTATTTTTAGTCACGTACATCCTTGCGTGCGTGGATTTCTTGTCACCTTTTCACGCTCACTTGAGTCTGCATGAATTTCCCTTCACGCTCACACTGTGCATGCCAGCGTGAATTACTTTTTCTCGCTCACGCTGTCCCATGCTCACTCCTACTAGACTTGGCGTGACTTTTGGCCTTAGCTTAAACTTGTCAGCGTGACTTTCTTGACCTGGGTGTTTTTAATTGTCCTATAACTTATTCATTTTATGGTGGCATGATAATTCTTCTATTATATTCTTACGCCTTTGCGTGAATTACTTGATAAATCATGATATGATAATATTGTTAATACAAATTGTTATGTGGAATGTGTCATATGTCTTGATTGATCCATGGATACCCAGTATGACTAGAACTTAATTCTGAGGAGTTATAGGCTCGACCCCATGTAATACTAATTGACTTTCATGCCTTGTCACCATTGATAATGATTGTGACATTGACTAATAATTGATCATGCGTTCCTAGTTGGAACTAAGAGACTGGCTAGTCGTCTTATTGAAATGAATGAATGAGACACGTTCATGTAATGAACTATTGTACTCGATTAGCCGATCCCGAATATTGGCATACAGGTACATACAGGCTTCAAATTATTTATTTATTTATTTATTTATTTAGTTATTTATTTTCTTACAAAAACCAGCATGTGTACTTTATGGTCAAGGCATGATTACTCTGTGGTTAGATTTGATTGTTACATTACGCTATGTAAGACCTACAATATAGCCGTACGGGTATCGTTGTAGAGTTGCGCATATCGTACCCCGTACCAAAGTACTCATTTGAATGACCATGATCTACGACATGGGATTTCATTCAACGTAGGGACTATTAAGTTAAATAAAATAATGATTGCATGGAGAGAATGGATTCCTGAGTTCTTACATGGCAGCCCCCTTGGGACGAGTAGTACCCGACGGGCCGGCTGGTTCCCACAGATACTGAAAATCTGCCACACGGGCAGGGAACGGTATCTGTTTTTATTATTATTGTATATTGTATATTGATGACGGGCGTCCTGCTAGGACTCGTCTAATTCATGCATGGCGCACATGATTCACTGGATAGACTAGCCTTGCTCGCACATAGTAAGAACTGAGGAATCCCTAATTGCATAATTCCAGGATAACTTGGGACTCACAATAGCAAGCCGTAGAATTTGATTGGCCGATCAAGATGATTTGTTTGTGTACTGTACTACTCTGTTACCTAACTGGGATAATCAGAATGTTAGGACATGATGGGCCAACTTCTGTCCTTGTTTGGTTGGGAGGTTGGTTCGAAGTGTCGTGATGTGATGTGAATCCTAGTAGCAAGCAGAGATCTATTATTATATTTTTTTACTTACTGGTTTATGTCCTTCATATCGTCCTTCCTTGTACTTGCTATTAGAGGTCTAACCTCTCTAATTTTGCATGGCCAGATTTAGAGCCGGTCCCCGAGGATCCAGCTTACTTCTACCTCCAAGATGGTCAATACTAGGGGCATGATTGCAGGAGGACCCGAGTGGGTTTCCTTACTTTACCGCTCGTTTTGTCATTTACTTATACTTAGCCGTTTGGCACCGACATATTAGTCGGATCGTCTCATACTTACTTTTGCATGATTGTAATTAAGTTAGACTGCAGCTGATAACAATTGTGTATACTTGCTATATCATCTGGCTATGTTTTGTAAAGCCAGATCTCAAAGGACATTTTGACTGAGCGTTTGGGACGCCTTACTGCTTATTCTTACATGTTTCTCTATTTTCCTGTTTCTTGTTTGAAGGATTGAGACAATAGAAGTGAAATGACCATAGTAAGACTTTTATGTAGTATGCATCCCCTCGTCTGGTTAGACAGCATTGATCGTATTATACGGTATTCATCTACCCGTAATACGTAGCTGGCTGAGTCATTCTTCCGCTCTCCAGTATTCTGGTTCTGGGGCGTGACATCTGGATTCTACAATAATGTTAGACTTAAGTTTAAAAGTCTATATGCCTTACTATTGGCAGCATAACCTACAAAAGCACTTTTGATTCCACGAGGACCTAATTTGGTCCTTTTAGGATCTATATTTTTGTAATAAGCTATGCACCCCCACACTCTAAAATAACTGATATTAGGCTTACGGTTTTTCTATATCTCATATGGTGAAATACCAGTTTTCTTCAAAGGAATTCTGTTCATTATATGACATGCAGCAAGTAAAACTTCTCCCCACAAACTAAATGATAATTCAGAATGCATTAGCATTGCATTTATCATTTCTTGATATGTTTTATTTTTTCTTTCGGCTAGTCCGTTCTGTTGAGGTGTCCGTGGTGCAGAACATTCATGAATAATACCGTTTTCTTCACAGAAGATATTAAATTCAAAAGAAAAATATTCACCACCTCTATCACTTCTAAGTATTTTAATCTTTCTACCAAGTTGATTTTCAACCTCCGATTTGTATATTTTAAAAGCATTAAAGGCTTCATCTTTATGCTTTAATAAATATACATATGTAAATCTAGAGCAATCATCAATGAAGGTAATAAAGTATTTATTACCTCCTCGAGATAATGTGCCATTAAATTCACATAAATCAGAGTGAACTAAATCTAGTAGATTGTTATTACGCTCTACACTGTGAAAATGTTTTTTAATTATTTTAGATTTTGCACAAATTTTACACTTATCTAAATCTTCAGAATTGCATGAAATTAATCCAGATTTAATTAACCTTTTCATAGTGCTAATACCTATATGCGCTAATCTACTATGCCATAAAGTAGATGACTCAATCATGTAAGCAGAAGTAGAAACTTTATTAATATTATTTTCAATGATACAAAGTTTTATCATACCCTCACCCGGTATATCCCTTTCCAACAAACACACCATTACGGGTCAATATTAATTTGTCCGACTCAAAGACAGACTTTATTCCTGGTTTACCCAACAAGACTCCACTGACGAGGTTCCTACTCATATCCGGGACGTGAAGTACGTTAGTCAGAGTTACTTTCTTCCCGAAAGTGAATTGGATTTCCACATCACCTGTTCCCACGACCGTTGAATGTCCTTCATTTTCCATCTGAACTTCTTGTCCATCATTGACTTCAGAATAGGTCTTGAATACTGCTTTGTCGTATGAAACATGAACGGTAGCACAAGTATCGTACCACCATCCTGGAGCCTTTCCTTTGACCTTCATGAGTTTGCTCACCGTAGCAATTATGTCATCTGTCTCAGTGAGATTTACCTCGCTGTTTTGGGTCTTTCGAACCCGACAGTCTCTGGCATAATGTCTTGCTTTGCCACATACAAAACAGCCGGTCTTGGGTCCTTTGGCGTTGCCGGAGTTCTTAAACTTTTGTTGGTCCTTCTTAGGACCGAGAAAGTTCTTCTTTCCTGCAGGCCTCTTGCCTTTCGCGCTTACCGCGTTAGCTTTAGAAACTCCGTTGTTTTCGGATTTCTGTCTTTCCTTCGATTCCTCTTCGATTCGAAGGTGTTTTTGTATCTGTTCCAGTAAGAAATCCTCAGAGCTGTGAAGTAGTTTCTTCCGATAACTATTCTAAGATGCTGGCAATTTAGTAATTATAGCACCAACTTGGAATGGTTCCGGAAGTTCTATCTTCACTGCCCTGAGTTTGTTGACTAGAACTTGTAGTTCGTGTACTTGGGTTAGTATAGGCTTTGTATCAACCATTTTGTAATCAAAATACTTTGATATAAGAAATTTCTTTGTACCTTCTTCTTCTGCTCTGAATTTGAATTTTAGAGCCTTCCAGATGTCAATTGTCGAAGGATTTTCTGTGTAGAGGTCATACAGTCTGTCCGACAGGGTGTTCAGAATGTGACCACGGCACAACAATTCGTCCTCTTTGTGCTTTTTTGCGTTCTGCCTTGACTGCATCAGAATCTGCTGGAGTAGGTTCTGGAACAGGTGGCAGATCTGGAACGAGGACGTAGTAGATCTTCAGCGCCGTCAGGAGGAAGATCATCTTGTCCTGCCAGCGTGTGAAGTTTGTCCCATCGAAGCGATCCAGTTTGACTAGATCCTGATTCATGACTTTGATGCTCGAAATCGCAGTCTCGGACGCCATTATTTGCAACACTTTTAGATTGTCAGAAATTGAAATTACTTCACTTTGGAGTTCTAAAAAGTTGAAACTGTCGTCGAGGCTTGAATCGTGTATTTAGCAGCACTTTTCTTAAAGTGTTTCAGGCACTCCGGAAACGTCGTGGAGTCAGCACGCCAGAAAACCCAGGATAAGACAGCCTTTATGCCGGAGGTTCACCAGACGTTGTGAGACACCGGCGTAGGGAAGAACACCTTCCTGGAAATCTTTGGAAGAGAAAAGAAAGAGGAATGAACACTCAGATTGTGTGTTTTGGACTCAGAAATCTGTAGTATATATAGATGAATTTGTGTTGTTTCGTGAAGTCGTGACCCTTCCGAAACAACATTTATTCACCTGTTCGCAGATTCATTCACCCTTTAGTTTGTCTGGGCCGCTGCAAAAATAGGAATTTTCCGGGCGAGAATCGCCGCGAGGAGCCCGAGGGCCGAGCCTACGCCGCTCGTCCGATGCCACGTTGCCTAAGTACACAAGTGCGTCTACAATGCGCCACTATCGCCACTATCGCCTCTACGCCCGATCCCAATCCCGATCCCGAGCCAGAGCCCGAGCCGGTGTTGCCGGTGGCAACACCGGCTACATTTTTATGAAGAGGATAAAACAACAACCAATGGTCACTCACTAGCAACCCTTTGGTTGTTGCACACTCCTCATGAGTGCACATTCCTATTTAAGCACTCTCAAAGCCTTTCTCTTTTTCCGATGTGGGTCTAAAGTCCCTTCTCTTTCCTTTTCATCCTTTAAGAACAATAAATGGAATTAATTAATTCCAACAATCCCCCACTTGTTCCATAAATGATGGAAAGAAATTCCAGAATACATCACTTAAAGAATGTTAATACAGTTAGGTATCTTTCGATTTGAACCTAACCTTAGTAGATGCAACAGAAGATTTTATCGGAATCTCTGGTAGCTGAGCTTTGAACCAGTTATTCCTTGTGATAAAATCGGTGTTACTTTACACACATTCTTTTGTAGTTCTTCGCTGTCACGATCCGCACCCGCTATAAGGGCACGTGTACGTAACAACGCTCAGCCCTCACCGTAAAAACGGCGTGAAACGCTGTAGGTTTTCTACTCTAACAACAGTTTATATATAATATCAAAACCTGTCGAGAATATGGTCAACTCCGAACGGAGGACAAGCAATGATAATATATGAATACTCAATCACAATTCTAAGATAAGCAAAGACTGAAAGATAAAGACAACAAGACTATAAAAATAAATATAACCTGTCAAGTCCAAATACAAATAATATACAAGTCTAAGTCCCAGTCTCTAATTCAATCCAAAATATAGAAAAATAACATAAGTAGCAAGCTGGAGACAAGGTCCAGTCCAAAATGTCTATTCTAACTAAACTAAGCTAGAGGCTCGTCGGGCGGAGCTAATCCCTGCTGAACCAAGGTCTCCAAGTCTAGACCGACTACGTCATGAGGACCGTAGTAGGTAGGACAATCCTCCTCGCCACAATCTGTAAAATTTTGTCAACATATCCAGTCAGGATGGAACGATCACAAATCTCAATAACAGTTCTAGTTAGACGATATTGAAAATGTAGCAGTAAATAGAGAGAATCTATGAGGTAAATAATGTGTACATGAATCATGGTAAGGCATGTCAAGACTGTAATCTGAATGTAAGAACAGGAAACGGAGGACAAGCAATGATAATATATGAATACTCAATCACAATTCTAAGATAAGCAAAGACTGAAAGATAAAGACAACAAGACTATAAAAATAAATATAACCTGTCAAGTCCAAATACAAATAGTATACAAGTCTAAGTCCCAGTCTCTAATTCAATCCAAAATATAGAAAAATAACATAAGTAGCAAGCTGGAGACAAGGTCCAGTCCAAAATGTCTATTCTAACTAAACTAAGCTAGAGGCTCGTCGGGCGGAGCTAAGCCCTGCTGAACCAAGGTCTCCAAGTCTAGACCGACTACGTCATGAGGACCGTAGTAGGTAGGACAATCCTCCTCGTCACAATCTGTAAAATTTTGTCAACATATCCAGTCAGGATGGAACGAGCACAAATCTCAATAACAGTTCTAGTTAGACGATATTAAAAATGTAGCAGTAAATAGAGAGAATCTATGAGGTAAATAATGTGTACATGAATCATGGTAAGGCATGTCAAGACTGTAATCTGAATGTAAGAACAGGAAAAACTGTATAAGTCATGTACAAAAAATCTGGAACTATATCTATGTGAGTTTAGTATTAGTTTTAACATGTGATCGGCTTAGAACTTGATACAATGTTTGGCCTGGCTAATCATACGTGAGTGTATGATTAACACTATACAATAAGAATACTATAGTGATACAATGATGATACAATATAATACTATGGGGTATTGATCACATATCTACGCTAACACCCCCATCCCTGACTAATATAGTGGATCCAGTCATGACACGTCATGATACGTATTTTCTGAGGAGGTCACGAGCCTACACAGAAATCGTATCTATACAATGAACAATAAACAATGAAGACTTATCCAGTGTATACCATATATAAGAGGAATAACATCTTATGACGGGATCCAGACAAATATCAATCTGTGTGAACAATGTGTCAAGAGAACAAGGATAATCTACACTAAATACTAGAAACAAAGACGATATCATAAAACAAAAATATTATCAGAGAATGTACTTGCCTGTACTGTGATGGATAAGTCGACTGAGTCCAAGAACAGTGCCTCGAAGACCTATAGATGGAATACTGTATCAATATAATGGTTTGGAAGTAAAATTAAGTCATACTGAGTCAAAATAGGTCAAGACACGTCAAACTAAGTCAATCTAGGTCAAACAAGGTCAAACTAGATTGTACAGGGTCAATCTAAGTCATATTAGGCCTAGCTAGGTCAAACTGGGTCAATGCAAGTCAAACGGAATTAATCTAGGTCGATTTAAGTCAACGGTTGACTTACAGTTGACTTTTGGTCAACTGGTCAACTCTGGTCAACTCTAGGTTAACCCTAGGTCAACCCTAGATCAATGGTGACTAATAGTTGACTTTTGGTCAAGTACTCAAGTTTAATGGAATTTGGGACTAAATTGGGTAAAGTGTTGACCCATAGTTGACTTTTGGTCCAAAAAGTCAACCGTGGTCAACCGGGGTCAAGACTAGGTCTAGACGGCTATTTCTAATCATTACCAACCTCTACAACCCATATCCAAGTCCATTTTGGACTTGGAAACTCAAATCTTGGCCGTAGGCCAATATCCTATTTTACCCTTAAAAAGGGTAAAATTCTAACTTAGGCAATTATCAAGTTAGCCTACCTACGCTTGGTATTTTGACCCGTGCTTCCTAGGGTAGTAGGATACTAGCCTATACATACGTTACCTACCAAGATACCTAGGTAAAGTGGACATCCAGTCCATCTTACGGCATATGTTGTCGATTTATCCGTTATCTTGGTAATAATCCCTCTTTAGGTTCTAACTCCCACACTAGGCTTCCTCGCTTCATCCTAAGCTTTCCTCTACCCTCTATTATGGTATTTAAACCCTCTCCTAGAACCTCGATACCGTATCACGGTATCTTGATTTTCCAAAAGTCGAAAAGGGTAAAATCCCATTATCTTGAGTATCACGAGATACTCAATGATTTTGCGTGATACCCTCTTCCTAATCCCACACGAAACTCCGATTTCAACTTCAGAGCCTATCCACAAAATCTAATTTATATTATCTAAGTCTCATCCAATTTTGGACGCGTTTCGACACTCGGAACTCAAAATCACCCTTCTACTCTATATCCAACTATTCCCTTTTTCTCTCTTTAGCTAAACTCTAACCCACTATTCTAACCCACTCTTATCTCATTCTACAAACCCACTAATAGGCTATTTTTAGGGGGATATATATGGTTATATATATAGATATATGTAGGTATATAGGGGTATATATATGTATATATATAGGGGGTTTTGTGGGGGTTAAATGGGACTAAAGGGGGGAAAAAGCTGCTGAATTTCAGCAGCAAACTGCTGCTATGCAGTCCCCATATTGGGGCTACTACAGTGTGAAGCATAGGGGCAGCACATGCTGCTGTGGTGGCTGCCTAGTGCAGCCCCACATCCCCCTCATCCCCCCTATCAACACACCACACATACCCTCTAATAACCCCTCAAACCACTCTCTATAATCCCTCTTCTAACACACTCAAAACACAAACAAATACTCACATCCAACACAAACAAACATCCACAAATCCAACCATGAGACACTCATACACATGACCACATACAAATTCACACTCTACACAAACACTAACACCCTCTCATCTCATGACACAAACAAACACATACATATATATATCTATACATATATACACACACACACACACACATATACTCCTAAACGACCCAAAACCTTATCTGAATACCCAAATCTTGCAATTCTACCCTATAGGGCCTAGACACGTGTCCCACACAAGAATTCTAACTCGCACACGCGAGCGGAAACGAGAAACGAGGCCCGAATGGCCAAATGGCCATTTTGGCGACTTCAGGGTGTCCGATTCGCGATACCGAGTGATACGAATGCCAAACCTATCCGGATTCGACCCAAACTCTACCCACGAGTTCTAAATAATAATTAGAACCTATTCTAAGTACTAGCTTGCCGATTCTAGTGTCAGTGCAAAAAGTCACCCGTGTGTTGGAACCCGAAAACCCCGAAAAAGTCTATTTTTATGATTTCTTGCGAAACGACCCCACGTATCCAAATATGGACACGTACCTAGCCTCATCTCACCCAAACTAATCTAATTAGGTCTAATTAGGTTAGGGATAACACCCAAACATGTCAATTTAAGATTTTCCCCAAAATTGGCACTAAACCTAGCTCGAAAGTCCCGAATTGAGTCCAATGGGTTCCAAACCTCTTCTAATGGGTTGTCCTACGTCTTGAGCATCCTCTAATATGTAAATAACACTAATTAGGAGCAATTACAAGAGTTAGAGTTAGGGTTTACCTCTTGGGAGTTGGAATCCCAAGGAAAAGCCCCAAAATTGGTTCTTTTTGGGTCAAGAGCCAAATCTAAGCCTCCAACCCCTCCATGCTAGATTCTACTTAGATAAAAATCACAAATAAGAGATAAACAAGGGTTAGCACCAAGATTAGAGAGAGATCTAGAGAAATGGAAGAGATTGGAAGAGATTTGACTTACTTTTGAGCCTAAAATCCAAAGGAGAAAGGAAGAGATCTTTGTAAAATGAGAGAAGGAAGAGAGAGAGAGAGGGTTTTTCTTGAAATGGGAAGAAAGTAGAGGTGTTTGCTGCTGTGGCCGGTCATGTAGGGGAGATATTGGGTTTGGGTGAAGCACATTAAGCCTCCAAACCCAATAGACTTAGGTTGGGTTGGTTCGAGTTTGGTTCGGTTTGTTTCGGTTTAAATCTAAATACTAATTAAGCCTCTAAAATGACTAATTAAGCCATGAAAATAGGGTTTATGATTTCTAGCCTAATTAGGATGGTATGTGGGCCAAGTCCAGCTAGTATGTGGGTCCCACTAGTGTCCAGGCTACCCGGGTCTCAAACTTAAGTCCAAATTGGATAAAATTCAAACTAAATCAAATAAATCCCTAAAAATCATATAAAATCAAATAAAATTTCTAAAAATTATAAAACTTGAAAAATGATGAAAATACCCCTAATTCAAAAACTGGGGGTGACAAACCTACCCTCCTTAAAAAATTTCGTCCTCGAAATTCAAACGGTCGTACTCTTCTCTAAGTCAAGCACCCAACAATCAAGGTCTACTAAATTTTATCCTAAGTTATATAACATGAAATCCAGGAAATCAGAATACATGTATGGTTTTAAATCTCTACAGTGTCATGTTATTGCAGTCTTCATTGGGGTGTTCTATTAATCTAGCATGATCATCACATATGCTAACTAAAGGTACTAAGAAAGCAATCATCAATCAATGGACGAAAAGAAAAGGTAAAAAGAAAGAGCAAGACCCTACCTCCTAGTCCAATGCCTGCAGGATCCTCAGATGTCATCATAAAAGCCCTGTCCTGGCGGGGTATATCCCTCTGCTGGTGGGGGGCGTGATGCGGTGCCATAGGTGGCCTACCCTGTGCTCCCTGAGCTACACGACGATGGTTCGAAGGACAATCCCTCGCCTGATGTCCCTCGGTGCCACAGTATAGGCACACACCCAAACGTCTCCTGCAAACCTCCCAGAGATGTCCGGACCTCTTGCAGTTGTGGCAAGTAGGTGCCTGCTGCGTCGGTCCCTGCTGCTGCTGCTGGGGCACCTGCTGAACTGGTGTCCTAATCGGAGCAGGAATCTGCTGCGAGCGTTGCGGAATAGAATGATGCTGGAGTTGAGGACGCTTAGCAGCCCCCGCGCTGCTAGTAGTCCTCGAAAACAGATCACGGTCCCTCTTGGGCTTCAGGCCCCACTCCCGCTCTACCTTGCGGGCCTCCGCATAGATCTGGGTATAAGTCTCATAAAAGGAGGGAATATGGATCTTGATGTCCCAGATCAGCCCCTCTCTGAAATGGATGGCCCTGATCTCCGGGTCACGAACCATGTACTCCGCGTATCGGCTAAGACGGCCGAACTCCGCGGCGTACTCCTCCACAGATAAACTGCCCTGCTGCAGATCCTGGAACTGCCGTACCAGGTCGATCTTGTCCGTGGGGGAAAAGAACTTCTCCTTGAAGAGGAGCTTGAACTCTGCCCAAGTACGGCCCTCTTCAGCTAGGGCTGGCTCATTTCTGAACCAGGTGCGTACAATGTCTAGCAACTGCAAACCTACCGCCTCGACCTTTAGGTCGTCTGCCATGCGGGAGGCCCTCATCTGACGCTCGATATCCTCGAGCCAATCATCTGCATAGACCACACCCTCGGTCCCACTAAAGTCATGGGGCCCGAGCTTCTTGAAGTCCTGGATATCTCCGTACCTCGGACGCGTCCCATGATGCGGAGCCCTCTGCTCCACGGCTGCAAGGGCCAACTGATGGGCATCCTCCATGCCCTGAAGCATCGCGTCTGTCTACCTCTGCTGAGCCTCGGCCTGGGCTCTCTGAGTCTCTAGCATCTGCTGGAGGAAAGTAAGCATCTGCCCCATATCTGTAGGCAGAGGAGGTGGAGGTGGAAGTATGTCTGCAACCAGCGGAGGTATCCGCTGCTGAGGAGGAAGAACGCCCTCGACAACTCCCGTCGTAGCCCCCGGCACTGCGGGAAGAGCACCCGTAACCCCAGGGACGGTCTTCGAGAGCGCTGGAGGAGTACCCCCGAGAGACCCAACAGAAGTCCCATCTGCAGGGGAAGTGACCGGAGCCTGTCCGCCAGAGGTAGCAGACCTCTCCGTCTCCCCGTGCTCCTCACCAGGAGAATGAGTCATAACTATCCTGGAGACAAATTGAAAAGAGGATATCAATATGGCATATGAAGGCAATATCAAAGGAGGACAGCTAGAATGCAGCAAATCAATATCAAAGACGGTAAGCAAGATAAGCAAGAAAAGATCCTACTGTGATTGTGCACTCTTAGCCTATAGCCTATCCTAGATACGTACCGCAGGCTCGTAATAGCACTCTAAGTCGAGCGCCACTACGACATCGTACTAATTGCGACTTCAGGGCCTGCGTGGGCCACCACTAAAACGTGTTACGACCCGCATCCGCTATAAGGGCACGTGTACGTAACAACGCCCAGCCCTCACCGTAAAAACGGCGTGGAACGCAGTAGGTTTTCTACTCTAACAACAGTTTATAAATAATATCAAAACCTGTCGAAAATATGGTCAACTCCGAACGGAGGACAAGCAATGATAATATATGAATACTCAATCACAATTCTAAGATAAGCAAAGACTGAAAGATAAAGACAACAAGACTATAAAAATAAATATAACCTGTCAAGTCCAAACACAAATAATATACAAGTCTAAGTCCCAATCTCTAATTCAATCCAAAATATAGAAAAATAACATAAGTAGCAAGCTGGAGACAAGGTCCAGTCCAAAATGTCTATTCTAACTAAACTAAGCTAGAGGCTCGTCGGGCGGAGCTAAGCCCTGCTGAACCAAGGTCTCCAAGTCTAGACCGACTACGTCATGAGGACCATAGTAAGTAGGACAATCCTCCTTGCCACAATCTGTAAAATTTTGTCAACATATCCAGTCAGGATGGAACGAGCACAAATCTCAATAACAGTTCTAGTTAGACGATATTGAAAATATAGCAGTAAATAGAGAGAATCTATTAGGTAAATAATGTGTACATGAATCATGGTAAGGCATGTCAAGACTGTAATCTGAATGTAAGAACAGAAAAAACTGTATAAGTCATGTACAAAAAATCTGGAACTATATCTATGTGAGTTTAGTATTAGTTTCAACATGTGATCGGCTTAGAACTTGATACAATGTTTGGCCTGGCTAATCATACGTGAGTGTATGATTAACACTATACAATGAGAATACTATAGTGATACAATGATGATACAATATAATACTATGGGGTATTGATCACATATCTACGCTAACACTCCCATCCCTGACTAATATAGTGGATCCAGTCATTACACATCATGATACGTATTCTCTGAGGAGGTCGCGAGCCTACACAGGAATCGTATCTATACAATGAACAATAAATAATGAAAACTTGCCCAGTGTATACCATATATAAGACGAATAACATCTTATGACAGGATCCAGACAAATATCAATCCGTGTGAACAATGTGTCAAGAGAACAAGGATAATCTACACTAAATACTAGAAACAAAGATGATATCATAAAATAGAAATATTATCAGAGAATGTACTCACTTGTACTGTGCTGGATAAGTCGACTGAGTCCAAGAACAGTGTCTCGAGGACCTATAGATGGAATATTGTATCAATATAATGGTTTGGAAGTGAAATTAAGTCATACTGAGTCAAAATAGGTCAAGACACGTCAAACTAAGTCAATCTAGGTCAAACAAGGTCAAACTAGATTGTACAGGGTCAATCTAAGTTATATTAGGCCTAGCTAGGTCAAACTGGGTCAATGCAAGTCAAACGGAATTAATCTAGGTCGATTTAAGTCAACGGTTGACTTACAGTTGACTTTTGGTCAACTGGTCAACTCTAGTCAACTCTAGGTCAACCCTAGGTCAATGGTGACTAATAGTTGACTTTTGGTCAACTACTCAAGTTTAATGGAATTTGGGACTAAATTGGGTAAAGTGTTGACCCATAGTTGACTTTTGGTCCAAAAAGTCAACCGGGGTCAACCGGGGTCATGACTAGGTCTAAACGGCTATTTCTAATCATTACCAACCTCTACAACCCATATCCAAGTCCATTTTGGACTTGGAAACTCAAATCTTGGCCGTAGGCCAATATCCTATTTTACCCTTAAAAATGGTAAAATTCTAACTTAGGCAATTATCAAGTTAGCCTACCTACGCTTGGTATTTTGACCCGTGCTCCCTAGGGTAGTAGAATACTAGCCTATACATATGTTACCTACCAAGATACCTAGGTAAAGTGGACATCCAGTCCATCTTACGGCATATGTTGTCGATTTACCCGTTATCTTGGTAATAATCCCTCTTTAGGTTCTAACTCCCACACTAGGCTTCCTCGCTTCATCATAAGCTTTCCTCCACCCTCTATTATGGTATTTAAACTCTCTCCTAGAACCTCGATACCGTATCACGGTATCTTGATTTTCCAAAAGTCGAAAAGGGTAAAATCCCATTATCTTGAGTATCGCGAGATACTCAATGATTTCGCGTGATACCCTCTTCCTAATCCCACATGAAACTCCGATTTCAACTTCGGAGCCTACCCACAAAATCTAATTTATATTATCTAAGTCTCATCCAATTTTGGACGCGTTCCGACACTCGGAACTCAAAATCACCCTTCTACTCTATATCCAACTATTTCCTTTTTCTCTCTTTAGCTAAACTCTAACCCACTATTCTAACCCACTCTTATCTCATTCTACAAACCCACTAATAGGCTATTTTTAGGGGGATATATATGGTTATATATATAGGTATATATGTAGGTATATAGGGGTATATATATGTATATATATATAGGGGGTTTTGTGGGGGTTAAATGGGACTAAAGGGGGGGAAAAAGCTGCTGAATTTCAGCAGCAAACTGCTGCTATGCAGTCC
Source organism: Iris pallida (assembly GCA_029216955.1). Classification (NCBI taxonomy): domain Eukaryota; kingdom Viridiplantae; phylum Streptophyta; class Magnoliopsida; order Asparagales; family Iridaceae; genus Iris; species Iris pallida. Next base: position 28,836,364 of record JANAVB010006599.1, on the reverse strand, counting down.
CCATATTGGGGCTGCTGCAGTGTGAAGCATAGGGGCAGCACATGCTGCTGTGGTGGCTGCCTAGTGCAGCCCCACATCCCCCTCATCCCCCCTATCAACACACCACACATACCCTCTAATAACCCCTCAAACCACTCTCTATAATCCCTCTTCTAACACACTCAAAACACAAACAAATACTCACATCCAACATAAACAAACATCCACAAACCCAACCATGAGACACTCATACACATGACCACATACAAATTCACACTCTACACAAACACTAACACCCTCTCATCTCATGACACAAACAAACACATACATATATATCTATACATATATATATACACACACACACACATATACTCCTAAACGACCCAAAACCTTATCTGAATATCCAAATCTTGCAATTCTACCCTATAGAGTCTAGACACGTGCCCCACACACGAAATCTAACTCGCACACGCGAGCAGAAATGAGAAACGAGGCCTGAATGGCCAAATGGCCATTTTGGCGACTTCAGGGTGTCCGATTCGCGATACCGAGTGATACAGACGCCAAACCTATCCGGATTCGACCCAAACTCTACCCACGAGTTCTAAATAATGATTAGAACCTATTCTAAGTAATTGCTTGCCGATTCTAGTGTCAGTGCAAAAAGTCACCCGTGTGTTGGAACCCGAAAACCCCGAAAAAGTCTATTTTTATGATTTCTTGCAAAACGACCCCACGTATCCAAATATGGACACGTACCTAACCTCATCTTACCCAAACTAATCTAATTAGGTCTAATTAGGTTAGGGGTAACACCCAAACATGTCAATTTAAGATTTTTCCCAAAATTGGCACTAAACCTAGCTCGAAAGTCCCGAATTGAGTCCAATGGGTTCCAAACCTCTTCTAATGGGTTGTCCTACGCCTTGAGCATCCTCTAATATGTAAATAATACTAATTAGGAGTAATTACAAGAGTTAGAGTTAGGGTTTACCTCTTGGGAGTTGGAATCCCAAGAAAAAGCCCCAAAATTGGTTCTTTTTGGGTCAAGAGCCAAATCTAAGCCTCCAACCCCTCCATGCTAGGTTCTACTTAGATAAAAATCACAAATAAGAGATAAACAAGGGTTAGCACCAAGATTAGAGAGAGATCTAGAGAAATGGAAGAAATTGGAAGAGATTTGACTTATTTTTGAGCCTAAAATCCAAAGGAGAAAGGAAGAGATCTTCGTAAAATGAGAGAAGGAAGAGAGAGAGAGGGTTTTTTCTTGAAATAGGAAGAAAGTAGAGGTGTTTGCTGCTGTGGTCGGTCATGTAGGGGGGATATTGGGTTTGGGTGAAGCCCATTAAGCCTCCAAACCCAATAGACTTAGGTTGGGTTGGTTCGGGTTTGGTTCGGTTTGTTTCGGTTTAAATCTAAATACTAATTAAGCCTCTAAAATGACTAATTAAGCCATGGAAATTAGGTTTATGGTTTCTAGCCTAATTAGGATGATATGTGGGCTAAGCACAGCTAGTATGTGGGTCCCACTAGTGTCCAGGCTACCCGGGTCTCCAACTTAAGTCCAAATTGGGTAAAATTCAAACTAAATCAAATAAATCCCTAAAAATCATATAAAATCAAATAAAATTTCTAAAAATAATAAAACTTGAAAAATGACAAAAATACCCCTAATTCGAAAACTGGGGGTGACATTCGCCTACATCTCTCGCTTAGCACTATTAATGGTCATGTGCTGATCCTGTCTCGTAAATTTTTATAAGATAAACTCCAGATCTTACTGAGACGGCACCATCTCTAAATTCAAATAGGTGAAGTTCTTTCAGTATCTCTGTTGCTTTACAGATACATGTCAACATTACTGAACTTCATTAAGAGTTTTATAAACTCAACCCTCAAATTGCAACAGTCGACATAATCATGTCGTTTACATCCAAGTCAACAGTTTGTTGTTATCCATTGAATCTAAGGTTAAGATTTTCTTAACATTAGATTGGGTTGCCACTGTTGTTGGAACTCTTACTCAAGGAGTTTCAATCCCATACCTCTCGAGGTAGACTTTACTAAATCCCTAGCTAGTGGTTTAGTAAAGGGATCAGCTAAGTTATAGCTGGTACGCACATACGTAAGAGAAATGATTCCATCTTTGATCAATTTCCTTACGTAGGTATGTCTTAGACTTATATGTCTAGACTTCCCATTATACACTTCGTTGTAGGCTCTTGCTAGAGTAGCTTGACTATCGCAATGTATTGACAGTTTTGATACATTCTCTTTAGCCAGCGGAACTTCTAATAGAAGATCCCTCGACCACTCAGCTTCTTGTCCTGCAGATGCTAGATCCACAAACTCTGACTCCGTGGTCGAATAGGTAATGCACGTTTGTTTCTTGCTCTTCCAAGAAACTGTCCCTCCGGCAAGCATAAATACCCAACCTGTCGTAGATTTGTTAGATTGGGTTGCCACTGTTGTTGGAACTCTTACTCAAGGAGTTTCAATCCCATACCTCTCGAGGTAGACTTTACTAAATCCCTAGCTAGTGGTTTAGTAAAGGGATCAGCTAAGTTATAGCTGGTACACACATACGTAAGAAAAATGATTCCATCTTTGATCAATTTCTTTACGTAGGTATATCTTAGACTTATATGTCTAGACTTCCCATTATACACTTCGTTGTAGGCTCTTGCTAGAGTAGCTTGACTATCGCAATGTATTGACAGTTTTGATACATTCTCTTTAGCCAGCGGAACTTCTAATAGAAGATCCCTCAACCACTCATCTTCTTGTCCTGCAGAAGCTAGATCCACAAACTCTGACTCCATGGTCGAATAGGTAATGCACGTTTGTTTCTTGCTTTTCCAAGAAACTGTCCCTCCGGCTAGCGTAAATACCCAACCTATCATAGATTTGTTATCCCCGATACTTGATATCCAACTAGCTTCGGTATATCCTTCTAATACGGCAAGAAATCTACCATATTGTAATCCAAGATTCTTGGTTTTCAAAAGATAACCAAAAATTCTTCCGATAGCCCTCCAATGCTCATTATTAGGGTTGCTAGTAAATCTACTCATTTTACTAATTGCAAATGCTATATCAGGTCTTGTGCATTGCATCAAATACATAAGACATCCAATAGCGCGTGCGTATTCTAATTGAGCGACTGCTCTTCCAGAATTCTTTTCTAGTTTAACACTTGGATCAAATGGAGTGTTCATTTCTTTGAACTTTAGGTGTTTGAACTTGTCTAGCACTTTCTCAACATAGTGCGACTGCGTAAGTTCAAAACCCCCACTGTTTTTTATTACTTTGATCCCCAAAATAGTGTCAACTATTCCAAGATCTTTCATCTTGAATGTGGAAGTTAGAAATCTCTTCGTTTCTGTAATTCCACTCATCTCGTTGCTAATGATCAACATATCATCAACGTAGAGACAAAAAAAATATCACGATATTTTCATATACTTTAGTGTATAAATACTTATCACAAACATTGTGAACAAAGCTATTAGAAATTATGACTGAGTCAAATTTCAGATGCCACTGCTTTGGTGCTTGTTTTAATTTGTACAAGAATTTAACAAGTTTGCATACCTTTTGTTCATTTCCCGGGAGCACGAACCCTTCCGGTTGCTCCATGTAAATCTTCTCATCGAGATCTCCATTTAAGAATGCCGTTTTGACATTCATCTGATGAACATTAAGATGATGCAATGAAGCTAATGCAAACAATATTCTAATTGTAGTCGTTCTTGCTACTGGTGCATATGTGTCAAAATAATCAATTCCTTCTCTTTGTCGAAATCCTTTGGCTACTAGTCTAGCCTTGTAGGTGTTTAAAGTACCATCACTATGATACTTTCTCCTGAACACCCACTTACATCCAATAGGTCTTGACCCTTTGGACAGATCGACAATTTTCCAAGTGTGGTTAAATATTATCGAATCCATCTCATCTTGGATAGCATCTTTCCAAAAAGATGAGTCCCGCGAAGCTATTGTTTCCTTAAAGGTTTTAGGATCATCTTCCACCTGAAGAATGATAGGAATCTTTCGAATAAATTTCTCTGTATTTCCTTCTACTAAGTAAAAGGAAATAAGTTGAGAATCTATTTCGTCAGGTCCTAGATCCTTAGCCTTTCGAACTCTCTTGCTGATCCGAAGCTCGGGTTGTTTTTCAACTAACTGTGAAGAGCTCTCCTCATGAGACTCTTCATTAGCAGGAATCTCAGGATCCTTATTCTTAGTAATAAGGTTCTCGAAAAATTCCACATCTTTGGATTCGACAATAATGTTAGACTCTAAGTTTAAAAGTCTATATGCCTTACTATTGGCAGCATAACCTACAAAAGCACTTTTGATTCCACGAGGACCTAATTTGGTCCTTTTAGGATCCATATTTTTGTAATAAGCTATGCACCCCCACACTTTAAAATAACTGATATTAGGCTTACGGCCTTTCCATATCTCATATGGTAAAATACCAGTTTTCTTCAAAGGAATTCTATTCATTATATGACATGCAGTAAGTAAAGCTTCTCCCCATAAACTAAATGATAATTCAGAATGCATTAGCATTGCATTTATCATTTCTGGATATGTTCTATTTTTTTTTCGGCTAGTCCGTTCTGTTGAGGTGTCCGTGGTGCAGAACATTCATAAATAATACCATTTTCTTCACAGAAGATATTAAATTCAAAAGAAAAATATTCACCACCTCTATCACTTCTAAGTATTTTAATCGTTCTACCAAGTTGATTTTCAACCTCTGATTTGTATATTTTAAAAGCATTAAAGGCTTCATCTTTATGCTTTAATAAATATACATATGTAAATCTAGAGCAATCATCAATGAAGGTAATAAAGTATTTATTACCTCCTCGAGATAATGTGCCATTAAATTCACATAAATCAGAGTGAACTAAATATAGTAGATTGGTATTACGCTCTACACTGTGAAAAGATTTTTTAATCATTTTGAATTTTGCACAAATTTTATACTTATCTAAATCTTCAGAATTGCATGAAATTAATCCAGATTTAATTAACCTTTTCATAGTGCTAATACCAATATGCGCTAATCTACTATACCATAAAGTAGATGACTCAATCATGTAAACATAAGTAGAAACTTTATTAATATTATTTTCAATGATACAAAGTTTTATCATACCCTCATCGGTATATTCCTTTCCAACAAACACACCATTACGGGTCAATATTAATTTGTCCGACTCAAAGACAGACTTTATTCATGGTTTACCCAACAAGACTCCACTGACGAGGTTCCTACTCATATCCGGGACGTGAAGTACGTTAGTCAGAGTTACTTTCTTCCCGGAAGTGAATTGGATTTTCACATCACCTGTTCCCACGACCGTCGAATGTCCTTCATTTCCTATCTGAACTTCTTGTCCATCATTGACTTCAGAATAGGTCTTGAATGCTGCTTTATCGTATGAAACATGAACGGTAGCACAAGTATCGTACCACCATCCTAGAGCCTTTCCTTTGACCGTCATGAGTTTGCTTACCGTAGCAATTATGTCATCTGTCTTAGTGAGATTTACCTCGCTATTTTGGGTCTTTCGAACCCGACAGTCTCTGGCATAATGTCCTGCTTTGCCACATACAAAACAGCTGGTCTTGGGTCCTTTGGCGTTGCCGGAGTTTTTGAACTTTTGTTGGTCCTTCTTAGGACCGAGAAAGTTCTTCTTTACTGCAGGCCTCTTGCCTTTCGCGCTCACCGCGTTAGCTTTAGAAACTCCATTGTTCTCGGATTTCTGTCTTTCCTTCGATTCCTCTTCGATTCGAAGGTATTTTTGAATCTGTTCCAGTGAGAAATTCTCAGAGCTGTGAAGTAGTTTCTTCCGATAACTATTCCAAGATGCTGGCAATTTAGTAATTATAGCACCAACTTGGAATGGTTTCGGAAGTTCTGTCTTCACTGCCATGAGTTTGTTGACTAGAACTTGTAGTTCGTGTACTTGGGCTAGTATAGGCTTTGTATCAACCATTTTGTAATCAAAATACTTTGATATAAGAAATTTCTTTGTACCTTCTTCTTCTGCTCTGAATTTGAATTCCAGAGCCTTCCAGATGTCAATTGCCGAAGGATTTTCTGTGTAGAGGTCGTACAGTCTGTCCGACATGGTGTTCAAAATGTGACCACGGCACAACAGTTCGTCCTTTTTGCGCTTTTTGCGTTCTGCCTTGACTGCATCAGAATCTGCTGGAGTGGGTTCTGGAACAGGTGGCAGATCTGGATCGAGGACGTAGTAGATCTTCAGCGCCGTCAGGAGGAAGATCATCTTGTCCTGCCAGCGTGTGAAGTTTGTCCCGTCGAAGCGATCCAGTTTGACTAGATCCTGATTCATAACTTTGATGCTCGAAATCGCAGCCTCGGACGCCATTATTTGCAACACTTTAAGATTGTTAGAAATTGTAATTACTTCACTTTGGAGTTCTGAAAAGTTGAAACTGTCGTCGAGGCTTGAATCGTGCATTTAGCAGCTGTCACTCCCCAATCCTGGAATACGTATTTTAATACGTAAACCCATAAATTGTATTTACCTTGAATTTATACGATATTTATTATGCAGTATTTCTTCATGCATTTCCCAAAAATATTCGACAAAATATTATTTCCTAATTTATTTTCTGCATTTGGACCTACAGTTTTGGCTCATTTGGGTAACCTATTCTTGGTTCACCCATGGTTCATCATGAACCCTTTGGTTCATCATGAACCCATGGGTTCAAGATTCTATATAATAACTCATCTCCTTCTCTCTCCTCTCATTTACTTCTTCTTATTTACTTCCTCCACCAACCAAGGCAAGTGCCAACTTGCTCAAGAGAAGAATCCATAATTTTGTTAATGATTCTTACAAAACTATTTGCCAAAACATGTTCTTCTCCTCAATCTATACTAGTTTAGAACTTGGAAATTTCTATTTTGAAGCTTTGATTTTTGTAGATCTAAGTTTTAATCATTTTCGAATTTCCTTAGTTTTGATCTATTTTCGTTGAAGTTTTGTGGGTTTTGATATTTCCAGGTGGAAGAGAATTCCATTTCACCCAATTGGAACTTTGGAAATCCGGATTTGGAGTTCGGATGACCAAGTTATGTTGTTTTTGAAGTTTTGGGTTCTGCCATAGTGTTCTTGCTGTTTGGAGAAGACAGTGAGCAGTGTGCAGAGCTTCCTAGCTCACGCACACTGAGCTACGCGTGCTCTTTAGCGCTGCGTACGCAGACTTAGGTACGTTTCCTGTTGGAAGCGTGTCTCCCGTAGCGTGCGTGACTTTTCACCTACGCTGTCTCCTTGAGCGTGTGTGACTTTTCACCTACGCTGCTCCCTGTAGCGTACGTGACTTTTCACGCTGCTCTTTCCCTTGAGCCTGCGTGACTTTTCACACAGCTCTTTCCTTGAGTCTGCGTGACTTTTCACGCAGCACTCTCCCTTGAGCTTGCGTGACTTTTCACGCTGCTCTTTCCCTTGAGCCTGCGTGACTTTTCACGCAGCTCTCTCCTTGAGCCTGCGTGACTTTTTACGCACGCTGCCTTGTGTAAGCTTGCGTGACTTTTCACGCACGCTGCCTTGTTGTGCGTATGCTTTTAATATTTTATTAGATATTATATGTCCATTTTATATCCTTACGCCTTTTGTCCCGAGCATGATATGAGCACTGATGTGACCCCGGAGAACAAAGTGTTCCTACCTGATACATGTACCTGAATGTCCCAGTTCTTGTTCATGCTCGACAAATGACTCGTAACTCCACGTGGCGTATTTGCAATGATACATTACACTAAGGAGGGTAGCACATGTTGACATACTGATTGACATGGATCCTCTTTGGGGTACTCGTACTAAAGTACGACTTTAGGAGGGTAATCATGCATGCCACAGCATGAGAGTCCAAGATTTCACCTAGGGTTAAACTAGGCAACTGAATATACTAGATGCATGGGGAGGGCATAGTCCCGAGATCGTGTTACACTAGTCGTCCTGAGATATTGTCTTGGCGCGCCGGCTGGTCTCCACGGATACTGTGTCATCCGCAACGAGTGGATGACTGTATCCGACTAATTCCTGCTATATATTACATGTCTTGGCAAGGTGGCCTCACGAGGGACCTGTGCTCTATGACACCTGTCTACGCGAACCCCTGGGTTGGCTAGCCTTGCTGGAAAGATACGATCTGAGGATTTTTCTAATAACATGACGCGAGGATAACCTCGTCCCACTAGAAACTCGTAGACTTGATTGGCCGTGAAAACGACTTGCTTGTATCCTATTACCTTCCGCGAATAACCGAGGGAAGCGGACTGTTGTGGTACGTGATCCAACCCATGTTCTTGTTTGATTGTTGGGTTGGTTATCGTACTATGACAGGCTGTCGACCAAAGTTATGAACGGAAGACTTATTCTGGTTGTGAAGTGCTACTTCTGTGAAGGACTGAGGAACATGGTCTATCATGGTACATGATCCAACCCATGTTCTTGTTTGATTGTTGGGTTGGTTATTGTGCTGCGATAGGCTATCGACCGAAGTCACGATCAGGAGATTTTATGGTTTATACCTTTTTAACTTATGTGAAAGTTATAGAGTACGACACGTCCCGACTCCATGCGGCACCTTTTGTCCTTGTTTGGTGGTAAGGGTGCCATATGGGTTCGAGGATGTTGCGCTACCCTATAATAGTAGCATAAGTATTACTATTATTAGTCATTCTATTAGTTGGGTTTTTAATCTTAACTCTTGTGCCCCTTTGGCGGTACTTGTTATTCGGGGCTGACCCCGCTGGTTTTGTTTGGCCAGATCTCGTAGCAGAGCCAGAGGACACGATCTTCCTTCCTGACATCCATGGTGCATACTAGGAGCATGGCGGTTCGGGGACTCGAGTGGATTTCTTCTCCACCACTCCTGCTTATACTTTTGCGGCGTTTAGCCACCGGCACCTGTTAGCCGGATTACTTGATATTTTGTGTCAGTACATAATTGTAATTAAACAGACTGCAGCTGTGTATAATTTTGTACTCCTGACTCTCTGAGATAGCTAAATTATAAAGCTAGTCTCTCATGATCATTTTGATGAAGCGTCAGGGACGCCTTACTGCTTTATCTTTAATGTTCATTTAATTGCTGATTTAACTTAATTGATTGAGACATAGAACTCTGTGGGACCATAGGAGACTTGATTGTAGCATGTACCCCCTAGTCTCTCGACAGCCACGATCGCCGTATGACGTTACGTACCTCATATGGAGTAGCTGGCCTAGTCCGTCCCCGTATTTCGGTACTGGGGCGTGAGAAGGTTTTAGTGGTGGCCCATGCAGGTCTGATTTTCAGACTTGGGGGGTATTGCGAATTATTAGGAGTCTCAATCACAACTTGTTCCCCTTGAAATTCTGTTTCAAATTCTCTGTCCTTGCCTTGATCTCTAACCTGAGTTGCATCCTCGAAATCTTCCTTGTCCGGACTTGATAATCTTATATCTTTCTCTATAGGGGTGCTTCATTCTCAGTAGCGGGTGAGGCCCATGAGGAAGAGCAGCAAGAGCATGGCTCGACTGGGCAGCAACAGGGGAGAGAACCTTCCCCAGGACAGGCACGAGCAGAAGTGGGACCAGAGGCAGTGCAGCCGCAGGTTATTGGAACTCCTGCAGCACCAGCAGCGACGGTAGTACCAGATGCCGTAGCACTCCTGAAGATCGTCCGAGGGATTCTTGTCACTCACCAACAGCAACAGACTCGGCAGCAGGAGCAGAACGTGTTGCTGAACCAGGGGATTCAGTTAGCTCTTGAGAGGAGTGCCGGGGTTGACTCGGGAGCATCAGGAAGGTTCCGTCGCTTGAACCCGAGGTATTTTGTTGGCACGGAGGATGCCATCACTGCGGATGCCTGGTTTCAAGACATTGAAGCCATTCTTGTGGCGGCCAAGGTTCCAGATGATGAGAAGGTTGATCAGGTCAAATTAGTACTTCAGGATCTTGCCCGCGACTGGTGGGCATCAGAAGAAGTTGGTATAAGACGTCCTGTTCGTTGGACCACCTTCAGTGACAGATTCAAGGCCAAGTATTTTGGCGTAGTAGCTCGATATGAGCTCCAGCAGAAGTTTATCAGTCTCAAGCAAGCAGGCAAGATCGTAGATGGGTATGCAGCAGAGTTCTGCAGATTGTGCCGTTTCGCACCAGCAATGGTGGCAACGGAGCCAGAGAAAGCTATGAGGTTCCAGCAGGGACTTCATTTGGAACTATTGCAACTTATGGAAGGACACGACTACCAGACGTTTGACGCTATTTTGACGGCCGCTCGGAGGCACGAGATTACCCAGCAGAGGTTAGCATCAAGGACAGGAGGTCAGAAGAGACCTCATTCCCAGGTTGGAGGAGGAGCAGTGCAGCGAACGTCGGCACCAGCACCCGGTGTACGTATTCATGATGCAGGAGCGCCGCGGAGGACGGCCGTGTCAACTAATACAGCGCCAGTTCGGCATCAGCAGCCGAGGAACCAGCAGCAGCGTCAGGGAGCACCCCAGGGCTGTACCTTCTGTGGGAAGGCAGGGCACACGAGGGAGGTGTGCCGGTCAGCGAATGGCTTATGCTTGAGGTGTGGTAGTTCAGACCACCGTATCTCCACTTGTCTTGTGATGCAGAGGCCAGGAGGGCCAGCTCAGCAGTTTCCAGCGTTGCCAGCTCCGGTGGCAACCCCGAGTGGAGGGCCAGTATTAGCAGTAAGGCCCCTAGCCCAGCGTCTACCAACGCAGGCTCAGATGTTCCGCCAGGCACAGGAAGCCGAAGGCCCTCAGAGGCAGCAACAGCATGGTCGAGGAAGGCCGCAACAAGGGGCTCCGCGGGGCCAGGCTCTCACATTGACCTTAGGAGAGGCTCTAGCATCTAGTGACGTGGTGGCAGGTAAAATTCTCGTCACCTCATTTCCCGCTGTAGCATTATTTGATTCAGGCGCTACTCATTCATTCATCTCTGCACAATATGCTACACGGATTGGATTAGAGTTTGAGGCATTGCCGGAGAGGATGGATATACTCACCGGCAATGGGCTCATAGAAGTTAGCAGAGTGCGCTTTTCATGTCCGGTGAAGGTGTGTGGGCATTTACTGCCCGCATCATTGATTGAATTCCCTATGGGGAATTTTGATGTTGTTCTTGGCATGGACTGGTTGAGAGACAGTCATGCGACAATTGATTGTAGAGGAGGTAGGGTCATATTCAGTGTTCCTGGGATGGAGCAGTTCATCTTTACTCGAACCTTGAAGAATCAGGCCGGAGGCGTCATCTCAGCAGCAGTGTCAGAGCCAGGACAGATTCCGAGAGTGGTCGAAGATTTTCTCGACGACTTCCCTGATGAGCTCCCAGGGATACCCCCAGTTAGAGAGGTAGAATTTAGCATTGAGTTGAACCCTGGAACGAGGCCTATTGCAGACAGAGTTTACAGAATGTCGCCGTCAGAACAGGATAAGTTGTATCAACATGAAGAAGAGTTGAAGTCTAAGGGATTCATCCGAGACAGTAAATCGTCCTGGGCCACGCCAGTGATTCTAGTTCCCAAGAAGGATGGGTCGACGAGAATGTGCATCGACTACCGCAAGCTGAATACAGTAACAGTGAAGAATAAGTGCCCACTACCAAGGATTGATGACCTGTTCGACCAGTTGAGCAATGCCAGCGTCTTTTCCAAGATCGATCTTAGGTCAGGATACTATCAAGTAAGAGTCCGGGAGCAAGACGTACCGAAGACAGCATTCAGATCTAGATATGGGCATTATGAGTTTTTAGTAATGCCCTTTGGACTAACCAACGCCCCCGCAGTATTCATGGATTTAATGAACCGCATCTTTCTGCCGTATTTGGATAAATTTGTGGTGGTGTTCATAGATGACATTCTTGTCTATTCCAGCAGAGAAGAGGAGCATGAGAAACATCTTAGGACTGTCTTACAGACATTGAGGGAGCATCAACTTTATGCGAAGCTCGACAAGTGTGAATTCTGGTTAGATCACATTTCGTTCCTGGGGCATGTAATTTCTGGGGCAGGAGTGTCAGTGGATCCGAAGAAGATTGAGGCCGTAGAGCATTGGCCAGTCCCGAGAACGGTTGCAGAAGTGCAAAGTTTCTTAGGATTAGCTGGTTACTACAGAAAGTTCGTGGCGGACTTTGCCAGGATCTCAGCGCCCTTAACGCGTTTGACGCACAAGGACGTAGAGTTTGTTTGGTCAGCTAGCTGTCAGGCATCATTTGAAGAATTGAAGAAGAGATTGATCTCAGCCCCGATCTTGACACTTCCAGTAGGAGCAGGAGGCTTTACAGTATATTGTGACACATCAGGGAAGGGTCTTGGATGTGTATTGATGCAGCATGGAAAAGTGATAGCATATGCGTCTCGGCAGCTTCGAGACCATAAGAAAAATTACCCGACTCACGATTTGGAGTTAGCAGCTGTGGTGTTTTCACTCAAGTTGTGGAGGCATTATTTATACGGGGATCGGGTAGAGATCTATACTGATCATAAGAGTTTGAAATACGTATTCACGCAGCGAGATTTGAACATGAAGCAAAGAAGATGGTTAGAACTGCTGAAGGATTTTGATTTAGATCTTCAGTATCATCCAGGCAAGGCGAATGTAGTTGCAGATGCACTGAGTAGGAGAGACAGTGCCTTTATCTTGACCTCGCAGAAGCATATTCTAGAAGACCTTCAGAGTATGGGAATCGAAGTAGTTTTGCCAAGGGATATAGGAAGAATGACCAGTATGCAGATTCAGTCAACCTTAGTAGAGAGGATAAGGGCAGCACAAGCAGGAGATCCACAGATTCAGAAGTTGCGGTCGGAGTGTGAATCAGGCCGTAGGAAGGAGTTAGTGATTCATGAAGATGGTACGCTCAGGTTTGGAATAGACTATGTGTACCGAGTGGAGACCTTCGGCAAGAAGTTATGTCCGAAGCTCATAGTTCTATTTACTCCATTCATCCAGGAGGAACGAAGATGTATCGAGATATCAGGCAGTTCTTTTGGTGGAATGGCATGAAAAGAGAGATAGCGAGATTTGTATCCAAGTGTCTGGTATGTCAGCAGGTGAAAGCCGAGCAGCAGAGACCAGCAGGGTTGCTACAGCCGCTTCCTATCCCAGAATGGAAATGGAAGCACATCACGATGGATTTTGTGACCGGTTTACCTAGATCCCCAGCTGGAAAGAATGCAGTCTGGGTAATAGTAGATCGACTCACGAAGGTCGCTCATTTTCTTCCCTTCCGAGTTGGACAGACTACTGAACAGCTAGCAGAAATGTACATGAAGCAGATAGTAAGGCAGCACGGTGTTCCAGTTAGTATAGTATCAGATCGGGATACACGGTTTACTTCCCATTTTTGGCGGAGCTTGCACCAAAGTTTGGGAACCAAGTTAAGATTCAGTACTGCTTATCATCCACAAACTGACGGGCAATCAGAAAGAACCATTCAGACATTAGAAGATATGCTACGGGCATGTACCTTGGATTTTGGCGGATCTTGGGAGGATCACCTTCATCTAGTGGAGTTCTCCTATAACAACAGCTATCAGGCTAGCATTCAGATGGCCCCGTTCGAAGCATTGTACGGAAGGAAGTGCAGGTCCCCTTTGGCATGGGACGATGTCGAGAACGGAAGTTGTTGGGGCCAGAGATGATCACGCAGACTGTAGAGATAGTTAAGTTAGTCAGAGAGCGCCTTCGAGTTGTACAGGACCGACATCATCATTGGGCAGATCAGCATCGTAGGCCTCTAGAGTTCAGAGTTGGCGACCAAGTGTTTCTGCAGATTTCGCCTACTCGGGGTATCATCAGATTTGGAACCCGGGGAAAGCTTAGTCCAAGATACGTTGGTCCTTTCAAGATTCTCGCTCGGGTAGGCGATGTGGCTTATCGACTTGCCCTTCCGCCTTCTTTAACTGGCATACATGATGTGTTTCATGTGTCCCAATTACGTGGGTATGTCCCAGATCCGAGTCATGTCCTCGATCATTCTGAGTTAGTCGTTGGTACCGACCTAACTTACGAGGAACAACTTGTGTCTATTTTGGATCGGCGAGAGAAGGTACTCAAGAATCGGACGATAAGCCTTGTCCGTGTTTCTTGGAACCATCACTCTTCGGGAGAGTCAACCTGGGAGCGCGAGGACGAGATCAGATCTCGGTATCCGCATTTGTTTGACCAATAAGGTATATTTTTGTACCTTATTGGCACGATTCCATGCTTATCTACACCTACTTATTTTTGTACTTTATGATGTATGATAATAACTGCTATGATAGTTAACTTATATATATGATTGTGCCTTGCTTGCCCTGATTTCACTATCATGTCTTGGCTGGAATTCCGAGGACGGAATTTTTCTAAGAAGGGTAGAGATGTCACTCCCCAATCCTGGAATACGTATTTTAATACGTAAACCCATAAATTGTATTTACCTTGAATTTATACGATATTTATTATGCAGTATTTCTTCATGCATTTTCCAAAAATATTCGACAAAATATTATTTCCTAATTTATTTTCTGCATTTGGGCCTACAGTTTTAGCTCATTTGGGTAACCTATTCTTGGTTCACCCATGGTTCATCATGAACCCTTTGGTTCATCATGAACCCATGGGTTCAAGATTCTATATAATAACTCATCTCCTTCTCTCTCCTCTCATTTACTTCTTCTTATTTACTTCCTCCACCAACCAAGACAAGTACCAACTTGCTCAAGAGAAGGATCCATAATTTTGTTAATGATTCTTACAAAACTATTTGCCAAAACATGTTCTTCTCCTCAATCTATACTAGTTTAGAACTTGAAAATTTCTATTTTGAAGCTTTGATTTTTGTAGATCTAAGTTTTAATCATTTTCGGATTTCCTTAGTTTTGATCTATTTTCGTTGAAGTTTTGTGGGTTTTGATGCTTCCAGGTGGAAGAGAATTCCATTTCACCCAAGTTGAAACTTTAGAAATCCGGATTTGGAGTTCGGATGACCAAGTTATGTTGTTTTTGAAGTTTTGGGTTCTGCCATAGTGTTCTTGCTGTTTGGAGAAGACAGTGAGTAGTGTGCAGAGCTTCCTAGCTCACGCACACTGAGCTACGCGCGCTCTTTAGCGCTGTGTACGCAGACTTAGGTACGTTTCCTGTTGGAAGCGTGTCTCCCGTAGCGTGCGTGACTTTTCACCTACGCTGTCTCCTTGAGCGTGCGTGACTTTTCACCTACGCTGCTCCCTGTAGCGTGCGTGACTTTTCACGCTGCTCTTTCCCTTGAGCCTGCGTGACTTTTCACACAGCTCTTCCCTTGAGTCTGCGTGACTTTTCACGCAGCACTCTTCCTTGAGCTTGCGTGACTTTTCACGCTGCTCTTTCCCTTGAGCCTGCGTGACTTTTCACGCAGCTCTCTCCTTGAGCCTGCGTGACTTTTTACGCACGCTGCCTTGTGTAAGCTTGCGTGACTTTTCACGCACGCTGCCTTGTTGTGCGTATGCTTTTAATATTTTATTAGATATTATATGCCCATTTTATATCCTTACGTCTTTTGTCCCGAGCATGATATGAGCACTGATGTGACCCCGGAGAACAAAGTGTTCCTACCTGATACATGTACCTGAATGTCCCAGTTCTTGTTCATGCTCGACAAATGACTCGTAACTCCACGTGGCGTATTTGCAATGATGCATTACACTAAGGAGGGTAGCACATGTTGACATACTGATTGACATAGATCCTCTTTGGGGTACTCGTACTAAAGTACGACTTTAGGAGGGTAATCATGTAGGCCACAGCATGAGAGTCCAAGATTTCACCTAGGGTTAAACTAGGCAACTGAATATACTAGATGCATGGGGAGGGCAGTCCTGAGATCGTGTTACACCAGTCGTCCTGAGATATTGTCTTGGCGCGCCGGCTGGTCTCCACGGATACTGTGTCATCCGCAACGAGTGGATGACTGTATCCGACTAATTCCTGCTATATATTATATGTCTTGGCAAGGTGGCCTCACAAGGGACCTGTGCTCCATGACACCTGTCTACGCGAACCCCTGGGTTGGCTAGCCTTGCTGGAAAGATACGATCTGAGGATTTTTCTAATAACATGACGCGAGGATAACCTCGTCCCACTAGAAACTCGTAGACTTGATTGGCCGTGAAAACGACTTGCTTGTATCCTATTACCTTCCGCGAATAACCGAGGGAAGCGGACTGTTGTGGTACGTGATCCAACCCATGTTCTTGTTTGATTGTTGGGTTGGTTATCGTACTATGACAGGCTGTGGACCGAAGTTATGAACGGAAGACTTATTCTGGTTGTGAAGTGTTACTTCTGTGAAGGACTGAGGAACATGGTCTATCATGGTATATGATCCAATCCATGTTCTTGTTTGATTGTTGGGTTGGTTATTGTGCTGCGATAGGCTATCGACCGAAGTCACGATCAGAAGATTTTATGGTTTATACCTTTTTAACTTATGTGAAAGTTATAGAGTACGACACGTCCCGACTCCATGCGGCACCTTTTGTCCTTGTTTGGTTGTAAGGGTGCCATATGGGTTCGAGGATGTTGCGCTACCCTATAATAGTAGCATAAGTATTACTATTATCAGTCATTCTATTAGTTGGGTTTTTAATCTTAACTCTTGTGCCCCTTTGGCGGTACTTGCTATTCGGGGCTGACCCCGCTGGTTTTGTTTGGCCAGATCTCGTAGCAGAGCCAGAGGACACGATCTTCCTCCCTGACATCCATGGTGCATACTAGGAGCATGGCGGTTCGAGGACTCGAGTGGGTTTCTTCTCCACCACTCCTGCTTATACTTTTGCGGCGTTTAGCCACCGGCACCTGTTAGCCGGATTACTTGATATTTTGTGTCAGTACATAATTGTAATTAAACAGACTGCAGCTGTGTATAATTTTGTACTCCTGACTCTCTGAGATAGCTAAATTATAAAGCTAGTCTCTCATGATCATTTTGATGAAGCGTCAGGGACGCCTTACTGCTTTATCTTTAATGTTCATTTAATTGCTGATTTAACTTAATTGATTGAGACATAGAACTCTGTGGGACCATAGGAGACTTGATTGTAGCATGTACCCCCTAGTCTCTCGACAGCCACGATCGCCGTATGACGTTACGTACCTCATATGGAGTAGCTGGCCTAGTCCGTCCCCGTATTTCGGTACTGGGGCGTGACAGCAGCACTTTCCTTAAAGTGTTTCGGGCACTCCGGTAACGTCTTGGATTCAGCACGTCAGAACACCCAGGATAAGACAGCCTTTATGTCGGAGGTTCACCAGACGTTGTGAGACACCGGCGTAGGAAAGAACACCTTTCTGGAAATCTTTGGAAGAGAAAAGAAAGAGGAATGAATACTCAGATTGTGTGTTTTGGACTCAGAAATCTGTAGTATATATAGATGAATTCGTGTTATTTCGTGAAGTAGCGACCCTTCCGAAACAACATTCATTCACCTGTTCGCAGGTTCATTCACCCTTTAGTTTGTCTGGGCCGCTGCAAAAATAGGAATTCTCGGGACGAGAATCGCCGCGAGTCGCCCGAGGCCCGAGGGCCAAGCCTAAGTGCACAAGTGCGTCTACAATGCGCCACTATCGCCTCTACGTCGTGCCCGTGCCCGATCCCGAGCCCGATCCCGAGCCCGAGCCCGAGCCGGTGGCAACACCGGCTACATTTTCATGAAGAGGATAAAACAACAACCAATGGTCACCCACTAGCAACCCTTTGGTTGTTGCACACTCCTCATGAGTGCACATTCCTATTTAAGCACTCTCAAAACCTTTCTCTTTTTTCGATGTGGGACTAAAGTCCCTTCTCTTTCTTTTCATCCTTTAAGAACAATAAATGGAATTAATTAATTCCAACAAGACCTTTGCTTTAGAGTTCCTTGGTTCAAATTTTGTTGGCAACAAGTTTTTGGCTATATTTATACTTTTTTTTATATTTTGTATGGAGGGTCCATTTTAGAAGTTTCGTCTTGGGCTCCAATTCTGATAAATATATCAGGATTTTTTTTTCCAGCACGTGCAAGCTCAGTTAAATCGTGTCTCCCCGCACACGATTTTTAGTCGGTTGTCATGTCGCTTCGGACTATTGGTGCGGATCATGTCCGCACTGGCTTTTTCATCATCGCCCCGCACGTACGCCTTCGTCCCGCACGTACGCCTCGCGCACTCCGTGCGCTCCAGAGCCTCACGGGACGGCCGACGTCTTTCGACGCCAGCAACTCAACGCCTCGCTTAGCCCACGACGCCGAAGGCGCCCTCGACATCTTCACGACGCCAACGACAGCCGATGCCGTCCAGCCACCCGTTCTATGCGCACAACGTCCTTATGACGTCTTTCCGACGTCCATAGGGCGCCGCACGACGGACCGCGTGGTCAGCCATTGTTTATAACCGTGGTAGAATGGTGCTGGTCCTCGACCGCCCGCGCGGCGTCCTAGCCGATGAGTTTTCATGCACGGGACGTCCCATTCTGTCCCACGCCAGCTCAGATCGTAACCATTTTTCGTCAGTCTTCCGACATTGTAGATGTCCCGCATCGCACAGGTCAGACTCATCATCGCCCTAAATATATCCGGTTGCTTACAAGAATATAGTCTAGTTTAGTAGCTTATATTTGTCAAGAAATTTCGGAATGAAGTAGCTTGGCAGCTACATCGATCTCCAGTTAATTACAAAAATTTAAAATTCCTAAAAAGTGAGCCATATGAATGTGTATTGTATAGTAGTCGTGCTCCACGCAATTTGGGTTGCATTGTGGGACACGATTTGAAGCAATTAACTAAACAAATCCTTGACTGCATGCGTACGTCCTTTGAATTTGGAATGCAATGAGAAGAGGCATATGCATCGAGGAAGAGGTTTATGCCATTGTACAACTTTATTATACACACATGCATGAATCTTTGGTCTCCAGTCTCTAGTATTAATATTATACTGTACCGAAAAATCATTATATACGAAATCTACTCTACTGATGATGCATTATCATAATCGTGATTGGACTATGTATGTTACTTATGCAATGTTGACTCTAAATAGCAACGTGATAATATTGTGTACATGTACTTAGCAGCGGAATTTATATATTTTTTAACATTCTGAAATACCTAATGCACCACCAAATTATGTGGATAAAAAATTAATTAACTAAGTATAAAATTATGTCTTCGTGTGTGTGACAGACTCTTGGTCTGAAGGTCTACAAACTCGACCCGAATGCCCACACATTAATTCCTAACATGAGAAATTTAATTATGTACACTCCGAGCCCGAAGGCCTCTGCACCGCACTTGTATCACACTCGCATCGTACCGCAACCGGCCTGCACTCTGGTTGTCTTCATATTAATTTTTGGCTAAATTACAACTTGATACCCTCAACTATCTAAAATGTTCAACTTGATACCCTTAACTTTGATAGGTACTAACTTAATACCCTCAACTATATAATAATTTTATATTTATACCCAAAATTTTAAAAATGACAAAATTATCCCTCCCCCCTCCTTCTCCAGTAGCACCCCCTCCGACCGCGACCGACTCCCATAGCAGCCCCGGCGTTCCCCGGCGAACACCGCGCCCCCGTCGCCCCGTGCCCCCTGCCACGCGCGCCCCTACCGCCCCGTCCCCCGCGCGCCCCGCCACCCCGTGCCCCGCACGCACCCGCCCACGTGCCCCGCGACCCCCCCCCCCCCCCCCCCCCCCCCCCGCCTCCGGCTGCTTCCCAAGCGCGCGATCCTGCCGCCTCGCGCAACTCCGGGCAGGCCAACGCGGGGTGGGGGGAGGGGAGTTCGCGAGCTGGAGGGGGAGGGGGGTCGCCGACGGGAGGGACGGGGGGGGGGGAGGTCGTCGACCGGAGGCAGGGGGGTTGGGTGGAGGGGGGGGGAGGTCGCCGGCGGCAGAGAGGGGGGGTGGGAGGTCGTCGGCCAGGAGGCAGGAGGGGGGGGGGGGGGGTTGGAGGGGAGGGACAATTTTGTCCAATTTTTTTTCAGAATATCAAATTAGTACCTATCAAAGTTGAGGGTATCAAGTTGAAAAACTGAAATAGTTAAGGGTATTAAGTTATAATTTAGCCTTAATTTTTTCACAGAAAATTAAATGTGATTCTTCCGTTGCTCGAACCAGCAATCTCGGAGGAATATGTCTCATTCTAACCACTTGAGATAGAAATCCTTGGCGCGCTCGCACACACACATAATGTTTGTAAGATTGAAAATGTGTTTGATTTATTAGGACTATTTGTGGCTAGCTAGCAAAGATCTATAAGAATATGTGTTCTCTATATATATTAGATACAAATTTCTAATAAAATTGCTTCTTCATTGTAATCTGTAACTATACATGTTCCTTTCAGTTATTTGCTCACCATAATCTTAATAAGAATAGTTTAATTGATTTTCCTGCCGCCACCCTCACCCTACTCGAAAACAATTATGCTATTTGACTCCCAAAATTTTTGGGTGATGCCATCTTCCATTATGTGACATCTGACATGACATGACAGCTGACATATCATGTTTTAATCCAAAAAATTAATTACCAATTTTTTTTTATTGTTAATGTTAATGCTAATGCTAATTTTAATTTAATGTTAATATTATTTTTAATGTTAAAATTAATGTTAATGTTAATTTTAATTTTAATTTTAATTTTAGTTTTAATGTTAATGCTAATTTTAGTTTAATGTTAATATTAATATTAATTTTAATGTTAATGTTAATGTTAAAGTTAATATTAATGTTAATATTAATGTTCATGTTAATTGGATATTAATATTAATGTTTAATGTTTAATTTTGTCATGTTAGCTGATATATCATCTGCCATGTCACATGGCACATAATGAAAGATGGTAAGCATATATATATATATATATATATATATATATATATATATATATATATATATATATATATTTTTTTTTTTTTGAAGCAATGGGTACTTGTGGCGAACTCGCCTCCACTGAGGCTCGAACTCCCGACCACTTGGGCCGCATGCATCTCTCTTAACCACTAGGCTAGAGATCATTTGCATATATATATATATATATATATATATATATATATATATATATATATATATATATATATATATATATATATATATATATACTCTTTGAAGCTAAATATTGATCAAATCTTCATTCTTCCTCTTAGTTGTTGTTGAAGACATGGCGACAGCTTATTTTGTATATTTTACTTCTTACGGTGTCAATCTAATTGGTTGATCAATCTTGAGAAAAATTTCAAGAAATACTTTTCTTGCGTCGGCCTCTAAATAACTTGATCGATTTTTGAAAGAGAGAGGAAGCAGATGTTTTGGAACAACTCTCCCTCTTAACAAAAGGAGGTTATGCAAGACCCTCGAGCCTCTCATTGAAAATAACGATATGTTGGCATCACACTTTTTTTTTTCCTCCCCCCTTTCCTTTCTCCAAGTCGTACAATGTGATTATAAGAGGCGCGAATTAGTCACACGCTAGTCGCTTGTGGTGCTTTGACAACAAGGTGAAATATGTGTAGGTTTTGTTGTTCAAAAGTCTATTGATCGAACGAAAAGCTTAAACTAGTTTGATCGTACAAATAAAATGAAGTAGTTGGCTTGTCGCACATGCATATATGCATAGAATAGTTTGTGTTAATTGTATGAGACTTTTAACGAAGAATGTTCGTCACTAATAGCCACCAAAAAGTTTGAGTATCCAAAGTTTAAAACGAACAAATTCAGTACCCAAAGTCTAATTAGGTCATAAATCGGTACCCTTATAAAAAATAATTATATATATGAAGGCATTTATTGTAACAAAAATGTTATTTGTCACCCAGAAAATTTGCATGATACGATCTCTCATTATGTGGCATATGATAAGACTGTTTACATGATAGCTGGCATGACAAAATTTGACATTAACATTTATATTAAACTAACATTAATGTTAAATTAACATTTAATTAACATTAAAACTAAAATTAGCATTATTATTAATATTAACATTAACATTAATATTAACTTTAAAATTCATATTAATATTAATATTAAAATTAGTATTAATATTAACATTAACATTAACATTAAAAAAGTTGGATAATTAATTTTTTGTTTTAAAATTTGTCATATTTGCTGCCATGTTAGATGTCACATAATGAAATATAGTATCACCCAATTTTTTTTTTGAAGACAAGTATCATAATTGCTATCATAATGTTAATTTTTCCTAAATCAATTTTGGATGAGAGGTTCTTACGATGTCCCAATATCAAAAGATTGCTCCATAAATCATAAAAAGTAGCATAGATACTTTAACAAGACAATAATTATGTACTCTAACAAGACAACAACCAATGCATATCTCCGGATTATGTAGACTGTATTTTAGTGACTCGTGAATTGGAATACAATGTATTTAAGATTACCCTATAAATTGAGTCAATTAGCTTATCTACCAAGAAACTAGCGGTAACACTAACACCAGTAAGTTTAGCGTTTGTAGTTCATGTAAAAAATAGCGCGGACGTCAGATAGGTTCGAGTCTTCCAACCGTAAAAACTTGTAGATGTGTGTGAGTTGTAATTAAAAAAAAGTAACACTAATAAAGGAGGAGAGGAGCATGTGTGGGTTTAAATTTCAACTCTTAAAACAATTAAATAAGAGGAGGTCTAGTGTTGAACAATTATTAATGAGTGGCCTAATTTTAAATTTTTTTACGTATGTATCCATATATAATACCAGCCTCCAAACACCATTTTCTGCTGATCAACGTCAACTAAAATCCTTACACCGAATCTTATAACAGTAGAAATACAAAGATATCATGTCCACATAGATGCAAGAATTAAATATGATGATTAAAAATTAATAAACTTATGTTGTCACGCTTAATGACTATATACATGGCTGCTAGTGCTTGTTATGCAAAATTAAATATCATAATTTTATTGCTTAGTGACCTTTTTTTCAGGCTCATTATAGTCCATGTTAAGTGAAAAATCTCATGCTTGAATTGCTCAGTGACCATTTTCATGTCCATTATACTCCGAAAGCAAGGTGGAAAACTTTAGAATTGAGGAGGAAGCGATTGTGATAGCTGTTCGTCTTTACTGTAAGCATCTTTTGGCTTCATAGTTGGAGATGGGAGAAAGAAAGATGCAAACTACTTTTTTTACTAAAATGTTTATAAATACTTATGTCTCCTAATCAATTTTGAAAGATTTGCAGTTTTTTTTTCTTATTAATTGATATTGGAATATAGAAGGTTTATAGTTAATAGGAGAACTCATGGGAGGAAAAAAAAAAGGACAAGAAAGAGAACCTAAATGTTTCTACTTGATAATCTAAAGTTTACTAGTTTAATTTTATTTTTTCCATTTTTTGTCGAGAAAAAAAAAAGAACAAGAAAGAGAACCTAAATGTATCTTAATATCAGATAAATGTAGAATAAAAGGGTATTTGTTTTTTTTCACTAGATAGTACTGAGCATTTTAAATATTGCTCAAACAAGCGTGTGATCCACCAACTTAAGTTATTTACTTTTTTTTACTTTAAAGTTTAAATTGTTCATCACTACAGAGTGAATGACGTCCTTTATAAGTGGTGAATTATAAGCTCAGCTCAAGATTTGAGCTTATAATTCAAGTACTACGTATCTTGTAAGTGCAAAAAAAAATCCTAAGCCTTAACAAATTTAATTATTACAAAACATGTCCATACAAGCTTAGTCCTTTCTTCTTCTGGTTTTCTTTAGTTCTAGAAACACACCCAAAAAAATAATTTTAAACTTTCCAAATTATCAAATAACTTCCGGTGTCCAAAAATTGATATTTGGTTTAAAGTTAATAGTTAAATATTTTTGGTGAAAAAAAATACTTATCATATTTTTTATTTAAGGTGAACTTGAGGATGTAATAGTTTTCAGAAATTTTACTGTACCGATATTAAATTATATAAAATTGACGAAAACGATAAAACTTATAGAATTTAGCGTCCACGATAGCATCCGACATTGCGTGTGTCGGAAAATTGGTCAAGCCCAATTTCCGACACACCGTTTGTCGGAAATTGGACCCGTGTGTCGGAAATTTGGCATGACCAATATTTTCGACACACGCAATGTCGGAAATTCGTTGGCTTGTTTTTTTTTCCCTGCGTTGGTTCGGTTTTGTTTCTTTGGGTTGGTTCAGGAGTGGTAAATTGGTTGGTGGAGTAAAGTAGATCTGAGAAAAAAAATGAGTAGGAGAAGTAGAAGAGAACAGAGAAGAAGAAGAAGTAAGAAGGAGCCAGAAGAAGAAGAAGTGAGAAGAAGAAGAAGAAGAAGAAGGCAGAAGAAGAAGAAGAAGAAGAAGTCTTGGTTAGTAAATCTAATCTAGCATTTTATATTATCATTCTGTTAGCATTTTATATTATGATATTAATATACGGTGATTGTGCATTCACTTGAAGAACAAATTTTCATGCATCTTCACTATCTACATTTATACAATTAGATACGAAAATATGTACTAATATAAATCCGTAGTCGATAGAATATTGATCAATAATTAGATTATGTAAACTAAGAAATGAAATATTTCGATCAACTAAAAGAACTTGGGTTAAACCCCCTTGATACGCTAACCCATTTAGTACACCTCCAAGTGAGCATAGTATTGTTAGATTTCCATCCATGTTGACAACAAGATGAACTTTCTGTAGGAAGAGAGGAGCTTCAGCTTTCAACGAAATAGACTAACCTCCTACTGAATGAGAGAGGTTGTGAAGTGAATGAGAGAGATGTGGTGAAGTGAATGAGCGAGATGCTGTTTGATACTTATAGATGGTGGTGGTTCAATATAGCCGTTGGAATTAGAACGTTACAATTGTAACATTGAGAATTGTAACGTTAGAAACCAAGATAACCCATCTCAACCCAAAAAAAAAAAAACCAAACCCACCCAACCCAACTCCAACACCAACAAAAGATAACCAACCAAAAAAAAAAACCAAACCCACCCAACCCCCAACAAAAATAACTAACCCAACCCCTAAAAAAAAAAAAAAGACCAAACCAAAACTAACCCACCACCCAAACCGTAAACTATTTAAACCCACCACCCCAAAACTAACCCACCACCCAAACCGTAAATGTCCTATTTCAGCCAAACCGACTGTCGGAATTTGAGCTGATGCTCATTTTCCGACAGTCTATCTGTCGGATTTTAAACATATCCATTTTCCGACATACAGTCTGTCGGATTGTATTGTTTGACCCAATTTCCTTAACAACTATCGTTTAAACAAATATTATTAAAATTATTATCGCTACAGTAAATTTTTTGAATAGTTTTATGTTGACAAAAAAATTTGAGGGTGAACTTATTTTGTCATTCGCACTAGCAAAATTTGTGTTTGAAATAATGTCATAATATTTTAGGATAAAATAGTTAGTTAAAGTGATAGAAAAATAAATAACAATATTTTAAAATGTACTATATAGCTATAAAAAGAAGTTAACTTTTGTACTTTAAAATTCTAACCGTATATAATGTCCAACACTTTAAAGTAATAGTAGTTACGGGGAAAAGAAAATCCCCTAAGGCTGTGTTTGATTGATTTTTTTTTCATGGAAAATATTTCCATTACAAAATTTTCACCAAGTGTTTGATAACGTATATTTTTCCATGGAACTATTTCAAAAATCTATCATTTTTCATATCTTCCTCCAAAATAGTGGTGAATAAAACTGGCCCAACCCATTAAAAAATATTAATATCCAAGAAAAATAACGATGATCAAACACCCAAATAAATTCCGTGAAATTTTTTCCATGGAATTTTTTTCATGATAAAAATTGAATAAAATTAATTTATTTTCCACATATTTTCCTTCTTGTGATCAAACATACGCTAATGCCTAGTTTGGTTCACGGAATGGAAAGGAAAGTAAATCAATTCCTTATCATTTCCTTTCCTTTAGGAAATTGCTATTCCTATCTATTTTTCTTTCCGAAGTTTGGAAAGTCCAAAAAAAGTAGGAGGTAAGGTGAATCCTTAGTGTGGGAAAGTGAATTCTTGGGTTGGTGGAACGAACCATTTTTTCTCATATTTTTCCTCCCTCTTGGATCATTTTCCTTTCCTCCCTTCCTTCCTTTATGCATCCAAACATAGGAAATGAATGACTTTCCTTTTTCAAGACCTTGTTTCCGTGAACCAAATCTGGCCTAAGGCCTCGTTTGGTTCACGGATTCAAGGAATCCGGAAAGGAAACTTGTTCCTTTCCTTTGTTTGGTAGCCACAAATTTGGGAAACACTTTCCTGACATGGGGGAAAATAGGAGGGAAAATGGTTCCTCTCATGACCCATGGGATTCATTTTCCCTCCTCCTTTCCCAACATTAATTACCAAACATTATGACAAAAGTAGCCTTCATTTATTACCTATTTTACCAATTAACTCTTCATTATAATTATGTTGACATTGGATATTGTTGGAACAATGATATATTTTTTCTTTCCTTTCCTACACCAACCAAACATAGGAAAGAAAATTTGATAGGAATTCTACTTTCCCATCCCTATGAAAAATACATGGGAATTGATTTTCTTTCCGTGAACCAAACGAGGCCTAAGTGTTACGTATTGCAAATTAGTACTGTAAATTAGTACGCATGAGTGTTAAATATTAATTAGTATGTTACAGTGAACAGTTCTCGGCATATGTTAGCACAAGAGAAACATTTGGTAATGATAAATTGGAGTAATTTCACTACTTTCAAAATTTTCATCCACTCTAACAAAGTAGCACCTATACACAATTCAACAAGTAGTGCAATATTTTTCTCTTAAATAGTTGCCGAGATTAGGAGTGTTTGACAAAAAGTCATAGATCAGATTGAAACACTGACCTTCATATATAAGCGTTGTATCTTTTGGAAATAAGCAATTAATTAGTGGTTAATGCTGACTTTTTTTTCTTTTCTTTTTGGTGCTGTCCTTTCAATTCTTTTACAATCTTTTCGTAATTAACTTAACATCTTAATAGATTTAGTTAATGATTTTGGTCTACTTTTTGCCAGTCTTGTTACGTTACAACGAGGGGCGTAGCCACCTGGTACCAAGAGACTGTGGCTGCGACTGCGACTGCGACTGCGGTCCCTTAATTTTAAATATTTTATTGTGAATGTTTATTTTGGATCAAAGAACTAATTACATTTGTTAGGTTGATTGAAGACTTGAAGTAATCCTAAACACATGTAGGAGGCTACGTTGAGGAGTAAGATGTATTTGCATTAGCAACAATAAAAGCATAATTGTCCATCCATTCTATAATATCATTGTTGTACACATGTATTTAATTACTATTTTTTATGATGTTATACTACCTAATAAATAATCAACATGGCAATTTGGATGACCTTTTTTTTCCTACATGCATGACAAGGTGGTATTAGAGTACTTTGTCTCGACAAAGTTATGTTATTAGATATAGAAGCTGATTTAGTTAACCCCCATCCGAAAAACCACTCAACGGAGCAACAACGACGACCCCATCACTGCCACCAAGTTCTAGAACATACTAGATCGACAAGACACAATGTGTAGGAATCACTACGGAAGAATCTATAACGAACTATACTGATTCCACACCCTCCACTTCCACCGACTAAAGAAACCGATACTTGATCAGACAATATCACAGACCAATAAATATTGGTTCTTTGATCTTGAAGTCTGGAAGTTCTTATTTGTCGAATAAAAAGATGTTTTAGTAAATGTAATAGTTTTTGACATTCAAAATTAATATATATTCTATTAAAAATACAAATATATTTAATATTTTTAATAATAAACGTCGCGTACCCTATAAAATTCTGACTAATTAAGCCACTAGTTACAACAATCTAAATTCCAAAGTAAATATATATATATGAACTTTTCCATCACTGATGTCACTCGGCAATCAAACTTTGGGTAAACTCAAAGTAAAGTTTTAACTTTTTCTTCACTTTTTGATCATCTTAATTGGACTTTCATGTAGCTCCAAAAAAAGTCCTATAAGATGCAATCCTACTTTATCTAAAAAAAAACATGCCAATTTGTAGACTAATTGTCATGAAATATCATTCATTTGCAACTAAATATCCTCAAAAAGAAAAAAAATTGAATAAAAGAGCTGGGCATGCCCATGTCATGTAATTAAAAGAACTGAGTAGTTAAATTTTTTTTTTTAACACAAACCACTATGCTACAGTCGCTCGGACACAACTCCTGCTAGACCTACCGCAAGAGCAAAAATAATATTTGGTCCGTCCTTAATTGGACGTGCATGTCCAATGATCGTGGCTACGTGGCAGTGGCCAATTGGTCCCCCCTCCCCCACCCCTTAAAACAGTGAGGAGACCAATGTGTGCACGGGCGGACCCAAGGCAAGGGCTGGGGTAGCTCCAGCCCATGCCAAAAAAAAAAAAATTGCCTTTATTTTTTCATATGTATTTTTTTTTTGGTAATTTTTTTTGAGTTTGTCTAGAGCTAGTCCATCCTAATTCACTCCTACCCAGCCCAAATTAAATTTCTGGTTCCGCCCTTGAGTGGGCAGCGGTCACGTGATGCGGACCGGTGGCAGTCACGACGGACCAAATAGCATAACAAAATAGTAGTTTTGCTGACCAATATCAAATTGAGTTTAAGAAACCCTAACAACCAAAATAGTAGTCTATCCCTCTGATATATAGTCCCCCATGCATGCATGCATGCAGGGATAGTCGTCATTCTTCATTCTATCCTTTGAAGGACAGGTACGCAGAAGAGCCAATGATCGATCAGGAGTTGGTTGGGGGGCGTAGGTAGCGTCATGATCAGAGAGGGACGTTGCGGTTAGGCCAAGCTTGTTTTGAAGACCTAGCAAGCTCATAGCCCTCTGGTCTTCATCATCTTCGTCACTGTCCTTCTTTTCCTGGGAGTCACAGTGCTTGCTCCTCTTGGGAATATTATATTGATTCTTTCCTCGTTCTCTTTCTCTGCGATTTCAGTAGCCGGAGTCTCAACCCAGGTTTAGATAATCTGCGCAGTGTTATAATTTCTTGCACAGAGAATATACTTATTTCACTACTGTGGAGGCAGAAGTTTCGGTACATTTGTTTTTCAGGTTGGACGGACAACATAATATAATTGATATTTCATTGCAAATCTACATTTTTTTGATATAATATAACATTACTTTCTTTTAAAACAAATTATATCGTAAAACTAATCTAATTTTAATTACAATACAACCTAAAACTTACAAAAAAAAAATTACTTTACTTTTTTTTTTTTTTCTTTTTTTAAAAATTTAATTTTATTCAATTTCTTAATATTTTAAAATTTAAATTTCTAATTATTTTAAATTTCAAATATTTAGATTTAGATTTATTTTTTTGTTTTTGTCAATTTTAATTATTATTATTATTATTATTCATAAAAATCATTTTTAGTTTTATACATATTCTATATAATTTTTTTATAAATCTCTTTTCAAACATTTTTTAATTACTTTCATAAATGATAATGTTGGCCAAACGGGGCAGTAGGACTACGGCTTTTACGCTCCAACAAAGGTCGGTTTTGTAAAAAATCGGCCATTCGTGATAGACCTCCGTAGCGTATTGGCTTTGGGGGTGGTTGGTGTGGGCTCCCACGCTCTCCTTAAGATCTTAATTGGCCCTGTGGTGTAGTTTTGGACGTTCGGGCTGTCATCCGGCGCCAGTTTTTTGTAGTTTTATTTTGTTTGCCGTCTGGCCTTCCTCCCAACGTTGATCCTTTTGTAGGTCGTCCGGACAATCTCCGGACGCCATCTTTGAGGTTTGGCTCCTCCTTTTATCAATAAAATATGTTGTTTTTCTAATATATAAAAAAGAAGAAGATAATGTTGGCCAAAACAGAAAACATAAATGTCAATTATATATTTGTCAAAATTATATAAATAATAATAATTATTTTATTATATTACATGGTGAATCAAACATTAGAATGCAACTGATATTATGTTACATAATTTGGTTACATATTATATCCAAATATGATAATATAATTGCAATTCTTTTATATTACAAACTCAATGAACCAAACACAACCTTAGTGTTAATTTCTTGTATGAGTTGGAGCTCTTCTAGTTTAACTCTTGTTTTAGTCCTGTGTTACAAAAATAACGAAATTAAAGCACACACTAATTCGCATATAAATATCTACTCCACCACATTAATGAATTAAGTCATTCTTTGATTTGAGGTTCAGCAAACTTATCAACATGTATGGTATCAGACTATCAGATTTGGAGGAGTTTTCGTGGTAACGTGGTTCACAACAACGCTTTATAGGAGTGTACGGTGTACTAAAATAGAACAATTCTCTATTTGATAAAACAAAGACTTTCAAGAACTTCTTCATTGTATTATAATGTTTTATAATGCACATGAAAACTTACTTACTCCAAGTCAATATTACTATGACGTCAAAATCGTAAAGTTTGTAGACTTGGTTTCAAATAACGAATAAAAGGTTAGTGATAAAATTAATCGATCGGTAAGGAAGCAATGTCATGCCGTAGCAATATCCGTTCAAAGTCATTGGTGCTAGTCCTGACCGCCTTCTTCTTTTGAACGAAGGGAATAGATCTCTAATTCACGTGGGCGGTGGGCCTCGATTTTAGTTACTTGTTTTTCTTTGATTGGGTATTATTTTTATGCAACGAGAAAGCGTTGAATATTTGTTTATATCATCACGTAATATATTTTACATATTATAATCTTTCTCTCGTATAAGCCCTAAATATATCTTAATTTTAGATAAATCCCCAGTTCTTGATGCTAACTGGGATGTCTCTTGATCTCTTGTCAAAGAGTGCGCTAGTTAAGTTAAAACTCATGAAAAGAAGGAATAAATTTCTTTGCTGAAACTGATATTTTTCTTTCATATATATTTTTTATTTGTCTTCCCAAGAAATTTTAGATGAGGTGATGGTTTGGAAGTGGGAAATGAAGGAAAGATGAGCGGACAAACCATTCTTTTTAATATAATCAAAGAGTTATGTTGATTTCTGGATTACATAGATAAATGAGGAGTTATAAATCACATTTCTTATCATTTGAATTAGAAAAAAAATTACAAAAGAATTTTAATTTTATGCGATACGTTGTAGATATATGGAATCCAAATCATCACCACACAATAGATATTAGTGAGATATATGGTAGCTATCCGCTGCTCCGCTTTTGTTGATGGTAACTCCACCAATGACAAAGTATAAATTCTTACCAAATTTGCGATACTTGTGTAAGAAGGCCATATCTTCTAGTATATGACGAGGCTTCAAAACGGCTCGAACGTGAGCCGTTTAAGTCGTATGTATATCATGGTCCATTTTATTTTATTTTTAAAAAATTACGTAAAAAATTGTTTAAAAAAGTTTAAATTTGTTATATACAATCAATATGTAAAATTGAATTCAACCAAACAAGAAAAATACCTCCAAATTTATCCACATGGATTAGAAAAAATATTTAATTATAATTAAATAATATTTTTATTATACATTATTATATATACGTACAAAGTATGTACATTTACTAGGTTTAGGGATGATAGGGATGTAGCTGACTTGTGGGAAACAAACAAGAGAGATAATGACTTAACACAAAGGACAAATCTATATCGTTGATGTTAGTCCAATGCTTGCACGGCTTTTCTACTAGAGCACCTGAACAAGTAAAGAGAACGAGGAAAATGAAGGAGGAGAGAGAGAGAGTCAAATAACCATTTTCTTTCAAATAATAAAGAGTCAAACATTACATACGTACAGATGGGATGGCCAACAATGGTAATAATATAAACATCTGCATATGACCGGAATGTAGGGAAGGATGCTTGTGATCAAGCATTTTTTTTTTTTTTTTTTTTTGTAGAGCTGTCATGTTAGGAAAATCTTTAGCTATTATGAGCAAATGTTTGATTGTGGACTATGAAATTTGAATGGTTAGCTTGATAATTAGGGACTAAGCAAATATGAATAATTATATCTAAATCTGACTTTCTATACGAATATTTGCATAATATTCAAATCTAAATTCTAATAACATGTGTTCAATCAACGTATACATTTTTTTTAGTTTCTATATATAAAAATGTGTATCCAATTAAGCACGCGGGTTGGACAGTGAGAACTTGAAAGGGGATAACCGGAGTGAGTTTTTTCTGCTTCTACTTAAAATAATGGAAGATGGTAGGAGAAAAATGACCTAACATTTTGTACTCATGTCTTCCATTAATTCTCCATTTACATGTCATCAAAAAGAAAAAAAGAAAAAAGGCTGAATATTTTTTAGGGTGGTGTTAACTATTAATATTCTTAAATTTTATCATGCAATTCTTTTTAATTTTTTACCATTCAAATTTTAAATTTACCCATTCATTAGATCTAGAATTAATTTGTGCATGCATGGAGAGAGGAGTACATGATGACATTTTTGAAGTGTCAATAATGTTAATGTAAGGACATATCAAAAATTTGAATGATAGAGAATTAAATAGGAGTACGAGATGACATTTTATAAGTGCCAATAACGACATCATTTTTTTAATGCTATAAACTTATTGAGTAGTACTAATAAATATTAAGTAATTAAAAAAAGCTAAATAACTACCTCCAAAATAGTATAATAAGAAGGTTTTTGTTAACATGTACTATAAGGCCATCTCCAATGGGTTTCCAAAATTGGGTTTCTATCACTTTATAAAAATTGTATGCTAGTTGGTAGAGTTTCTATATAGAAATTGCACATCCAAATAAGCCATCTCCAATGGGAATTTCTAAAATTGTTTTTCTATCCTATGTGTAATTGTACTTTATGATTTTTTTTATCCTAGTTGATAGAATTTCTATATAGAAATTGTACATACAAATAAACATTCTCTAATAGTTTTTCATTTTTATCGTATGTGGCAACAAATAAAAGGATCAAGTAAATAATGATGTGGGGCCCAACATTAATTGGTATGAGTGATAGAGAGTTTCTATGAGGGTTTCTACATGTAGAAAAACTCCCGTAGAGAGACTTCATCCTACATCATCGCCATGTAGGATATAAATTATTATAAAAATCACCATTGGAAGGTGTTTTTTCCTAAAGTACCCATGTTTCTACCATAGAAATAGGGGAGATAGAAACCCCCATTGGAGATGGCCTAAACACTAGGTTCTCCATTTCTATCCTATGTGACAACAAATAAAAGAATCAATTTAATGATGTAGGGCCCAACATAATTGATATAGGTGATGGAGAGTTTCTACTAGAATTTCTACATGTAGAAAGTAGAAACCATCAATAAACTCTCCATCCTACATCACCACCATGTAGGATAGAAAATATTATAGAAATAACTATTGGAAGGTATTTTTTTCCCCTAAAGTGTATTTCTGCCATAAATATTTGGGGAGATAAAAATCCCCATTGGAGATGGCCTAAGGGCACATGTTAAGGATAATTAATACATAGTTTTTTACTTTGAAGATTGTGATCAACATCCAATAAGCATTAAAAAAGTACAAAATTTTATTGAAAAGGTAGTCATCAAGATCCAATAAAATTATTTTTCAATGCAAATTTTTTTTTTGACAACATTTTTCAATGCAAAATATTTTTTTTTAATGTTTATTGAATGTTGATGACAATTTTTAAAATTAAAAAATTGTGTTAATTATCCTTAACATGTGCC
Organism: Iris pallida; assembly: GCA_029216955.1. Classification (NCBI taxonomy): domain Eukaryota; kingdom Viridiplantae; phylum Streptophyta; class Magnoliopsida; order Asparagales; family Iridaceae; genus Iris; species Iris pallida. The sequence goes on along the minus strand of JANAVB010006599.1, from coordinate 28,802,624 downwards.
CTTATGGCACATGTTAACAAAACCCTAGAATAACAATTGACAGTAATGAATAATTAATAAAGATAACTAATGTTAATTAATTGGTAATGCTAGGATAGTTAATTAGCATTCAATAGTTATGTCATGCACATATTCTTTTTGAAAGTATTTTTTCTCAAAAATTCTTGTTCTTAGGCTACACGATCCGTACCAACAAAAATTTCTTTGACATTGAAACAATCATTACAAAATTATATTATATTTAAATAGTTTAAATATAAGTTAAATATATTTAAATTAAAATTTGTTGCATTGTTGCTTGATCATCCACGTGTCTCAATTTTTTTCACCTCTATGTTCTATCCAATGAATTGATCTGTTGTATAGCTACAATCCAATTTGGAAAAAAGACACCAAAAAGAAATAGAGTAGATAAGAGCATCATTAGTAAGATCCCATTTTCTAGATTCTAGATTTAGAATGTAGGAGCTCATTTTGTAGAATAATAAGTCTCGTCCCTAGTCCCAATTTCTACAATTTCGGTCCCAACCCATCCATGGGTGCTAAGGGTTGGGCCTCCCAATTTCTAGATTCTATATTGTAGAAACTCGTTCTGTAGAATAATAAGTTCCAATTTGGAGCCCAACTTTCTAGATTCTAAACTTTATATTATTTTTTTCCTACATTAATTTTTGATCACACATTTTTTGGAACCGGAGCTCACTTTATCATTTCCTACTATTCTCATACAAATCCAACCCATTCTACATTTACCTTTTTTTTTGAAATTTTGGGCTCCAAATTGCATTGGAGAGTCCCAACTACTAATGATGCTCTAAGAGAGGAGTTAAAAAGGATATAAATGAAATAAAGATATACAATTTGGATAAAGTTTTGGATTATTTTTGTCTCTAAACCCTCTTACAAAATATATTTGGATAGCCAACATAAAAAGAAGTGGGGTAAATGTATTATACTATTAGTAATAAATGATTAATAGATAATAAAATTGTTAAATAATATATAATTTAAAACTAATATAATTATTTAATCATAATAATTCAGCATTATTAGTAACTTAATTTTGTTTTATTATCTTAATTACTTATTTATTAATAATCAAAAAGTAAGAAATATGATAATATATTAATTAATTATGTTAAAAATGTATTAAATAAAAAACACTAATTGCTTACTTTTGAATACAAGTTAATACTAATTTTTTACTTATTCTTAATTTATACTATTTTTGTTATCTCTACTGTTATAAGGTGGTTTCAAAACGACTCAAAATGAGTCGTATATGCCATATGTATATAATTGCATAATTAATAAAAAATATAAACAATTCCAAAATCTTAACAAACATGTATAAAATTCTAAAGTCCCAGTCATCCAAATATCTTATATTATCTAAGTAACAATACATCCAAAGTAGTAAAAATATATCTATAACAAACATGAACATCAAGGATTTGCATGCAGAAATTGGACCCAACCGAACCCGTCCCTAGTCCGTATATCTACCATCAATGAACATGATAAGTTCTATATATATATACTACAGAGAATCTGGATCCGACATGAACTTGACTTGAAAGTTGAAACCTGTACCAGCTCAGTAGGGCACGCACAGCAATAAAGGGTCCGGGTCTGACACAAACCCGTTTCTTCAACTCGATAGCAGTTGTAATCTAATCCATAAATTCCAAACCTAACAATAAATTTGAGTAGAGCGCCAGTAAGTAGTCGGCAAACCGTTAGGCATTAGCTAGCCATCACCATCTGCTGGCTACATTCCTGTGGTCGCAATCCAGACAGCACGGACACCAACCAACCACTAAACCCCACCCAGTCCACACTAGGGGTGCAACTCTGACTTAGTGACGGACTTTAGATTTCGATACCTGGAACGAACTCTAAAATTTGTGTTCTCGAAGCCTAATGTTCATATAGATTATTTTTATGGACGATGATACAATAGTATTATTAACACAAAATTTAGAATATAAAATAATAAAGATAATATAATATTCAAAATAATATATGTCATAATAAAATTCTAATTAAACTGAAGATGTTTCAAACCAAAAGTAAAATTAATACAAAAGGCAAATAAATAAGTAAAAAGTTAGAAATGTTTAGGACAGTTCATATGATAATATTAAAAACAAAAACAAAAAATTGTAACTTATTTTTTGTTAAGTTACCTCAATAGGACCAAGAAACAAACACACAAAAAGAGATTGACAACAATGAAACGTAGAGAAGAATGAGACAGACGACAGAAGGGTAGAGGAGATTGAGAACGTTATACTCTTAGAGCGAAGGAAGGGAAAAATGATTTCGACAACGACTGCACCAATTTTTTTTTTATTCTGACTAACCGACTTGTCTCTTGGTATTGTAGTATATGATGTTTAGACAGGGTCGACCCTGGCAGCCAGGACAACCGCCCAGGCCCAACGAGTATGAGGGCCCAATATATATATATATATATATATATATATATATATATATATATATATATATATATATATATATATATATAACATGGCTCTCTTTTGATATAAAATAATTATGGTGTAGTTTGACTTGCATATTAAAAGTTCTAAGTTCAATTCTTGGTTGTAACTTTTTTTAGAATTTAGTTATATTTCAGTTTTTAATTTTTTTTTTACATTATACATGGGCCCCATTTTTAAATTTTGTCTAAGGGCCCCATGAACTCAGGACCGGCCCTGCGTTTAGATATCCTATAAAAAAAAATTAACCGATGACTAAAATGATTGGAATGAGTGTGATGAGCCTTTGTTTAGAATTGGACTTACATACATTAACTACTATATAATGCTCTCTACAATTTTGGGTCTGAGGCGACCTCCTCATGTACCTCATATAAAGTCCGGGCATGACTCTGACGTGTTGGATCGGACTTGAGGTCAACACGAGCCCAATCTGATGAACCATAAGCCTTAATCCGAGTCCAAGTCCGACCCGACATCGGGTTCAACATATGAAGCCCAAGACCATGTCCGGAGGATTGGGTTGAACTCGGGTTGGGTCGGATTTATCGTGCTCTACTATAATATTTAAAATAATTTTAAACAAATGTAATATTAAACACAAATAAAATTATGCTTTGATCATTACAAAATACAAATTAAAAATATGATAAAGAGTTGAAGAGTTTGAGTGAGAAAATGATTTAAACTTTTTATTTAAGAAGTATGAAACAATATAAAGTATAATTATATGTAAGTCGAGTTTCGGGTTCTTCGGGTAACCCAACTCATGAATCCGAAACCAACCCGATTTTTGATCGTGTTCAAATATTTTAACCCAAATCCGAGCATCTTCAACCATAATCCAACCCGTTAACGGGTTTATCCGATCAGACTCGGGTTTAGCCCACCCGAGTTGCACACCTAGTCCACACACAAAAAAAGGCTTCACACTAACCATACCCGTTAAGAAACCCGAAACCCGAACAATCATTAATTAATATTAAACTAAGTCTATCCTTTCTTCTCCGTTGGCGACCTCAAGCAAGAAAACCAAGATAAGGCGTGTTACGAAGGGAATGAGAAAGAGAGCTCAAAGTCGAAAAGAAGACCGAATCAACAGACACAAAAAATTAAATCAGACTGAAGAAAATTTGAACGCCTACTTCCATTGGATCGCTTTAAATAGCCCACCAAAGCCATACTCGTTCTTCGTCCGACTCCCTTTTCTGCATGTGGAAAGTGGCAGCATTGCTTCTTCTTTTCCTCCGACTACAACGACATCAATGGCAATGGCTACTCTCTCTTCCTCAGCTGCATCAACTTCTTCGCTCGGCCGAGAGCTCTCGTATTTGTCCCTGCACCGGCGCCACGCCGTCGCTCTTCGCCAGCTGAGGCCCCCTCAGACCTCCATCCGCAGGTACCTAGATGTTTTGTTGGATCGAATTCAAGAAAACTAATGTCATGTATATATTTGGTATATATATATAAACGGACTCGAACTGTTTTAGCCAACATGCAACAACATTGAAGTTTTGTATAGATAGAATTAGAACCGCTTGTGCCTTAAAAATCACCAACATCAACTCGCATGTTAATTTGATACATATACACTAATGGCATTTTTGCTCCAGATATATCAATTTCACCCCCAAGTGCTACGCAACAAATGTTGTACGAGTGGACCGGATCGAAAGGGATGATCCTCCGTCCGATCGGTCGCTCTCCTATGTCAACCTCGACACGTCCGGCGTTCTTCTCGATTCCAAGGCTTTGGAGTTATCAAGGGAAGAAGAAGGAGAGGATGACACTGATACGCTCTTCACTGAATTGTCGGTAAATTAATACATATACTCATCTAACTTGATCACAAGCATATTTTGTGTGCTATATATTAAACGTATTTAATTACATATATTTATATATTCATGGATACATGTTGCAATGTTATTAATTATAGGTTCTTTCCGAAGAGGAGCTAGATACTCTAGCAGCCATACCTGCTCATCCTGGAGGTTTATATGGTAAGAAACATGATCTCTAACTCTACCTACAATTTTTACTCGACAAGAATATATACACTTAATCTAATCGTAATCTTAATGTAATCAAATTAAAAAAAATATTTTTTTATTTGATTACATTACGATTACGATTACATTACATTGAACCAAACGAGGCCTAAACGATTACATTACAGTGTACCAAACGAGGCCTAAGTTGCTTAGCTAGTTTGTCTCTTGTGAATCAGCTTTGTACGCAAGCTACTTGGCAGGGAACTTGGTCGAACGCGTCTGGAGTTTCGCTTGGCCAGCCGCCGTCGCGATGCTTCACCCTAGTCTGTTGCCGGTGGCCGTTGTCGGTTTCTTCACAAAGGTATACGATCGCAAGACATTGATCTTGGTTGGTTTGCTCGATCCGTTTGCACAAGTTTTTTTTTTTTTTTCGGAACGGATTCATGACATACATCTATCCGTCCTGCAGCTCTCGATGTTCATCGGTGGCCCGTTGGTCGGCGAATTCATGGATCATTTCCCTAGAATTCGCGCCTACTACGGCTTGAATCTTATCCAGGTGTGTGAATTCCGCTCCTCTGTCAGACACGGTTCGTAGCTCTCCTCGCGCGCACGTAGTCTAAGGTGACGGGGTTAACGATTTTTGTATGTTTCTGTCAGATATCATCTCAATTGGTGTCAGCCGCGATGATCATATACGCTCTCACCACCGGCGCCGGTCATAGTTACACTTCTGCGACGTCTGTGCTCGTACAGCCGTGGTTCGTGGTGCTGGTAGTCGCCGGGGCCATGGAGAGACTCTCCGGACTGGCTCTGGGGGTCACCATGGAGCGCGACTGGGTCGTTCGGGTAATCCAAGCCTTCATCCTGCACGTACCTTTCTCAATTTATTGCACGATTGTTGCAAAATTAGTAATGTTTGTGTACGTGTTCATGTATGCAGCTAGCAGGAGCAAACCGACCGGTCGCACTGGCCAAAGCAAATGCCATGTTGAACCGAATCGATCAATTTTCCGAGGTGTGTGCAGATTTGATCATGTTCGCAAGAAGAACCGTAGTTAAATTCGCATATTTAGTTGTAACACCTGTTCGATCGAGATTCGTAAACCTTCTGGTTGTCTGCAGATTGCCGGGGCTTCAATTTTCGGTATCCTACTGTCCAAGTACGACACGGTTGTATGCATAAAGCTCGCCTCCGGTCTAATGATGTGCACCCTGCCTGTCGTGGTAAACATATTTTCCAGACTTAAGTGTAACAGTATGATCGATCGATCGATCGATAATGGCATATATGAATGTCGTGTATTGATCTTGATTAATTTAACTTGCAGGCAATTCTTGGTCACCTTGTAAATAGGCTTTCGAGTGGCGTTCTCGACGACAACTCCAAGACGCCTGTGGTGGTTTCTGAGAACGTTATCCGAACTCGACATCGACGTCGTGTAAATCCTGGGAGAATAGGTAAATTTATCAAGAAACTATAAATATTTTTGCACGTTTTTCCTCTTCTTGAGAAAGAATGATCAGCTGATCACTTCAATTTTTCTGGTGTCATTTCAGTGAGAAACGGATTCAATACGATCCGACACGGCTGGATGGAATACAAGGATCAACCGGTTCTTCCTGCAAGCGTAGTGTCCGTCTTCCTCTATTTCAATATCGCTCTCGCTCCTGGCTCCATTATGACTGCGTTCCTGATGCATAATGGTAGGAAAATCAACATGTCCTTCTTTATTTCGACTCATATAATCCGCAGCTAGCGTGCTGATCATATTTTTTCCCCCTTGCGTCAATTTGCGCAGGCATAAGCCCGTCCGTCGTCGGTGGATTTAGCGGCCTGTGCGCGTTCATGGGAGTCGCGGCGACGTTCATATCCGCAACTCTAGTCAGGAAGCTTGGCATTTTGAAGGCAGCAGCGGCTGGACTAATTTTCCAGGCCTCGGTCCTCACCATGGCTCTCGCTGTGCTTTGCTGCAGCGGGAGCTCGCAGCAAGCACCGCTATATTTCTTCCTATCTTTGATTGTAAGTATCGACTCGCTTGCGTTTCTAGACAAATTTGAAACTCTTACTAGTTCATCATGTGTAGGTGGATTTAGCGATGAGGAAAACCGAACGGATTCTCTTTCGGTTCGGTTTAAAAACAAATTCGGTTGAGTTTCGATTTTAAAAATATTTAAAAAAAATTATTCGGTTTAGGTTTTGGATTACTGTTTCGGTCAAAAACTGAAAAATGAATAAAAGTGCAAATAAACCGAAAAAATCAAATAAATCAAAAAGCGAACCGATTTAATTCGGTTTAGTTTGATTCGGTTATGGACCAATTCGGTTTGCTTTCGATTTTGTTTATTTGATTTTCGGTCCAAATCGATTTTCCGTTATTCGGTTCGGTTTGAACGGAATGCTCATTCATAGGTGGATTAATCAATCTTAATTCTTCCACTGTAATTTTTCTCAGGTATTGTCGAGGTTAGGCCACATGTCGTACGATCTCGTTGGGACGCAGATCCTTCAGACCGGGATCCCTCTGTCCAAAGCGAACCTGATCGGGACGACGGAGATCTCGATCGCGAGCCTCGCGGAGTTCATAATGCTCGGGGTGGCGATCATCGCGAACGACGTCGCGCACTTCGGTTTCCTGGCGATGCTCTCGGTGTCCTGTGTGGTGGGGGCTGCCTGGATGTTCTGCCAGTGGCTGGCGAACCCGACGGACGAACAGAGGAAGCTCTTCAGCTTCGATGGTTGTCGGTCGACACAGTAGGTTCGGCCGGCATCCGTGCCCGTGTCGGTGCCTTGAAGCTGTGTCCGACGCAGAGGCACCTCTGAAACTAATTTGCGGCATATATTGTACAGTATCTTGACATACTTGAGCTAGCTCTGCATACTCACTCTCCTCGAAGGATGTCCTTCGTCTCACAATTAAGCTGTACACAAAACACTCTGATGTATCTTTGTTTTTTTCATACCACTTTTTTGCTACATATGTATGCAATAATTTCAACAATCTCAATAAAGATGCATATACTTTTCTTTTGATTGGTGTTTATTATGTTAGGAATATAAGTTCCTGTTCATTTATTTGCTGATCTTCATAAATATTCTACTACATCTTTACTTTGTTTCTTTTCTTTTTAATTGGTGAGAGTTTCGTGTTTAATATATAATGTTGGTTTGTTTCTAATTTAACTTCTTGAATATTGATTAAATTATATGGTATCAGTTTATTCGATAAGAATATGTTCCTGAGTTTTTTTTTTTTTTTTTTTCATTTTCTTTCTACAACAACAAGACAGCCAAGACATATAAAGTAGAAAACATGAATTGAAATGGAGATGTTAGGGGTGTAACTCGGACGGGTTGGATCGGACTTGAGGTCAAACTGATGAATCATAAGTCGAATCCGAGCCCAAATCCGGCCCGACCTTGGGTTCAACATATGAAGCCCAAGACGAATACCAGATGATCAGGTTTGTCTCGGGTTGAACTTAGGTTGCGTCGGGTCCATCGGATTTATCAGGCTCTGATATAGTATTTGAAATCATTTTAATCAAAAGTAATATTAAACACATAATCAAATACCAATCGAGTATTGATCATTATAAAATAAAAACTGAAATAAGATTTAGAATAAGGAGAGCCTAGTGGTTAAGAGAGATGCATGCGGCCCAAGTGACGGAGTTCGAGCCTAGTGGTTAAGAGAGATGCATGCGGCCCAAGTGGTCGGAGTTCGAGTCCCAGTGGAGTCGTCGAGCCTAGTGGTTTATTTATTTTTTATTATTATTATTTTTGAAGCAATGGATAATTTTGGCAAACTCGCCTTCACTGTGACTCGAACTCCGACCACTTGGGCCGCATGCATCTCTCTTAACCACTTGACTAGAGGTCATTTGCTATATATATATATATATATATATATATATATATATATATATATATATAGATATATATATATATATATATATATATATATATATATGTTAGTTGTATGTGTGTTGTGTGAACACACACACATGAGCTAGCAAAAGCTCAACTTCCTTACAATAATTTTGACCGTTATGAACCCATTAAACTTGTAACATCAACTCATGTCCAGGTACAATGTACCACATGGTTTTTCATTTGAATTTTGTAACATTCAGTATTTATTGACTGGATTAAATTGTCTTCATTCTCCTTTATTCACTAACCTTAGAGAAAAGCCTGTATATTGAGGCCAATCTCAATACTTTGAACATACTGAAAATTACTACAAAACACTCTCTCTTGCTCTCTCGAATTCTTGTCACTCCGAAACTCTTTTGTTCTTGGTTTGTTGCTCTGGGCAGAGCTAAGTCAGGGTCAATCTTTCCAAGTTATGTGCGAAGACGGGATACCGGTAGAGCGAGAGTTTTACTACTAGGAGCATCCGGAAAAGTCTGGACATAGACCCGGATTAGCTCTTTGGGCAGTGCTTCGTGCGCGACTTCCCCGAAGGCCGGTAACTTCTTCTTTTTGTTTGCAAATTTTTAGAGAAAAAATATCCAACAATATATATATATATATATATATATATATATATATATATATATATATATATATATCCAACAATATATATAGATATATATATATATTCAAATGACCTCTAGAAAAATATATATATATATATTCCAAGCTCCCTAGCCCAAGTGGTTAGGGAGGGGGCTCACTTGGGGGAGGTCCCAAGTTCGAACCCCCCCCCCCCCCCCCCCCCACCCCCTATATATATATATATATATGTATATATATATCGAGTTTTAATATATATATGTCGAGTTTCGAGTTCGTGGGATAACCCAAGTCCGACACATGAATCCAAGTTCAACTCGATTTTTATTCGGGTTAACATATTTTAACTGTATTCAAGTTCAAATTCGAATATCTTCAATCCTAATCCAATTCAGTAACGGATTTATCTGATCGAATTCGAATTTAGTCCGTCCGAATTACAACCCGAGGAGATGTGATGCACATTAGAAATGGAGAAAATACTTTTTGACTTGTCCAGTCACGTTTGAATCCAACAATCTTCCTACTTTGAATAAAAAAAAGGTGTGCCATGGAGTACATTGGTTTTACACTAGCTAAATCAGGTTAATAGGCTACAGACGTTGAGGATTAAGTAATGGTGGAGCTTGACTAAATTTTCTCTTGGAAGAATAAAATATTTTTTAGATGAATAAATTATATTTTTGGGATTGAAGTCTCATTAACCGAGGAAAAAAAAAAAACTCGTGCCACTTCATTTTTTTTTTTTTTTTCCTTCCAAAATCAAAATTCTCCTCTATATTAGAAAATGCTGCCGAAAGGAAACTCCCTGCGAGTCACTCGGAGTCCGATTATGACCCTTGTTAGCAATCACCCGAATAAAATACGTATTATATGCAAATTTTTTCGTATCTTACATAAACGTATGATACTTACGTACGTTTGAAAATTTCGGACTTGTACGTGAATTTTAAGCCTGTGGAGTTTTAAACACGTACTGTATGAATTTTTAAAACATTCGGCCAAAAAAATTTGACTGAAAAACCCAACAGTTTTCACTTTCTTGACTCTTGCTGGTATTAAATTTAAGACTGGCACAATTATCAAAAGAAAAGAAGAAAAAATCTCACAGTTGTAACCAAAAAAAGAAACCTAAGAATCTTTGCACATGTTACTTGCAACAATCAAAGAAAAACCTTTCGGTTTTCCATTCTACTTTCACTTTCTTTTCTTTATATAATGTTCCCCAACCTCATCTTATTCTCACACTTAATCCTTGTTTATGAAGGCGTAGAGATGGGTGGACCATATATATATATATATATGCCGAATTTTTAGTTTTGAATTTGTTCATATGAAACGTACTAAACACGAATTAAATCTAATCCGAATGTTTTTCGTTAGACGATTTTTTGACCGAATTTTTTACCATATTTTACTTATATTGTGCCGATTTATATTCGTACTTTTGTCGTCCCGAATTTTTTTCGTTTACCGAATTGCTAACAAGGATTAAGACTGAGTTCAATTAAGTTTGTCGACCAGCTAAAGTAAAGAAAAATGAGCAACTTAGGACATGCTTGGCGGTGAAGAAATCTTCTCTTCTCCGTCTGGGTTATATCACATAAAGGTGTACAATTAATCTCAATGAATGTGTTTATCTTATTTTAGGAAGGAAAACCAATATAATCGATGCATAGCAACATCCTTTTGCTGCGAACTAAGCAGCGGATGCGAATCAACAATATGCCTGCAGCAGATGCGGTGTGTCGAGCACAAATTTTTTTTTTTTTTTTTGGGTCTACCGCAACAATATTGCAGTGAGTCTATTTTTGTTCACTTACCAAAACTAGAGTATTTATTCACCCTCCAACAAAAAATTGACACGTGTCAAATGTATTCAACATAAAGCACTTTGGAAGTGGTTTTGTAAACATTCAAAGTGGTTTTGACTAAAAGATTTGACACGTGTCAATTTTTTATTGGAAGGTGAACAAACACCCAAATTTTGGTGGGTGAACAAAAATTGACTCATATTGACTCATATTGCATTCATTAAGAATTTAATTGAAATATTCTAGAATTCGTTAGAGTATGGTGGAGACCTCTTGAACTTTCATAAGACTTTTATGAGTTTCTAGAAGTTCTAGAATCTTCTCATCACCTAAATGTCTTATACTTAGAAGTCTTGGTCCATGACAAATTGTATAAGAGCAAATGTCGGTTGGTGTTATGTCGGCAGTCAAGAAAGTCCATGAGAGACACGCGTCACCTAAAAAGAGGATGCCAGGAACAACAATAGGGACAAGAGTAAGGAGAGACTACGGTAGAACGTACCTTTGTTGATCTTGTGGAACGTCCTTAGTTCTTGAAGATAGTTTTGAGAGAATACACGTGGACTCCGTGGAGCAAAGCAACACAAGGTTGAAAGGGTTCTACGATGGGTTGGAGAGTGAAGTTGCTTCATTCATGACAATATTTCGGAAGAAAATTCAAGAAATACGATCCGCACTTGTGGAGGAGCTCAAGGCACGACGTGCAGAGATTAAGGATTGCACAAAAAGGTTCGAGGCTACAAGAGGAGCTGAAGACTGTGGTCGAGAGTTGCGAAGAACTAAAGACCAAAATTGCTATTTTGGAGAAAGTCCTTACAAATAATGGACCTTCAAGTATGAATGCACCGAGAAGGATGATTTTCGAGCCAAAATCCTTCTGTGGAATGCGAGATGCCAAATAAGTGTATAACTTCTTATGGAACGTGGAACTGTACTTCAAGACGGTTCATATCGAGGATAAGTTGATAAGGTAAACACTACTTCACTCTACTTTGGGATGATGCAATGTTGTGGTGGCATCGCAGCTGCATGAAAATAAAAAAGGATTCGTGCTCGACTGATACTTGCGAGGATCTCAAGAATGAGATCAAGTCTAAGTTCTACCCAGAAAATGTATAATTTCCAACGAGACGGAGCTTGCGGCAACTCAAGCATACCTGGATGATCAAAGCGCACATTATGGAGTTCACATGTTGCTACTCGCAATATCTATCATGGACGAAAATGATCGTTGTTTTTCTTTCTCGATAGATTTTAACTGTTGACGACTCAAGAATTATAGTGGCATAGGGTGTAAGACTTGAACGTAGTCGTTGCAATAGCCGAAAGACTCGTTGAGTACATATAGAACGACAATAATGCCGGGGCCTAACCAAATACAACCAGGAGAATGATGGGGGAGAGAATGATAGCTCTCCTAAAAAGTATCCGTTTGACGGAAAGAAGTGTGAAAATGCCAAACCCAAGCGAATAGTTTCGTGCTTGTGGAAAGAATTACTATACTTTGGATTTCCAGAAGAGATGTGTCAATGTCCTCCGTAGTGATTAGGTGGAGAACGAGGAGTACAAAGTGGGAGCGTACATACGAGTGTTGCGCATACTCAATTTATTGTGTCAAAAACTCCGACCAGGTAGATCATGTACGTTGAGGTGAGGATCAATATGATTAGCAGATAGGGTGCTCACGTTCCAGCAACAGGAGTTATAGCATAGACATAAAAATTCCTACATTTGGAACATAGGAACCCATTTTGTAGAATATTAAGACTCAATTTGGAACTCCAATTTTCAGATTCTAGATTTCACATTATCTTTTCTCCGCATAATTTTTTGATATTTGCTACCAAAATTTATTTTATGTTGTTAGATCATATTCTATTATTTTCATATTTATCCAACCCATTCTAGAATTTATTTTTTTACTCAAAAATTTAGTTGTTTTTATTAAAACTCACACACCTAAATGTCCTTACTTAATAGAAGCATTGTTCAGCTCCATCCATCTTCAATCCCTTAATATGATCTCTCGGTTAGAACCTAACTTCCTTCCATCGACCACTCAAAATTTTAAAGGGTGCGGCTATCCGCATCCTACCAACTGCTGAGCACATCCCAATATTAAAAAAAAAAAAAAAAAAAATCTTATTCTACCCTCCAATTGTTTAGCACACCCCACTCCTCCTCCGCCCCCTTACCACTCCTCCGCCTCCTCCTCCTCCGGCCCCCGAACACTCCTCCTCCGCCTCCCGACCCTCCTCCTCCTCCTCCCCGACCCTCCCGACCCGCCTCCTTCTCCTCATCCTCCTCCTCCTCCGCCCGACCCTCCTCCTCCCCCACCATCTCCTCCTCCTCCTCCTCCTCCTCCTCCCCCGACCCTCCGCCTCCTCTGCCTCCCGACCTCCTCCTCCTCCCGACCCCTCCTCCTCCTGGGTCGGGGTCGGAGGAGGAGGGTTGGGAGGCGGAGGAGGAGGAGGGCCGGGCGGAGGAGGAGGAGAAGGAGGCGGCGGAGGGTCGTGGGAGGAGATCGATTTTTTTTTTGGAGATTTTACGGTTCTGTTCGACCCTGCTCGGTCGGACACACAGCAAATCGTTCGACTCATCTCAATCGAATACCTTTATTTTGGTTCGACCTGCTCTTGTCGTACACCCATCTCAGTCGGACACATTATTATACAGTTCGGCTGTTGTTGGTCGAACAGTATGGATATGTTCGACTGGTGTATGTCGAACAGTTGGACTGTGTCCGACAGTAACAGATCGAGCATGTGGTTATCTGGAATGTGCTTAACAATTTGAGCGTATAATAGATTTTTTTTTAATATTAGGACGTGCTAAGCAGTTGGTCACCCAATTTTAAAACTTCTTAATATTCTTCAATTATTCCTCCCATTTCTGATCAATTTTCAGGCGAAAGACAGCATTACTCTTACTTTAAAAAAAAATCAGTTGAGAGAGTTTTGCCAGATGGTTGATTTTGTTTTGTTACTTTATGCTCTCACATTGCTTTCGAGTCGAGTGAGGTTTTCTTTCCAACATATATTTACATTAGGATAGGACAGCACAGCCAAGAATAACAGCAACATCGCTTGTTTGTTTGTTCTATCAAAAAAAGAAAAAAGAAAAGGGAAAGTGGCGGCGTCGGCCCTCATGCGTCGATCTAAGATGACAAGCGGACGGCAGTCCTCCTGGCCGACCTCTTCCTCTTCCCGGTCCATACGGCCGCGACAGCGACGATCGGACGGCTGGCGGACGATCCGGCGACGGCGAGGACCGATCCGACGGGGCATTCCTCCCACCCGATGGACTTTAGGTCCGCCCTCACCTCCTCCACGGCGAGGCGGGCGCACGGGTACGCGGAGCCGCCGTCCTCCGACACCGTGGACCGGACGGGGTCCAGTAGCGGCACCGGGAACGACGTCAGCGCCTCCGAATACTCGTACTGATCAAGAAAAAAGAAGAAATTAAAATTAGGGTTTTTGGTTTTTTCCGGAAAGGGAAAGAATGGCGGGCGAGACCTTGGTCCTGAGTCGGACGAATCCGTGCATTCCGACGAGGTGGTGGAGGTGGTCGACGGGGAGGGCGTGGGCGTCGTGATCGCTGTCGAAGAAAGCGATGTAGTCCTCGATGCCGAACTTCCTTCCTCCTCCTGTTGATACTCTACTGCGACCCTTCCTCCTCATCGTCATCATTCTGCTTCTTTTTTCTTCTTGAAATGGTAGTGGTGGGATTATTTCTAATGGCGCTGTGGGGGTCCTGTAGCTGTCAATTTATAGTACTGACACATTCTCCTTTTTCCTCCTCCTGCTGCTTCTATGGCAAGGTTTGGAATCTCCTTTTGGTTCGGACAGACTGTAAGATGTTGGTTGGTTCACACAACTTTTTTTTTTCAGAAAATTGCAAGAAAAGCATCAAAGTTTAGAAGACCCGTAGAAAAGGCATCAAGTTTCGAAAAATTGTGTTTTGAGCATCGAAACGACATTTCAAATGCCGTTTTCCAACGTCATCCCCTGTCATCGTCAGCTAACCATTAAACCAGAAAAGATTAGAAAGTAGAGACTGGATTAGCAAAGGAACAGCAATTAAATTGTCGTTTGCTGACGTCACCCCCTGTCACCAAACGTCAATTCTTTGCCGTTGCAATATTTTTTTTTTTTTCCGTATCGGTTTTTCATTTAATTTTCCATTTCTCTGGCGCTGACGTCGAATGACGTCAGCTTACGGCAAACCAAATGTCGTCCGGGTAAAGTTTTTTTTTTTTTTTTTTACTGTGGGCGGGCAGTGGTAAAGTTTTTGTCCCGGTAAATGTGAGAACAGGGGGTCTGTGGATTGTAGAAGTAGAAGTAGAAGGAGAAGGAGAAGGAGAAGGAGAAGGAAAGGAGAAAGAGAAGGAGAAGGAGGAAGTGAAGGAGCAGAGAGAGAGAGAGAGGAGGAGAAGAGGCAGGGGAGGTAATTTTGTTAAAATTTTTTTTAGAAATTTTATGTAATTTGTACAAATTTTGTATAATAATTTTTGTAGAAATGGTTGTTTTGCACCAATTTTGTAGAAATAATTATGTAATTTGTAGTGATTGTTTTATATAGTAATTTTGTACAAATTTTGTAGAAATAATATTGTGGGAAGTAGTGGTAATTTGGTACCAAATTTTGTAGAAATGTCATGTAATTTATTAGAAATTTGTTGTAAATTGCTAAAAAATTTATGTAATTTGTAGTGATTGTTTTATATAGTAATTTTTTACAAATTTTGTAGAAATAATATTGTGGGAAGTTGTCACGCCCCGATTCGATAGAATCGATAGTCGTCCCCCGGGCGTGATGCCGTGCAAGCCTAAGTTGCGCTTGCACAAGGCAGTTCATAAGGTTATCCGAAACAACAGCATATTTAAGAGTACGCAGAGAAATTGAACACATTCATTTTTAAAAGGAAACTTGCATTTTTATTGATAATAAGTAGGTTACAGACTCGATTACAAAAGAGGTCCTCGCGGGCTTACAACCGACATCGATGAGATAGTCATTCCATACATTTACATTCCTTTTTACAAACATCAAAACGACTCTCTAAGACCTGGGATCGGTGAGAGTTTGTGACTCATGATGCAGTTGGGTCGGAGTCTTCAAAATATTGCAGAGCTAGCCTTCGCTCTAGCAAGGCTTCCAAGAAAGGAGCGTCGCCTTCAGTTCCTTGGCACGCTATCCTGGTCCCGAGTACCTGTTGAGAGCGAAGGGTCAGCACTTTACACTTTGTGCTGGTGCGTGGTAATTTAAATCCCGTGCTCTCATTTGTTGAAGAATTTAAGTGAGCGTGCAAGCAATTATTTACTGAAGTTTCTAGCCATCCTACTCAATTCAAACTTATAATTGAAGGCACAACCGTATAATGACGATAGATCTTACCCCCGACAGAGCGTGCCGTCGTAGCGTAAACTTACCATGTTCTTTCCTGTCATGTTGATAATAATGATACGTAATTGAGTGCGGTCGTGAAGGTCACTGGCACGACAAGCCATCTTGGACATATAGCTTGGTAGACAGAGGTCCTTCAGCGCGGGTAGCGAGCCCCGTTGAAAGCCACTGCCTACCGTGGTATGAATCCGGCATAGCTATCCGTGTTTCTTCCTAGGCCGGAACGGTCCCGTGGCCTCGGGATACCGTCCGAAGAAACAATCGCCCTTGTCGACAAGTTGTCCATGACCGTGCTAAGTTAATTTTTTATTTCAAAGCACTTCTTATAGTATCGTTGCGACATTCATTTTAATCGATTCATCCATTCTTAGCACGGTTCTATATGATTTGATAACTGCAAGCACGATAGTATTATATGACAAGCATCTGTATAGTTCGTGTTCGTGGGACGTCGTGTGACCGTTCATCAGAATATCATTCATGTCGTTGCATTACATCTAGCATAGCACATGTCTAGTATTGATATTGTATTAGAGAAGAGGATTGAGGGGAGAAGGGTCAGCCACTCACCTTAGTATTTACTTGAGGCGAGAAACTGGTTGGCCGCGCTAGACGTTGCCTACGCGATCACCTGAAATCGCACAAGCAACCGATTAGAACACTGTGTTATTCAAGAAATTTCGATACGAATGCGAAGTTCGAAACGTAAGCCATGAAAACCATCGAAAATATTCACGAAAACGCATTCAGAAAACAAAGCCAAAACCAACACAAGCGGCGTGAAAAGCAGAGCAACAGTAGGTCTCTTCCGACTCAGCCGCAGAGTCAATCCTTGAGGCGCAGCCCGCTGAATATGGGACTTGGTTCCGAAGAAGCCATTCCATAACGGGAAATGGATCTTAATTCAACCGTTCCCGTTCGATCGATTCGATCGATCCCGACCTATCGGTCCCGACCGAGTCGATAGCGACAATGTTCCTTTCTCGCGTACCCCGTGGACGAACAACGGGGCACGATGTAGGGACGGGGCACTACACCATAACCAACTAAGAAAAAGTTTCGTCCTCGAAACTTAAGAACCGAACCTACCTCTATGAAAATAATGAAGAAAACTTTTCCTTCATCTCTGACTCGAGTTCCCATGTCGACTCTTCTGCCGCATGGTTCCTCCAGAGTACGCGAACGAGAGGGATCGCCCGATTTTGCAGCAGCTTATCCTTGCGTTTTAAGATTTGAACTGGCTCTTCAACGTAGGATAAGTCAGACTTTAGCTCCAGCTGGCCAAAATCCACCACGTGGCAAGGGTCGTGCACGTACTTCCGCAGCTGGGAGACGTGGAAGACATTGTGCACACCCTTAATCGTCGGTGGTAGGGCAATTTTATAGGCTACTGGGACGACTCGCTCGAATATTTCGAATGGCCCAACAAATCTCGGACTCAGCTTTCCCTTCGCGCCGAACCGAGTAACTCCTCGCATAGGCGACACCTTCAGGAACACGTGATCGCCCACCTGGAACTCAAGCGGTCTTCGATGGGTGTCGGCGTAGCTCTTTTGCCGACTCTGTGCAATCTTCAGTCTTTCCCGAATTAGCTTGACCTTTTCCACAGTCTGTTCCACCAGCTCCGGGCCGAGTATCTGCCGTTCCACGACTTCATCCCAGCAAATGGGCGATCTGCACTTCCGGCCGTATAAAGCTTCATACGGCGCCATTTGGATGCTGGATTGGTAGCTATTGTTGTATGCAAATTCCGCCAGCGGTAGGTGGACGTCCCAGCTTGATTTGAAGTCAATTGCGCAGAGCCGTAGCATGTCTTCGAGAATTTGATTAACGCACTCCGTTTGGCCGTCGGTCTGAGGATGGTAAGCTGAGCTGAACTGCAACTTGGTACCCAGCGCCGACTGAAGGCTACTCCAGAATCGTGACATGAATCGTGAATCCCGATCAGAGACGATGGATACTGGAACTCCGTGCAACCGTACTATCTCGTCAAGATAAATCTGTGCCAGGCGATCAACGCTTCAAGTAACTTTGATGGCGATAAAGTGCGCTGACTTGGTTAATCGATCGACGATGACCCAGATGGCGTCGTTTCCCCGTGGTGTCTTTGGCAGGCCAACAATAAAATCCATAGTGACGTGATCCCACTTCCACTCGGGAATAGCGAGGTTCTGCATCTCTCCGCCCGGTCGCTGATGCTCAGCTTTCACCTGCTGACAGGCCATGCATTGCGACACGAAGAGCGCCACATCTCTCTTCATCCCGTGCCACCAGAAGGTCGTGCGGAGGTCCTTATACATCTTGGTACTGCCTGGATGCAAGGTATATCTCGCATAATGCGCCTCCGACATTATTTCCTTTCGTAGTTCTGAATCATCCGGAACACATAGTCGGCCATTCATTCTCAGCACGCCGACTTATCTTCCGCAAAGTCGGTCGCACTACCTGTCGAAATTTGCTCGCACATTTTTTTTAGGTACGGATCATCCTTCTGAGCGGCCATGATCTTTTCCAGCAAACTCGGCTCTAACTGCAGCTGTGCCAACCGTATATCCCTGAATCGAACCCGGAGATCGATACCCATTTCTTCTAGATCTTGTAGTAGTTTGCGGTTGATGGATAGCGCGGCAAGATATTTTCGACTCAGAACGTCCGCCATAACATTTTTCTTGCCCGGAGTGTAGTCGATCGTCAAGTCATAATCTTTGATCAGTTCGAGCTAGCGCCTCTGTCGCAAGTTCAATTCCTTCTGGATGAAGAAATACTTGAGGCTCTTGTGGTCGGTATAGATTGCACACGCCATGCCATATAGATAGTGACGCCACAATTCAACGCGAACACAATCGCCGCTAACTCCAAGTCGTGCGTAGGATAGTTCTTCTCGTGCGGCTTTAACTGTCTGGAGGCGAAGAATATCACCTTGTTTCGCTGCATGAGCACACATCCCAAGCCCTGGCCTGAAGCATCGCTGAATATCTGAAAACCCTCTGGCCCATCCGGAAGTGCGAGTATAGGTGCCAAAATTAGTCGCTGTTTTAGCTCCTGGAATGAAGCTTCACAGTCATCCGACCACTCATACACGACTCCCTTTTGAGTGAGGCAAGTCAGTGGCGATGCAATCTTCGCAAAGTCTTTCACGAAGCGTCGATAGTATCCCGCCAAACCAAGAAAGCTTCGAATCTCACTAGCAGACGCAGGCCGCTTCCAATCAGCAACAGCTTCCACTTTCTTCGGGTCGACTGCAATACCTTTGGACGAAATGATGTGACCAAGAAAGGATACGCTGCTGAGCCAAAATTTGCACTTACTCTGCTTCGCGTACAACTCATGTTCTCGAAGTGTCTGGAGCACGGCCCGTAGATGTTCTGCATGCTGTGCCCTGTCCTTCGAGTAGACGAGAATATCATCAATAAATACTACCACAAATTTATCCAGGAAGGGTCGAAATACCCGATTCATCAGATCCATGAAGGCGGCAGGAGCGTTCGTCAGGCCGAATGGCATCACCAGGAACTCGTAGTGGCCGTATCGAGTGCGAAAGGCGAACTTTTGCACGTCGTCTGACTTGATCTTGAGTTGATGATAGCCTGAGCGGAGATCAATCTTCGAAAATACCGAGGCGCCTTGCAGTTGATCGAATAGGTCGTCTATGCGAGGAAATGGGTACTTATTCCGGATGGTGGCCTTGTTCAGCTCTCGGTAATCGACGCACAGACGCATGGACCCATCCTTCTTCTTCACGAACAATACGGGCGCTCCCCACGGTGAAACACTAGGCCGAATAAACCCTTTATCGAGTAACTCTTGTAGCTGGACCTTGAGTTCTTTCAGCTCGGCGGGAGCCATTCTGTACGGGGCCTTGGAAATCGGTCGAGTATCGGGAAATGTATCGATGCTGAACTCGATTTCTCGATCGGGGGGCATGTCGGGTAGCTCGTCCGGGAACACATCAGGGAATTCTGCCAAAATGTCGGTCTGACCCGCGTTTGCACCATCCTGTCGCATGTCTCGGACGGACGCCAAATAGCCTTCGCACCTAGAATGCAGCATCCTCCGAGCAAAAATCGCCAAAATCAGCATGCAGGTCGACGACGCCTCACCACACGAAAAGCAGAATTCAGGCACCCCTGGAATGCGGAAGGTGACCGTCTTTCTGGCGCAGTCTATGGTTGCGTTGCACGGCCCGAGCCAAT
>JANAVB010006599.1:28568831-28763003 GCA_029216955.1 Iris pallida | reverse complement strand
CCCCCCCCCCCCCCCCCCCCATTTTTGAGCCCCATTTTGCCCCATTTAATCCCATATAACCCCCCCATATATATATACATAAGGTATATATAGATACGTATATATGTGTATATATATGTATATAGATAGATAACTAGAGAGTTAGAAGGAAACTAGAAGTAGAAGTTAGAAAAGATTTAAGAAGAAGAATAGAATAGGAAGAGAATGAGAGGAAGTGAGGAAGGAATGAGATTAGGATTAGAGAAGATTAAAAAAGGAAGAGAGAAAGAAGAAATAGGAAGAAGGAAAAGAATAAGAAGAATTTGAATAAGGAGACTAGAAGGAGAGATAGAAGGAGAAGAATTAGAAGTAAAACTTAGAAGAGAAATGAGAAGTAGAAGTATAGGAATACAAAATAGAGAAAATCGAGTTAGAGGGTGAAACGGAGCTCGGAGTATCGGAATGAGTTGAAACTTGGCGTAGAGTTAGAATACGTGAATTAGATTTTGCGGATGGCTCCGAGTTGAAATCGGGTTGTAGGGCACCGGTATCGCGCCCGTATCATTGCTATCTTGAAATATTTAAGATATCGGCAATGGGCCGTAAGATAGACTGGATGTCCACTTACCTAGGTATCTTGGTAGGTAACGTATGTATAGGTTAGTATCCTACTACCCTAGGGAGCACGGGTCAAAATACCAAGCGTAGGTAGGCTAACTAGATAATTGTCTAAGTTAGAATTTTACCCTTTTAAGGGTAAAATAGGATATTGGCCTACGGCCAAGATTTGAGTTTTCAAGTCCAAGATGGCTTGGATATGGGTTGTAAGGGTTGATAATGATTATAAATAGCCACCTAGACCTAGTCTTGACCCCGGTTGACCACGGTGACTTTTTGACCAAAATCAACTACGGGTCAACACTTTACCCAATTTAGTCCCAAATTCCATTTAACTGGACAGTTGACCAAAATCACTATTAGTCACCATGACCTAGGGTTGACCTAGAGTTGACCTAGAGTTGACCAGAGTTGATCCATGACCAAAAGTCAACGGTAAGCCAATTTTTGACCTAGTTTGGATTCTATGGATTTTCCAATGTCCTCCCCTGACCAAGTATGACCCAAGTAGACTTGTCTTGACCTAGTATGACTGTGTTAGGTCTAATATGCTTAGATTGACCCCGTACAATCTATTTTGACCTTGTTTGACCTAGATTGACTTAGTTTGACGTGTCTTGACCTATTTTGACTCATTATGACTTAATTTCACTTCCAAACCATTATAATGATACAGTATTCCATCTATAGGTCCTCGAGGCACTGTTCTTGGACTCAGTCGACCTATCTATCACATCACAGGCGAGTACATTCTCTGATAATATTTAGTTTTATGATATCGTCTTGTTTCAGTATTTAGTGCAGATTATCCTTTCTCTTGACACATTGTTCACACGGATTGATATTTATCTGGATCCCATCATAAGATGTTATTCCTCCTATATATGGTATACACTGGCAAGTCTTCATTGTTTATTATTTATTGTAAGATACGTTTCCTGCGTAGGCTCGCGACCTCCTCAGAATATGTATCATGACGTGTCATGACTGGATCCACTATATTAGTCAGGGATGGGAGTGTTAGCGTAGGGATGGGAGTGTTAGCATAGATATGTGATCAATACCCCACAGTATTATATTGTATCATCATTGTATAGTGTTAATCATACACTCACGTATGATTAGCCAGGCCAACATTGTATCAAGTTCTAAGCCGATCACATATTGAAACTAATACTAAACTCACATAGATATAGTTCCAGATTGTTGTACATGATTTATACTATTTTCATGTTCTTACATTCAGATTACAGCCTTGACATGCCTTACCATGATTCATGTACACATTATTTACTTCGATATTCTCTCTATTTACTGCTACATTTTCAATATCGTCTAACTAGAACTGTTATTGAGATTTGTGCTCGTTTCATCCTGACTGGATATGTTGACAAAATTTTACAGATTGTGGCGAGGAGGATTGTCCTACCTACTACGGTCCGGTTGACGTAGTAGGCGTAGACTTGGAGACCTTGGTTCAGCAGGGCTTAGCTCCGCCCGACGAGCCTCTAGCTTAGTTTAGTTGACTAGACGTTTGGACTGGACCTTGTCCCAGCTTGCTACTTATGTGATTATATTATATTTTGGATTGTATTAGAGGCTGGGACTTAGACTTGTATATTATTTGTTTTGGACTCGACATGTTTATATTTTATAGTCTTGTTGTCTTTATCTTTCAGTCTTTGCTTATCTTAGAATTGTGATTGAGTATTCATATATTATTATTGCTTGTCCTCCGTTCGGAGTTGACCATATTCTCGACAGGTTTTGATATTATATATGTTTTAGAGTAGAAAACCTACTGCGTTCCACGCCGTTTTTTACGGTGAGGGCTGGGCGTTTGTTACGTACACGTGCCCTTATAGCGGGTGCGGGTCATGACACATTTTAGTGGTGGCCCATGCAGCAGAAGTTGCAATTAGTGCGATGTCGTAGTGGTGCTCGACTTAGAGTGCTGCTACGAGCCTTCTATGTTTTAGAAGATATAGGCTATAGGCTAAGAGTACTCAATCACAGTAGGATCTTTCCTTGCTTATCTTGCTTACCGTCTTTGATATTGATTTACTGTTTTCTAGCTGTCCTCCTTTGATATAATCCTTCTTGTGCCATATTGATATCTTCTTTTCTGTCTTCAGGATGGTGCAGACCAGGTCCCAGCATCCTGAGTCCGCGGACGCGGAGAGGTCTGCTATCTCGCGGACCTGATCACACTCCTGCTGCAGTCGGGTGTCGGCAGCAGCAGCTCTTGGGGGCGCTCCTCTGCTGGTTACGAGGGCTGACCCAGGATTGCTACGACTTTTTCGGCCGCAGAACCAGTGGTTGATGCGGGCGCTATTCTCCTGCTGTGCAGCGGATTCCTCCGCTGGTTGCAGATATACTTCCACCTCCACCTCCTCTGCCTACAGATATGGGACAGATGCTTACCTTCCTCCAGCAGATGCTGGAGACTCAGATAGCCCAGGCCGAGGCTCAGCAGAGGCAGACAGACGCGATGCGTCAGGGCATGGAGGATGCCTATCAGTTGGCCCTTGCAGCCGTGGAGCAGAGGGCTCCGCATCCGGGGACGCGTACTAGGTACGGAGATATCCAGGACTTCAAGAAGCTCGGGCCCCGTAACTTTAGTGGGACTGAGGGTGTGGTCTATGCAGATGATTGGCTCGAGGATATCGAGCGGCAGATGAGGGCCTCCCGCCTGGCAGACGACCTAAAGGTCGAGGCGGTAGGTTTGCAGTTGCTAGACATTGCACGCACCTGGTTCAGAAACGAGCCAGCCCTAGCTGGAGAGGGCCGTACTTGGGCAGAGTTCAAGCTCCTCTTCAAGGAGAAGTTCTTTTCCCCACGGACAAGATCGACCTGTGCGACAGTTCCAGGACCTGCAGTAGGGCAGTTTATCTGTGGAGGAGTACGCCGCGGATTCGGCCGTCTTAGCCGATACGCGGAGTACATGGTTCGTGACCCGGAGATCAGGGTGAGCCGTTTCAGAGAGGGGCTGATCTGGGACATCAAGATCCTCATTCTCTCTTTTATTAGACTTATACCCAGATCTATGCGGAGCCCGCAAGGTAGAGCGGGAGTGGGGCCTGAAGCCTAAGAGGGACCGTGATCTGTTTCGGGGACTACTAGCAGCGCGGGGGCTGCTAAGCGTCCTCAACTCCAGCATCATTCTATTCTGCAACGCTCACAGCAGATTCCTGCTCCGATTAGGACACCAGTTCAGCAGGTGACCCGGCAGCAGCAACAGGGACCGACGCAGCATGCACCCTACTTGCCACTGCTGCAAGAGGTCCGGACATCTCTGGGAGGTTTGCATGTATTTGGTGTGTGCCTATACTGTGGCACCGAGGGACATCAGGCGAGGGAATGCCCTTCGAACCATTGCCGTGCAGCTCAGGGACAAGGTAGGCCACCTATGGCACCGCATCACGCCCTCCACCAGCAGCGGGATATACCCCGCCAGGACAGGGCTTTTGCGATGACAGTTGAGGATCCTGCACGCATTAGACTAGGAGGTAGGGTCTTGCTCTTTCTTTACCTGTTCTTCCGTCCATTGATTGATGATGCTTTCTTAGTACCTTTAGTTTGCATATGTGATGATCATGCTAGATTAATAGAAAACCCCAATGAAGACCACAATAATATGACACTGTAGAGATTTAAACTATGCATGTGTTCTGATTTCCTGGATGCATATTATATAACTTAGGATAAAATTTAGTAGACCTTGATTGTTGGGTGCTTGACTTAGAGAAGAGTTCGACCGTTTGAATTTCGAGGACAAATTTTTTAATGAGGGTAGATTGTCACCTCCAGTTTTCAAATTAGGGATATTTTCGTCATTTTCAAGTTTTATAATTTTTAGGAATTTATTTGATTTTATATGATTTTAGGGATTTATTTGATTTAGTTTGAATTTTTTCCAATTTGGACTTAAGTTGGAGACCGGGTAGCCTGGACACTAGTGGGACCCCATACTAGCTGTGTGGCCATATATATACCATCATATTAGGCTAGAAACCATAAACCCTATTTCCAGGGCTAATTAGTCATTTTAGAGCTTAATTAGTATTTAGAATTTAAACCGGAACAAACCGAACCAAATCCGAACCAACCCAACCTAAGTCTAATGGGTTTGGAGGGTTTTGGATCCTACCAAACCCAACAACCCCCCCCCCCCCCCCCCCACATGGCCGGCCAAGAACAACCCCCCCCCCCTTTCTTCTCATTAAGTCAAACTCTCTCTCTCTCTCTCTCTAAATTTCCTCTTCTTCCAACCTCTTCTTTCCTTCAAGAAAAACCATTTTTAGGTATGTCATTTATTCTTATTAATTACTCATTTCCATTATTGCTTTCACAATAATATAGAGGGGGAGATTCTCTACACTTGCCCACAAATTTTGTAGGATTTCCTAGAAATCTAGGTTAGAGACTTTTGGGGGTTTCTAATTAGAATGGTATATATATATAATATATATATATATATATATATATATATAGATATATATATATATATAATATATATATATATATATATATATGCATGTATTATATTTATATATATTGAATTTGTGCGTGTGTAGAGGAATGAGAGTGGTGGTGGTGTTGTCATGAGGGTGGTGGAGTGTCGAGAGTGGTGGTGGTGTGTGTGAGAGTGTGTGTGTGTAAGAGTGATGTGTGTTCGTGTGGAAGGGAGAGTGTTGTGTGTATATATATATATATATATATATAATATATATAGATATATATATTATATATATATATATATATATTTTGTGTGTGTGTGTTGTGTGGTGTGTGTGTGTGTAATATATATGTAGAGTAATATATATTAGTATGTATAGATCTATATATATAATATTATATATATATATATATATTATATATATAATATATATATAATATATATATATATATTTAGATAGATAGAGTGGTTATATATATATATATATATTATTATATATATATATATTATATATAATATTACCTATCTATAATATATATATCTATATATATATATATATATATATATATATATATCTATATATATATATAGATAGATGGTTATATATATATATATTATATATATAATATTATATTTATATATTAATATATTATATTAGATATATATCTATATTATATATATATATATATATATATTAGATAGATGGTTAGAGATAGGTATATTGATATCTATAATATATATATATATATATATCTATATATAGATATATATATATATATCATATATATAGAGAGAGAGAGAGAGAGAGAGAGAGAGAGAGTGGAGATGAAAGGGAAGAATTAGAGAAGAAGAAGAAGGAAAACAGCAGCCACAGCAGGAGTGCTGCTGTAGCAGCAGCTACAGCAGTCTCCCCCCCCCCCCCACCCCCCCCCCAATTTTTGAACCCATTTTGCCCCCTTAATCCCATATAACACCCCCCCCCCAAATATATATACATATAGGTATATAGATACGTTATATATTTGTATATATATATGTAATAATAGATAACTAGAGAGTTAGAAGGAAACTAGAAGTAGAATTAAAAAAGATTTAAGAAGAAATTAGAATAGGAAGAGAATGAGAGGAAGTGAGGAAGAGAATGAGATTAGGAATTAGAGAAGATTAAAAAGAAGAGAGAAAGAAAGAATAGGAAGAAGGAAAAGAATAAGAAGAATTGAATAAGGAGACTAGAAGGAGAGATAGAAGGAGAAGAATTAGAAGGGTAAAATTAAAAGAGAAATGAGAAGTAGAAAGTATAGAATACAAAATAGGGAAAATCGAGTTAGAGGGTGAAACGGAGCTCGGAGTATCGAAATGAGTTGAAACTTAGCGTGGAGTTAGAATACGTGAATTAGATTTTGCGGGTAGGCTCCCGAGTTGAAATCGGGGTTGTAGGCACTGGTATCGCGCCGTATCATTGCGTATCTTGAAATATTCAAGATATCGGCAATGGGCCGTAAGATGGACTGGATGTCCACTTTACCTAGGTATCTTGGTAGGTAACGTATGTATAGGTTAGTATCCTACTACCCTAGGGAGCACGGGTCAAAATACCAAGCGTAGGTAGGCTAACTAGATAATTGCCTAAGTTAGAATTTTACCCTTTTTAAGGGTAAAATAGGATATTGGCCTACGGCCAAGATTTGAGTTTCCAAGTCCAAGATGGACTTGGATATGGGTTGTAAGGGTTGATAATGATTAGAAATAGCCGTCTAGACCTAGTCTTGACCCCGGTTGACCACGGTTAACTTTTTAGATCAAAAGTCAACTACGGGTCGACTCTTTACCCAATTTAGTCCCAAATTCTATTTAACTTGGACAGTTGACCAAAAGTCAACTATTAGTCACCAGTGACCTAGGGTTGACCTAGAGTTGACCAGAGTTGACACGTTGACCAAAAGTCAACGGAAAGCCAATTTTCGACCTAGTTTGATTCGGATGGATTTCCAATGTCCTCCCCTGACCAAGTATGACCCAACTAGACTTGTCTTGACCTAGTATGACTTTGTTAGGTCTAATATGACTTAGATTGACCCCGTACAATCTAGTTTGACCTTGTTTGACCTAGATTGACTTAGTTTGACGTGTCTTGACCTATTTTGACTCAGTATGACTTAATTTCACTTCCAAACCATTATATTGATACAGTATTCCATCTATAGGTCCTCGAGGCACTGTTCTTGGACTCAGTCGACCTATCCATCATATCACAGGCGAGTACATTCTATGATAATATTTCTGTTTTATGATATCGTCTTTGTTTCTAGTATTTAGTGCAGATTATCCTTGTTCTCTTGACACATTGTTCACACGGATTGATATTTGTCTGGATCCCGTCATAAGATGTTATTCCTCCTATATATGGTATACACTGGGCAAGTCTTCATTGTTTATTGTTCATTGTATAGATACGATTCCTGCGTAGGCTCGCGACCTCCTCAGAGAATACATATCATGACGTGTCATGACTGGATCCACTATATTAGTCAGGGATGGGGGTGTTAGCGTAGATATGTGATCAATACCCCACAGTATTATATTGTATCATCATTGTATAGTGTTAATCATACACTCACGTATGATTAGCCAGGCCAAACATTGTATCAAGTTCTAAGCCGATCACATGTTGAAACTAATACTAAACTCACATAGATATAGTTCCAGATTGTTGTACATGATTTATACTGTTTTTTCTGTTCTTACATTCAGATTACAGCCTTGACATGCCTTATCATGATTCATGTACACATTATTTACTTCGTATATTCTTTCTATTTACTGCTACATTTTCAATATCGTCTAACTAGAACTGTTATTGAGATTTATGCTCGTTCCATCCTGACTGGATATGTTGACAAAAATTTTACAGATTGTGGCGAGGAGGATTGTCCTACCTACTACGGCCCGGTTGACGTAGTGGGCGTAGACTTGGAGACCTTGGTTCAGCAGGGCTTAGCTCCGCCCGACGAGCCTCTAGCTTAGTTTAGTTAGACTAGACATTTTGGACTGGACCTTGTCTCCAGCTTGCTACTTATGTTATTATATTATATTTTGGATTGTATTAGAGGCTGGGACTTAGACTTGCATATTATTTGTGTTTGGACTCGACAGGTTATATTTTATAGTCTTGTTGTCTTTATCTTTCAGTCTTTGCTTATCTTAGAATTGTGATTGAATATTCATATATTATCATTGCTTGTCCTCCGTTCGGAGTTGACCATATTCTCGACAGGTTTTGATATCATATATAAACTGTTGTTAGAGTAGAAAACCTACAGCGTTCACGCCGTTTTACGGTGAGGGCTGGGCGTTGTTACGTACACTTGCCCTTATAGCGGGTGCGGGTCATGACAGAGGATACCTGCAGATCAATATTTGACACACCGCCACCGCCTTACACCCAGAACACTACAGAGGAGGCCGTTGATGACTATCAGCCATTGCCAGGGGAGACACCGGAGCAAACAGCAGCTAGGCGGGCTAGACTGGGTCTTAGGCCAGTCGATCGTAGGCATTATGATAGGATGCATAGAGGTGATTATTGACTTTCATGTAGTTGATGTATAAAAGCAATTTATGAACTAATGTTAAAGTTAATCTTAACCCAAATTTGGTGCTCTTGTACACTTTCTTCTGTTGTGTCCAATGCCCCCGCAGTTGCTGCAATAAAGATCTCTTGTCCCCAGCTCCCTTGTCAAAAAACAATTTTTTTTGGGTCTAACGACTCTACATCCAACGTTTGGTACTCCAATTTTACCTCTTACCAATTCAGCTTCTGGAGTATATGGAGATGGAATCGCTTGCATACATGGCACATATACCTTTTTAAGGTTTTCAATAGAAAATTGTTCAGGATAATAGCTTTCTACTTGCAAGTTACTAGATTGACAAGAAAAGTAAGCATGTACACATGGTAAAAGTGTATGCTGCTAGCGAAAACACGTACACGTTCTATTTTCTAAATCCACTATATATCGTCTACTACTTTCATGATCATATATTTCAAATATATATGCATTGATATGCAGCATTTGAAAATGATGTATCTCTCTTTTAATACGTGCCATAGTTTTGAGCATCCTTGGACAATAGATCGTATCCAGGTTTTCAGCAAATTGTCTATGTTTTTTATGCATAGTAATGATTTTAGCTCTAATGCCATCAAGCAATGTGGTGATTGATTTATCACGCAAATTCTTAATCCAATTATTAAAACTCTCTGCAATGTTAGACGTGTTAATATCTAGTCTAGTACATGGTGCATAAGCAGTAATCCAATGTGAAAAGTTACGATTTTTATCGTTTGTCCCAACAATCCAATTAAAAACATCAATATTAGCAGATTTAATCTTTTCAAACCATTCTGTCGCATCAACATCATTATAAGAGCGAGCAAGTTTATCTAACCATACTTGATATTGTCGTGTACTACTACATTGACTTCTCATATTCTGTTTAAAATATTGAATGCAAAAAAATGTGGAGAGCTAGGAAAGATATCATGTATTCCACGAATTAAACCTTTTTGCTTATCAGATATAAATGAGATAGCATCCCATCGATCAAAACAAGTTTCAAATGAAAATTTTAAACATTGTAAAAATCATGTCCACGATTCAGTATTCTCATTTTCAGCAATACAATAAGCAATTGGATATAATTGATAGTTAGGATCATGAGCACATGCTACAAATAAATTACCTTGAAATTTAGATGTAAGAAAAGTTGCATCAACACTAATAACGGGTAAGCAACCTTGCAAAAAACCATCTATGCATGCCTTCCAACAAATAAATATTCTTTGAAAAATATTATTTCCTACGATTTTTAAAAAACACTTCGTTTCAAGATTTGTTTCCATAATTGTAAAACCGTATTTTTCAAGACTACCGTAGGCATCAATATAACTACCATTAATTTTGAATATGGCAAGTTCTTTTGCTCTCCAAGCTTTTGAATACGTAACGCACACTCGAAATTCTCTAAGAATATCCTTTACAATATTACAAGCGCTATAAGAATTATTGTCTCTAATTTTACCTATTACCTTTTCACAAATCCATTTAGCAGTAGCTTGTCGATGTTGTCCTTGTGGTAACATACCTGTGCAAGAATGTTGTGATACAAATGTCTCAATTATAAAAGTGTCGCTTTGACCAACTGCTTTAGCGTATACTCTCCAAGAACAATCTGAAGATTTGCATTTGTATACAATTCTTGTCGAATTGTTATGGTTGCTTTTAACACTAAAATTATGACGAATTGCAAGATCTCGAACAAAATTTCTAAATTCATAAGAGGAAGAAAACTCTCTATGCAAAAATAATTCAGGAGTACTACCTTGTGAAGGATCATCGTCTTTCTGTAAATAATAGTCTAGATCTTCTACTAGGTCTGCACTAGCATCACTACTTGTCAACATTTATTTGGTTGGAAGTACTAGCTCCAGAAAGTAAATTTTGGCTATTAAAAACATGTGGACTAGTATGAGTAATATTTGTGCTAATATTCCTCAGTGCTGTGGTAATATAAATTTTAATACAAGATGCATCTACATTATTCTGAATAATAAATCTCCAAGATTCTTCACTATCTATTACTAAATAGGTATCTGTAAAAAAAAAAACTAATTACGAAATAATAGTTAATAGAATAACGTTCTATAATAATATTTCTTATATTTTCAAATGAAATACTTTGATAAGTAGAAATAAGATTAGTCGTGCCACCTTCGTACGATAATCCGTTTAGAACACCTCCGTGATAGCAGATTAATGTGAGTGTCTGATCCATGAATTCAGCTGGATATATCAATAATTAAAAAAGAGACTATAAATTTTACTATTGTTGCTCTAGAAAGAAGTAGCCTGCAAAGTATATCGTTGATCCTCAAGTTGGAAGTAGATTAAAATTGACGTCTTTGTTGCATCCAGAACGAAAGTAGACTGCTGCTTTAGAAGAGTGCCGGATGAGATATGGGAGAGAAATTTGATGGACAAATTTTTTTGGTGTAAGATGAGAAAAAATGGTTCTGACTACCACCACTATATATAAGGTTGTTAAAAAAAAAAAAAGAAGAGCCGTTGGCAAAAGACCCGTTGCCAACAAAATACAAAAGAGCCGTTTAAAAAAAAGAGCCGTTGGCAAGGCAAAAGAGTCGTTATCTAAAGAGAAAAAAAAAATAACGACAATTTATATGCTGTAACCTGACGTCAGATGACGTCAGCGTAAAAGAAAATTAATTTCGGCAAAAACAAACAGCAACGGAAAGGAAAAAAAATAAAAAATAATAACCAAACGGCATTCCAAATGCCGAAAGCTGACGTCAGATGACGTCAGCAAACGACATTTCTTTTGACGCCTAGACCCTAATCCTTCTGCCCCTTGTTAATTAACTTGTAACCCAGAAAGCGCATATGTGACGTCAACAAACGACATTTAAAATGTCGTTTCGATGCTCAAAATGTAATTTTCCGAATCTTGATGCCTTTTCTATAATTCTACTAAATTTTGATGCTTTTCTTGCAATTTTCTGTTTTTTTTTATTCTTCTTCATCACAGTAATTATGCAAGTTTTGGAAGTATTGGTAGTACAGTATTCCAACCTGAAGATAATGTAAAGTTAATAATTTGCTAAGTTTACAAGATAATATAAATTATATAAAAAATAGATTCCATTAATTTATAAATTAATTTTTTGCAATATAGTGTTTGTCATTCGACTAAGCGACTCAATTATTATTTGTTTCTCTTCGAAATTGATGTCATTTTGGAATTTACCTCTTAACATAATAAAAAGTTTACTTTTTTAGTACCATAATTTTTTTTGCAATAGAGAGTGTTTGTGATTTGTTTTACATTTTTTTTCATCTTTAAAATTTTGTTTTTTTCTATACTTTTTGTAAAGTTCTTTTTCTCGTTTTTCATTTGTTTTTAAGGTTTTTTTTTCTTTTAAATTATTTCTTGTAGTTTAAAATAATTCTTTTTTTTTTGTTGTTTGTTTATTTTAAGTTTTTTTTATTTTATCGTTTTTTGCATTTTTTTATCTTTTACAAAAAATCGTTGTAATTTTCTTTCATCTCTCTTTTTTGTTTTCTCACTCTTAGAAAACTATATATTTTTTTCATTTTTCCTTCTATTTTCCTTTTTTCATAAATTTTTTTTTCTCTATAATATATTTAGAAAATTGCTTTTTTTTTCCTTCTCCTTTTCCCTTTTTAAAATTTTCCTTTATGTTTTTAAGTTTTTTTTTTTCATTTTTGGAACTTTTTTTCAATTTGTTAAACAAATTATTTTTTCGTTTCCTTCCTTCCGTTTTCGTATATATTTTTATTTTTTATATGGGGTACGATGAAAAATAAAATTACAAACAAAGAATAATGAGTATTAATTTATTATTTATTCCTCAATAAAAAATGTTATATTTTTTTACATGAACTATATATTTCTAGGAATATTTATATATTCACTGAATATTTGAATACAATTTTTTCGAAAATTAGACAAGAAATTTGATTTTTTTTAAAAAAAATAGAATTTGTGACTATAGTATTCCATGTAGGGCTGCTACTCGGACGAGTTTGGTTGGACTTGAGTTAATTTGGACCAAACCTGATGAATCATAAGCCTAGTTCGAACCCAAGTCCAACTCGACTTTGATTCAACATATTAAGCCCAAGGCCGACATTAAATATATAGTTAAATAGCAATCAAGTGCCAATCATTACAAAATAGAAAATGAAATGAGATTCAGGAGTATGAGATGAAGAGTGTGTGTGTGTATATATATATATATATATATATATTTTTTTTTTTTTTTTTTTTTGTGTATATATATATATATATATATATATATATATATATATATATATATATATATATATATATATATATATATATATAAAGAGAGAGAGAGATAATAAGGGAGATGAGATGACACCTCACTCTTAGATGTAGGATGACAGTAACGTGGTACCATCCCATCCCTCCATCACAAATTAACACATCAACATCATCCTTTAAACCCAAAAAAAAATTGACTGTTGATTTGTGATGGAGGGATGGTGCCACGTCACCGCCACCCCACTTTTGAGAGTGAGCATCTCACCTCTCTCTCTCTGTGTCTCTCTCTCTATTTTTCACTATATAATGAGACTTCAAAACGGCTCAAAAGTGAGCCGTCAAAGCCGTCATTATATCACGGTCCTTTTTATTTAAAAAAATTAATTGTGTAAAAAAATGTTGAAAAACTTTAAATTTGTCAATATGGAGAATAGAACTCAACCAAACAAGAAAAAATACCTAACACCTTAACCACAAGAGTTAGAAGAGATATTTGACTATAATTAAATAATATTTTTATTATATGTGCAAATCACGTGTATTTACTAGTACACACACACACATATCAGGGTCGGTCCTGAGCTCATGGACGTCCTAGACAAACTTTCAAAATGGGCCCATATATAATATATATAAAAATTTAAAACTGAAATAAAAGTAAATTAATTTTTTTTAACAACCAAGAATTGAATCTACGACTTCTAGTGTGGACTTATAACATGATAACCACTACACCACAATTGTTGTGTTAAAAAACAGTCATGTTGCATATATATATATATATATATATATATATATATATATATATATATATATATATATATAAAAGCCCGAGTACAACTCGACTTTTGATCCAGTTTAAATATTTTAACCCAAATATGAATCCGAGCCCAATTATCTTCTACCATGATCCAATCCATTAGTCTGTCTGAATTGTACCCCTAAATTTCTGTGTACAAAACTTAAGGTGGGTTCAAGTCATACTTTGCTGCACCTCCTAGTTTTACCAAAAAAAAAATTTATATGAGTCGAACCACATCTAGCCAACCCAACACCCATGTGGTTCAGTACTAGTTCGTAAGGAACTGTAGGGGATCACTTATTTTAATCTAGCAAAATGATAATCCCTTGTATAACCCAAGAAAAGACGTGAGAATTTTGCTATAACTGTTATCTACTCCGTATTTTAAGAATGTAAATAAGATAAATAATGAGTTGACCGAAATCGAGGCTTGAATTGGATTTACTGTCCTCAAGACAATATTCGTCTCTGGTGCTTACGGTTTAATGACGAGTAGAACTCTAGGATACAACGGTTCTTCTTCTTCGG
This sequence comes from Iris pallida, assembly GCA_029216955.1. Taxonomy (NCBI): domain Eukaryota; kingdom Viridiplantae; phylum Streptophyta; class Magnoliopsida; order Asparagales; family Iridaceae; genus Iris; species Iris pallida. The sequence continues at coordinate 28,748,733 of JANAVB010006599.1, read as the reverse complement.
TGGCAGCACTTCATACCGCAAGAACTGGACGAAACAATGTAGACAGTCTCTCTCTTGGACTTAATGATTGATGTATGCATTGAGTGAATTGAATTAATCAAACACCATGTTATTATGAATGATACAGAGACGGATATAAATAGACAAAATATTTGTAAGGAACACGTCTTTTCAATAAATAGATTTTTTTTAGAACATGCCTATTAAAACTTTAATAAAATGATTTTATCTTATTTTTTAAGTCAAATATATATTCACTTTTCCAACGATAACAAGCTGCTTTCATTTCCTGGTTCCATGCATCGACACAGACCAAACAAACATTTCAACTATTTGATCGTTAAAAGTTTATGTTGAAAGGATCTACAGCCAGTTCTTCAAGAGATGCTCGGACCAGGAGCTGTCGGTGCTCCTTGGTTTCTTGATATCTGGTTCTGGGTTGGCGACGGCGGTGAAGTCCATCGCCTGCTACCTTGACCTGACTTTCTTGGATCATCAGCGGGCTTTGGCTTTGGCTTTTGTTCTTGGCATGGTCCATTTCTTCCTCCATAATAAGCCATTGCTAGCATCTTTCTCCGTGGAATACCTGGAAAAATACATAATAATCGTCAGCATCAGACAGAAAAAAGTAACTAATAGAGTTATATAATTAATAATACGATGGTCCAGTGCTTGTAGCTCATGTCGAACGACAGGGTTCGGTGCCTCAACCGTAAAGATACATAAAGTATATATTTTGACCGTTCGTGGGACTGGTCCGTGCTGGTCCGTGTCCACGTGGCGGCCAGCCATTGGCCCGCCTCCGTTAACTCGGATCCACTCCGAACCGAGGGGCCAATGTCGACACGCCGCGTGGCCGCAGACGAGTCTTGCGGCGCTCCAAATAGCAGCTCCGATAAAAATAAACTAATAATAATAATAATAATACAATGCATGTACTATCTATTATATATACATGCGGTCGACAGAGTGAAGCAGCAGCCAAGGAGGAAGAGGAGCGCAATTAGGGCAGTGAGCTTTGCTCTGGAAGTGGCCATTACCATTGAATGGATAAAGTAATGCAATCTTTGATTTGTGAGGATATCATGTGTAGGAGTGCTCTTCTTATATAGAGTGACTGTGAAGGTCTTTTGCATTCTTTCAACTCTCAAATTTGAACCTTTGACTTCTTAACACAAACAGCTGGCACTGGATTGAATAAGCAAGGGATTGACTTTGACTTTTGGCATGTTTAGATATGTGAACCCCCTTGCTATATAAGTTATTTCTAAATTTTTACGTGTGTAAAATAGTTCATTGTAAATAATTTCTTTCTTTGACATATAAGAAACAAGACTTCTATCCATACCGCACCGGAAAATTAATCCGTGAACCGACATCACATGTCAATTTTCTATTGACCGATTTTTTACCACGTTAGGAGGAAAATACTTTTTTTTTCCAGCCAATCACGTTCTGACATGTGGCATTGAATTTTTTTGTGCGGTTAATTTTTCGATCTTTCAAGTCTTTTCCTATAAGAAAAATGACAACAAGTATAATACTTCAATATTGTAAAAGAAGACGTGCACAAAGCGTGATGCAAGTGATGGCTCATAACATAATCGGTAGATCATTTCTATGAGTATCGTTGCCAGTTTCGAAACTAAGTATCGATTTTTTTTTTAAAATCGGAAAAGTAAACAATTATTAACAAACTATTAACCGAACTTGAGTGACTATTGTGGTTACAAAGAAAAAGCGTAAGATCCTGACTAGATGACGAAAAATCAGTGGTATTGAGCCACGGAACGTAGTGTTTTTTTTATTTACAATAATGGTGAGAATTGAGGGTTGTGGACCCAAAATGTATGCAATGCAGCATGCTATATGTGCATGTGCACCAGCCAATGACCCCTAAATTAGTGGTAGTGATGAGCATGTTGTCCAAGTGGTCATGAGATCGATTTTCAGCGAGGACATTCGAGACAATTACCATTTCCAATTTATGTCTGTGTGCAGGCATGTGCACATGATTTTAAGTATTTTATGTATTGTTTCTTATTAGTTTTGGAATCGGATGAAAATAATGGTAACCTTTACTTAATTATTGATTTAGCTAAGTTAATTATTTTTTATTTACATGACTTTGTAGTTTTAGTGTGCTTTTATACCCTTGTTGATGGATCTTTTTATATTAAATTTTCTCCACCGAATTGACTAGAAAAAAAAATCCAACAACGGTATCAATTAGTATCGATGGCTGTCAGTATCGGACCAGGATTTGCCAAATCGTATCTGTACTTTTGGGAACGCGTGTGACCCGAACTGGAGTTGGCCAATGAGGTGCGATATTGAATTGGACCCATATGTCTTAAAATAAAATTTTTATGTAAGGTCTGAATCAATCCTAATAATCTACACTACATAATCCCATCGCCTCTAGTCGAACAACCTTAGCACCCCTGCTACATTTTGTTCGTGCGATATTGAATTGGGCCCATATGTCTTAAAAGTGAATTCTCATGTAAGGCCTGAACCAATTCCAATAATCTACACTCCTGCTACATTTTGTTCGTTCGTGTATACGCATGAACGTTCACCATCCAAACCCGTCCCGTAACCATGCACTCTGATACCACTTGTTCGGAACGCGGTGTGATCCGAACCGGAGTTGGCTCATGAGGTGCGATATTGAATTAGGTCCGTATGCCTTAAAAAAGAATTCTCATGTAAGACCTGAACCAATTCCAATAATCTCACCACATGATCCCATCGTCTACCCGATGTGGGACTAAATTACCAACTTCATTGTCATTTTTCATTTGAGCGCTCAACCGAAAACAAGATACAACCCAACATGTATCACGGCAAACTATGCAAATTATTGAAAACGTAACAATCACTTAAGTGATCATATATAAGAGAACAACCCATTAGAAGTTATGATGCAAATCCCAAGTTATTCTAACCTAATATGATCTGGTTTAGAGTAGTTGGTTATTTTTTGACAGGTCAAAACTTACTTGGATGGTGAGTGACTGCCCAAATGTTATACCTTCGCTGGAGCCCTGGAGACTTAAAGTAGGCAGAACTCAAAGCTCCTCCAGCACGAATTAGTGTGCAAGACAACGACTCACCCAAACCGAAGAATTGTGTTGCAAAACAGCACCACCAGTGCTTCAACTATTTTACTTTAGCCTTTCTACCATATGACTCCTCCTATTGCTGATGGGTCTTTTTCATTCAATTCTTTTATTTTTTTTATATCTGTTATCAAATCGGAATATACCAAATCGTATCAATATCGAATCAGTATCGACTCATACTGTATGATACAGATACATAGGCCTGTTTATCCTAACATTTGCCAACATAAAATAAAAAATATGCAAGCTAGCAAACGGCGTATTTAATTAAAAAATACTATTTGGCGACCAAAAATTTGGATGATATCATCTTCCATTATATGATATATGACATGGTTGGTAACATGACAGCTGATATGACAAAATTTAACATTAAAATTTATAGTAAAATTAATATTAATATTAAATGAACATTACATTAACATGATAATTAGCATTAAGATTAAACTTATATTAAAATTAACTTTAACATTAAAATTAATATTAACATTAAAACTAACATTAATATTAACATTAATATTAATATTAACATTAATATTAACATTAAAAATTTTGGATAATTAATTTGTGGACTAAAATTTGTTATGTCAGATGTCATATCAGATGCCACATAATGAGAGATGGCTTCATCCAAATATTTTGAAAGTCAAATAGATGATGGTAGTTAATATAGTAGAATTATAACCAGTTGCCTGGATTTTTGGTCCACAGGCTTGAATTAGCATGGTTTGAGAAATATTCTAGGACTTCCTTGGTTGACCTTAGCTGTGTGCCAGCATTCCCGAACTCATCATGACTCCACCAGCTAGCTAGCATGTTCATCAGATCTCTCCTCTCAAAACATGTATATACTACTGCCACCAATGTAGGCCTCCATTAAACCAATGTATTTAGTGGTTTTTTATTTTATTTTTAGGCATCGTACCTACGGGTAGGACCAACTCCCTAGAGGAGATTCAAATCTGTATCTTCTGTATCGGGACCTTCCGTTGCAACCATCATACTATAACACCATATACAATGTATTTAGTAGTTAATAAGATGTTTCACCTAATAATTGTCCCCCTTTTTTTTTTTACCATATACAATGTATTTAGTAGTTAGAAATAAGATGTTTCACCTAATAATTGTCCCTCTTTTTTTGAGTTGTTCTTTCTCTAAGCTGGACCGTGGCTCAAAGCCATCCAGCTGTCCAGGAAGAATTTGAATTCGAGAGAATCGAGACCTATGTTCGGTCAGTTCTCCGTACTACCACTAAACTAGTGCCTTAAGGACCTTCTTAATTCATCCAAACTAATCTTTTGCGTTGTACACATATATCAAACCGTTAGCATTTTTAGATGTGTTATTGTACCTTTTCCGTTCCTTTTATGTCTGATGCAATATAGAAACTGACGTTTCATTCTTGACGTCACGTTATGATGTTCAAATTTGGCAAAATTATTGTATGAATGTACCTCTTCCTTTACTCTTTTCCTAGTGTAGCAAATGTTAGTCTATTTGCAAACAATCGATGGAAAAAACTCAGTTGCAATCCCTAAGAAGAGATGCAAAGAATGCAGTTGCAATCCCTAAAAAAGAGATGCAAATAATGCAGTTGCAATACCTAAAAAAGAGATGCAAATAATGCTGATTGCGTAGCCTAAACGATTAAAGAAAATCGAATCGCGTTTGCAATAGCGGTTTCTCGAAGGCAACAAGAGATGATCAACAACAGTTGAGTCTCAGATTCTCGAAGGCAACAGAAAGAGGAAGGAAGAAGAAGAGCGGATCTCGCTGGGGTGTTGAACACCGGCGCTCAAAGCTATACCCGCAGTACGGATAAGCTCCCAGGAACCAGCAAGTTCAGGAGAACTTCTGGAACGCTCGTAAGTCAATATTTGAGACTTGAACGGGCTTCCTGGACTTAACAGACTCCTCAACTCTCTTCTCGGTGCATCTTTCAAAGGAGGCCAAGGGGCTCTATTTATAGAGTGGAGTTGAGACTTCACCTCTTCTTCTATCCGATGTGGGACTAAAATACCAATACTCAAAAATAGAGTTTGATATTTTAGATCATCCCACAATCAGCATAGAAGTGTGCCAGTCCACGCCTACCCCCCGAACCCTCCCGTGCATGCACGAGACATCTTGGAGTCCGCGTCCGAGTCCGAGTCCGCACAACAAAAATTAACTTGCATCCTTGTTGGATTTAATCCTTTTTCCTTCTAGGAAAATACTTCCACATGGCACAAACTTGTGCCCCACTACACCTCATGTGCACACCTCAACACAAGCAATACATTATATTGAGATACTCACCATTTGGTGTAGCCGATGTGGGACTATCTTTTCTAGTCCAAAGGCAAAAACACCAACAATCCCCCACATATCTCAATATATGGGTTGAGCGTTCCCCACAGTGATTGTCCATCATGCATTAGGAGAGATGTCGCTACGACTTGAATCTTCCCGCATAGGTTAAATAACAGCATGATACAAGAATGGACTAAGCCTTGAATTCTGCACCATAACTGCAATTCTTCCTACTCACATAGTGACATCAACTGTGCTTCTGACTGCACATTGAAGGCCATGTGCCAGCCTGGTTTCAGTGTATAATTTTTGGGCGTCTACAAGTTTACCCTCAAGAGACGGCCTGATATCTCTGTCCATACACTATAGGTGAGTTCTATATAAAGAGTCATTGGCATGAAGCATTGCGCTTCTTTGCGGTGCTACGCCGCTATGACATGGCTGACAAAGCCAAGGCATTACCCCTACCTGGGAACCTCATCATAGTGTCATACTACTGTAGCATGAGGTCTCAAGCCTCTTTGTAGTGCCAAACTACCCAGCATGAAGCCTTGCGCTCCCTTGTGGTGTTACGCCACTATGACATGGCTTGCAAAGCCGAGGCTTTACTCCTACCTGGGTACCTCATCGTGGTGTCATGCCACTGTAACATGAGGACACCGGCCTCTTTGTAGTGCTGCCTACATCTCTTTATTACGATTATGCAACATTAGGCTACCTGCCTATATGCGGTGCTACGTCGCCTGTAACTTGGCTAACAAAGCCGAGGCATTATCCCTACCTGGGAACCTCATGGTGGAGTCACCCCACTGTAGCATGGAGTTGTAACACTCATTTGTGGTTGTTGCGCCACCATGCTTCCTGTAAAGCATAACAGACCTTCACTCAGTCTGAGAACTCATTAAGGCATTATGCCATCCTTCTCACAGGATCAATTTTCCGTAGAAAATTCATAGTAGACAACAGTGGTTCTGGGTCCGAAACCCTTACATGTTCCGCAGAACAAGTGCCCACTGTTAACTAATATTTTTCCAGTCAATAGTCCTCCCTTGAATCAAAAAATTAGATATCTGGTAGATTTCTCTTTGAACCAATAACATAAAATTTATTGATAGGATTATAATGACACAATATTAGAATGCCTTCAAGCCCATCTTCCTTGCTGTGTCCTCGACCAGCTGACGCTTGAGACCCTTCGTGAACGAATCCGCCAGGTTTTCCTGACTCCGAACATCGATCACTGCAATGACGCCCCTTTTTATGAGATCGTTCACTGCTCTGTGCTTCAACCGCACAGTCCTCTTCTTCCCGTTGAAGAGTTCATTTGATGCCACTGCTGCTGCCGCCTGGTTGTCACAGTATATCGGAATCGCCGGTATCTGAGCCCCAACCATTGGAAGGTCATACATGAGCTCCCGAAGCCACTCTGCTTCATCTGCTGCAGCGTCCAATGCAAAGAATTCAGATTCCATGGAGGAGCGAGATAACATAGTCTGCTTCTTCGACTTCCACGATATAGCAGCTCCACCCATGGCGAAGACATATCCACCTGTGGAATATTCGCTCTCCACCTCTGAACACCAGCTAGCATCACTGAAGCCTTCCACTACTGACGGATCTCCGCTGTAGTATAGTGCATATGTCTGAGTCTTCTTGAGATATCTCATAACACGCTTCACAGCTTTCCAATGCTTTACGCCTGGATTGCTCGTAAATCGACTCAACATTCCCACTGCAAAGGCTATGTCAGGCCTTGTGGCAGTAGTAGCGTACATCAAACTTCCGATGACGCTAGCGTACTCCAACTGCCTGACGCTCTCCTTCGGATTTGGCTCCAGTTTCAGATCACTCCTGTACGGTGTATCAATAATAGGAAGATCTTGATACCCGTAGCGAGAGAGCATCTTCTCAATGTAATGAGACTGTGACAGCGCTATTCCAGTGCCTGTCCGGATGATCTTGAGCCCCAAGATTACGTCGGCATCCCCCAAGTCCTTCATACTGAACTTGGTCGAGAGGAATTTCTTTGTCTCTGTGACGCAGCTTAAATCCGTACCTAGGATTAGCATGTCGTCCACGTATAGACAAACGATTACTCCTCTTCCGTCAGCAAACTTCGTATAGACACACTTGTCTGTTTCACTGACCCTGTAGCCATTTGACCTTATCATCTTGTCAAACTTCTCATGCCACATTTTGGGAGCTTGCTTCAAACCATACAGAGACTTCATCAACTTGCAGACTTTGTCTTCCAGACCTCTGACGACAAAACCTTCTGGTTGTTGCATGTAGATCTCTTCGGTCAGCTCACCATTAAGGAATGCCGTTTTCACATCCATCTGATGTATCACCAGCTTGTGTATTGCTGCTAAAGCAATTAACAATCTGATAGTTGTCATCCGAGCTACTGGAGCATAAGTGTCAAAGTAGTCGATCCCCTGCTTCTGAGCAAACCCCTTGGCCACTAGCCTGGCCTTGAACTTGTCAATGGTTCCATCTGCTTTCATCTTCTTCTTGAAGATCTATTTGCATCCGATGGGTCTTGCTCCTTCTGGTAGGTCGACCAATACCCATGTGTTATTGGAGGTGATTGAGTCAATCTCGTTGTCAATCGCCTCCTTCCAGAATATAGCATCTCTGGTCTTCATCGCCTCATCATAGGTAAGCGGATCTGCTTCCACATGATAGGTGACGAAGTCATCTCCGAAGTCTTTCGGCCTCCTCGCTCGCTTAGTTGACGGCTCAGCGAGTTCTGGTTCAGCTGGTGTCTCCTCGACAACAACTCCATCTTGGACTACTGGTTCGATAAAGATCTCTGTCTGCTCCGCACCCTCATTATTCTCCGGAATGTCCGCGAGAACAATGTTCTTGTGCCTTGCAAACTTTTCTTCAAAATATTCAGCATCGCGAGATTCGATGATATGATTTGACTCGATATCAAGGAATCTCCGAGCATCACTCTTCTCGGCATACCCCAGGAAGATCGCCTTAGTAGTCCTTGTCCCCAGCTTCTGAATCTTTAGATCCGGGAGCTTCACATAAGCCAGGCACCCCCACACTCGAATGACATTCAGGTTGGGTCTGACTTTGAACCAGAGTTCATGAGGAGTTATGTCGGAAGTTGCATACGGCACTCTGTTCAGAATGAAAGTGGCCGTTAATGCAGCTTCTCCCCAATAGCACTTTGGGAGACCCGCAGTCAACAGCATAGAATTTATCATCTCTGTCAACGTTCTGTTCTTCCTTTCTGCTACTCCGTTGGATTGTGGAGAATACGGAGCCGTCGTCTCGTTGATGATTCCATGTTCTTTGCAGAATGATGAGAATTCATGAGACCTATATTCCCCACCTCGATCACTCCTCAGCCTCTTGAGTTGTTGTCCAGTTTGCCGTTCAGCCTCGGCCCTGAACTCCTTGAACTTCTCGAATGCTTCGTCTTTAGATTTGAGTAAATAGACGAAGGCATACTTGGAGAAGTCATCGATGAAAGTAATGAAATACTTCATCCCGGCCTTTGTAGAGAATTGTTTGAAGTCACAGATATCTGAGTGAACCAACTCCAGAAGATCTGTGCTTCGATGGACCCTGTGGAAGGGTTTCCTAGTGATCTTCGTCTGAGCACATATCTCACATTTCTCTACCTTACCCCCACACTTGGAGATAAGTCCTAGACTAGACATTTTGTTTATTCGCTTACAATGAACATGTCCTAGTCTATTATGCCACAACTCAAGAGAGTAATTCAAACTAGTGATAGCATTGACATTATTATGCTGGGTTACAACAAGCTGAATTTTGTACATTCCTTCAGTCTGAAAAGCTTTCCCGAAGAAAGTACCCTTCTTGGACATCACCATTTGGCCAGCATTGATGTCCATCCTCAAGCCTGCGTTGCAGAGCAGGCTCCCAGAGATCAGGTTCTTGGCGATTGCAGGAACATGCTTCACACCTTGAAGCGTCAGAATGTTCCCCGATGTAAGCTTCAGCTCCACCGTCCTGATCCCCAGTACTTCAGCTTGTGCCTGGTTCGCCATCATGACTTTCTCGGAAGTAGGCTCATAGGAGACGAACCAGTCCTTATCTGAACAGACATGACATGTCGTGCCAGTGTCTATCCACCAGTCCAAGTCTGCCCCCACAGTTGCAACCTGTGCTATCATGGCAACCTGATTAGTAACCAAAGAAACCTTGTTAGGCTCACCTTGCTCTTTGGGCTTGGACTTGCATTCACTTTTATAGTGACCCTTCTTGCCACAGTTGAAGCAAGTCACATGGGACTTGGACTTCTGTTGCTTGAATCCTGGACCCTTCACTTTCAGATTCGAGAAGTCCTTCTTCTTGTGGTGAGAAGCCGCCTGCTTCCCTTTGTTCTCTCTGGTGGCTTGAACCAGATTCGCCGTTGCTAGTTGCTTGGACAGGGTGTCCAACTTCTGTTGAGAGCGCATCTCGTCCTCAACATGAATCTCGCTGAGGAGATTATCCAGGCTAATCTCCATCTTCTTCCTATGCATCCTTGCATAGATGTTGCTCCATCCTGGAGGAAGTTTTGCCACGATCCCTCCAACGACGAACTTGTCGACGAGGGGCATGCTATCGTCCTCCAGTTTCTGGCGCAGCTTCAGGAACTCTTTCACTTGGGGCAGCATGGTCTTCTCGTCTTCAAAGACCCATTTGTGGTATTTTTCAACCATGAACATCTTCGACCGGGCCTCGTCGTCGTCATACAGCTTTCCCACGGACTCCCAGATCTCTTTGGCAGAAGTCCTCTTTGTGTAGGACTCGGCCAGAGAGTCTTCCATGGAATTCAGGATCAGCAGCCTGCATATGCTGTTATCCTTTTTCCACTTCGTCTGCTTGCTCGTAGCAGCGGCCAGAACAGCAGCAGATCCTGTTGCTGGAACGATTGGTTCTTCCTCATCCAACACGTGATCAACATCCACGAGTTGAAGGTTCAGAGTCACCTTTCGCTTCCAGATCTGGAAGTGTTCGCCGTCGAATTTCTCCAACTTGTTAAAGCCGGTATCGACAAGCGAAGCACGAGTGTTTTCCATCGAATCGTATAGCTTTGAGATTGTTAGTCTATTTGCAAACAATCGATGGAAAAAACTCAGTTGCAATCCCTAAGAAGAGATGCAAAGAATGCAGTTGCAATCCCTAAAAAAGAGATGCAAATAATGCAGTTGTAATCCCTAAAAAAGAGATGCAAATAATGCTGATTGCGTAGCCTAAACGATTAAAGAAAATCGAATCGCGTTTGCAATAGCGGTTTTTCGAAGGCAACAAGAGATGATCAACAACAGTTGAGTCTCAGATTCTCGAAGGCAACAGAAAGAGGAAGGAAGAAGAAGAGCGGATCTCGCTGGGGTGTTGAACACCGGCGCTCAAAGCTATACCCGCAGTACGGATAAGCTCCCAGGAACCAGCAAGTTCAGGAGAACTTCTGGAACGCTCGTAAGTCAATATTTGAGACTTGAACGGGCTTCCTGGACTTAACAGACTCCTCAACTCTCTTCTCGGTGCATCTTTCAAAGGAGGCCAAGGGGCTCTATTTATAGAGTGGAGTTGAGACTTCACCTCTTCTCCTATCCGATGTGGGACTAAAATACCAATACTCAAAAATAGAGTTTGATATTTTAGATCATCCCACAATCAGCATAGAAGTGTGCCAGTCCACGCCTACCCCCCGAACCCTCCCGTGCATGCACGAGACATCTTGGAGTCCGCGTCCGAGTCCGAGTCCGCACAACAAAAATTAACTTGCATCCTTGTTGGATTTAATCCTTTTTCCTTCTAGAAAAATACTTCCACATGGCACAAACTTGTGCCCCACTACACCTCATGTGCACACCTCAACACAAGCAATGCATTATATTGAGATACTCACCATTTGGTGTAGCCGATGTGGGACTATCTTTTCTAGTCCAAAGGCAAAAACACCAACAGCAAATTTGGATGGTTCTCTCAACTTAAACTGCATGACCGGAGAGGAAGATCGACCTGCCTAGCAACTATGTTTTATGACAAAATCTTCTCTTGTTCACAGTTATTTTGAAAAATTGTATGAACAGCATTAAAGTTTTAAGTTATTGTCTAAAAGGAACAAAGTTTGTACAGATTGCGAAGTAGGTACCGTTACGTTTTAAATTTGCACGTCTGGAAAAGAGTATTTGTTGATTAGGTTCTTTATTAACGTTGCTTAATTATACGCCCAAATGCTGGGCGTTATGAGGATTGCGAACTGGAGGAACCGCGAAACCGAGGAGACACGGGAAGATTACGGTGGCCGGAGTAATCGGTTCTCCTTTGAAAACTGCATGTTAGTGAATATATACATTAATAATCATCACAATGAGGCAGCTAAAACTAAAATGTTTAGATACCGTCAAGGGCGGAGCCAGGATTTAAGTTTACCCCGGACTGAAGATAAAATACACTAAAAAAAATTTACACATAAAATATTTCTTATGATGCCATCATAATCCAAATGTCTGAATTCCATAAGTGAACATGTAGCTTAAGACAATTACAAAAAGTCAAAACATCATTGTCATACATAAGATGAGAAATAAAAAAAAAAACTCTTAGAATAAAGATAAGAGCTAATTATCTGCTTTCTTTGCTTCTGCCTTCCAAAACTCTCCTCCAACTTCTTATATCCATGAAAAAAATCTACCACAAAATAAATTTCAATCACAAACAAATAAAGAGAATGAAAGAGAACAATATAGTAATAAATACAACACTTACTAGCGAAATTGGACTCGTCGATCCTTCCAAGAAGCAAAAGCATCTATTATCGAATCTGTATCGATCATTTCTGTTATTTCTCTTTCGATGTAGACAACCATTGAATCGCTCAAGTACTCATCTTCCATCTTATTACGAAGAGTACTTTTGATGTGTTTCATAGCTGAAAAAGCACGTTCTGTAGTTGCCGTAGAAACAGGAAGAGTCAAAACAAGACGAATCAACCTATCGATCAAATTATAAGTCTCCGCCTTATTTGTTTCAATTAACCCACGACACAATTCTGAAATTGTTGACATATTCTGAAAGTTCTCATGGTGAACCACATCAAGTCGATAATGATCTAACTGATACTTCAAATGATGCATGTCTTGTCCGCTAAAATCACCTGGATATAAAACTTCTCAGCAAGTAAAAGAATACGATCAGGGTCGAAAGCTTTAAAGTTGTCTCTAGGATCCAAAGCAGAGCTAAGCATAAGCAGTTCCATCGACTCTTCATTGAATCTAGAATGCAACTCATCCAACTGATAATCAATCGTAGCATTAAATATGTCAACGCGGGTAGTGATGCTCAACTGTGATGTGATCATTCTGTTGGCAAGAACGTCCGGTAGCTTCTTTGTGCCGACTGCTCATATCAGGTATATCTACATCAAACTTTGCACAAATTGATTTAACATGGCAAAGGAGATAATCAAAACCTTCTTCTCGTAGTGTTTGAAGTAATACTTTTGTCGATGAGACTAAATTCACTGCATTCAAAATATCTAAAGATTTATGTTGCAACGTTCGACAAAGCATATCTGTAATCCCCATAATCTTCTGCATAAGATGCAATATGAATATAAAATCAAAGGATCTCATTGCCATTATAGAACCACAAGCTTCTCCTCGAATTGTATTTGTAGATCCTTCTTTAACCAAGGATTTCAGCACAATGATAGTCGCACCATACATATCTATCAAACTACAAATAGAGTCAAAATGTGAACTCTAGCGAGTAGTACCAGCTCGATGCAAACTACCAATTTGATTAGCTCCTCTACCTGTCTCACGTTCACCACTAGCTATGTCACATTCAATCTCAATAGCTTGCGCAGATCGTAGCTCGGTAAGCCGCTTAGGAGATGCACTAATCAAATTGACAATACATGTCAATTTTGAAAAGAATAGCCAAACTGACATTTGATTCCCGGCAGCAACTAATGCAAGTTGTAAACGATGAGCAAAACAATGAACATAGTATGCATACTCACAATCACTACGAAATAAAGCTTGCAGTCCATTCCAGGCACCACGCATATTGCTGGCACCATCATATCCCTGACCTCGTAAATCTCGGATGTGCAAATTGTGCCGAGTGAGAACTTTTGAGATTTTCTTCTTGAAAGTTAAAGCACTAGTATCTTTAACATGTACAATCTCAAAGAACCGCTCTTGCAAGTTTCCGTGAATATCTACAAATCTAAGAACAATCGCCATTTGTTCTTTATTAGACGCATCCTTTGCTTCATCAACCAAGATACAAAACCTCGCATCTCCAACTTCCTCACGAATTTTGTTTCTCACTTTCGTAGCAAGAATATGCAAAACATCTTTTTGGATCATAGGAGACGTATAAGTTGCATTTCCCGGAGCTTTCTCTAAGACAACATTATCAACCTCAACATTCAACTTTGCCATCAAACTAATCATCTCAATTAAGTTACCACGGTTCTTTGACTTTAAAGATTCATCATGGCCTCTCAAAGCACATCCTTGTAAAGTAAGCCAACGAATACTATCGATGGTAGTCTTAAGACACAATCTATTTTTCTCAATATTTTCCGAACTTTGAGCATTCATGACTTTGTCGATGTGCCGAGATGTATTCTTCAATGCCTCAACATTTCTCACAGCATTGTTGTGTGGAGAAGTTAGACATCCTATATGTGCCAAGAATACACATTTGGTTCCATTATTTACTCGTTTCCAGGTATTGAAACCTTCAACGGTAAATGTAGGATGTAGAGGTTCACGATCTTGAAAAACAAAGCAGGAAAAGCAAAATGCCGCATCCTTTGAAATAGAGTACTCTAACCAAGGAAATTTTATAAACCAACTTTGTTGAAATCGGCAGTTTTGAACTCCGATTTTAGTCCTCGGATACTCAGCCAAGATAGGTTGATTTGGTCCCCATTTTATATAAGCACGTCTTACTTCATCTTGATTATAAACCGGATGCTTCCATATTGGAATACGTAGTGCAGGATCTCGTTCAAGTTCATTCTCATCAAATGCAATCCGTGGAATCTTCGCAGGATGTTGAGATTCTATAATAATTATAGGAACATCGACCCTCGTTGATGTTTCTACTTGAGTCGTAGGCTCACGAGTAGATTTGGAGCCGGAAGATGCTCCAATTGTTGATGTTTCTTCTCCAAGTTTCTTTTTGAAAAACGAAAAAATAGTTTTCGTTTTTTTTTGGTTCTTGATTTTCCATCCTAATAAATAGAAAGATTGTATCAGTTATGTTATCAAAAGAGGTATCATGGTCCGAAAATTTGTCCCTTACAATAATTTGAAGTAAAACTGTATCAGTTATCGATTTCATAACAATTTGAAAACTAACAATAAATCCAGGAATCAATTTCACAAGTATCAGTTAGTAGTTACCAATTTCACAAGTAAAGCTATTATCAATTATCAATTTCATAAACTTAACAATTAACAATACTAGCAACAATTTTGCAAAAAAAAAAAATTAGCAACAATTTCATAAACTTAACAATTAACAATACTAACAACAATTAACAATACTAGCAACAATTTTGAAGTATCAGAGATTCAGACATAACAAAAGAAGAAAAAAATTTGACATATTAAGCAATTACTTGGGAAAAAAAATATTAAGCAATTAATTTCTTTAAGAAGAAAAAAATATACGCTGTGCGACGACGCCGACGAGACGAGACCGCTCTGCCTCTGCGACGAGACGAGACCGAACGGAGCCGCGGCCGCACAGAGAGATACAGGGCTGGCGTGCGGGTCTGCGGCGTGCAGCGTCAGCGACGTGCAGCGTGCGGCGTCAGCGGCGTGCGGCTTCAGGCGTAATCATTTGATTGATAATGTGGAAGGGATTCAAGGGAAGCTGCTATTGCATAGCATGATTTGCCTCTGCTATTGCATGTAGAAGCAAGCGGCCAAGCTGCAAGCAGGTTACTAAATATGCTGGAGGCGCTCAGGCGCGTGCCCTAAATATGCTGCAGGTGGGTTACTAAGGTTTACGGGTGGGCTGGGCTTGAAAGCTTACATTCTATTAAAAAAAAAAAAAATTTGGGTTGGGTGGGCTGGAGCCCACCCCAGCCCACCAGTACATCCGCCCATGGATACCGTGCTTGGACGTGCTTGATCGGCCGACACCGGATCCGAAGCGAACACGAACAGCGAGCCCTGGTTCGGAGAGTCCACGCTCCTCCTCCGGAACTGGGCCCACACAGGATGTCCGTCGACGATGCCCCGGACGTCGTCGTGTGGGCCCATCAGGAGGAGGCGGACTTGCTGGTGCTGGCGGCACATGTGCTGGTTCTGGACTTCGGCGACAGCACTGCGGAGGTCGAAGAAGTGGACGGTGGCGGTGGCGGTGGCGGTGGCGGTGGCGGTGGCGGTGGTAGCGGCCTTTTGTTGTGCGTCGAAAAGAAATACGTCTTTTTTTCAGGTGTTAAAAGAACGAAAGGAAGGCAGGAGAACGCCCTTAGTATAGGCGTTTAGGTGTAAAGCGTCCTTATTATGGACGTTTTACTTGTTTTAAATATTTTTTTAATATTTTTTTAATATTTTTTTCTCCTGTTCCTCGATTCCATTAGCAGTTAACGTAAAAAAAATTATTAGTGAGACGAACTCGGGCAGAAAACGTCTTTCCTAAGAACGTTTTTCTCTTACTTATAATTTTTTTTTCACGCAGTGCTAATACTCATGAAACCTTACTAAGGGTGTAAACGGGCCGGACGGACATGGACAGTCCACTGTCCGTGTTCGGTCCGAAAATGAAAATGAGTTCGGACGGACGGACACGGACAGTCCACTGTTCGAGTTCGGGCCGGACGGACACGGACAACCACTGTTCGTTAATTCAATCAGACGGTCCGCGGACAAATGAAATATATTACCAAAAGCTATTATTTTATCAAGATACCTTGATAGTTGGTACAAAAAATCAAGTTGAAAGAAAATACAATTGAATGTTATAGAATACAACAAACAATAGTAAAAGGTTAACAAAAATCAAGACTGAACAACAAAAAATTGATACAAAACCAAAATAATATGACATAATTAATGCAAAACCAAAATGAGTCTCCACTATCGGACGGTTCGCGGACAAATTCGGACCGGACATGGATATGACCGTGTCCGGGTTCGATTTTTAAATGGACCAAAAAAAAAGTCCAAGTTCTGTTCGTTAATCAATCGGACGGTCCGCGGTCGAACCATTTATCGAGCCGGACACGTACGGACAACGGACTACTTTGTCCATTTTACACCCCTAAACCTTACTCACAAATGATGTCATTGAGTGGTATAAATGTGCTAATACTGCTGTACCACATGTGTGCTTTGTGGGTGTTCCCAAATCTTCTAAAAATGGTAGCAATCGGACGTTGATCATATTTTTCGTTGCGTCAAAAAATAATAATGAACCGTATAGACACAACAAATAAGTTCTTGTACAACAAATCACCTGAAAATTTACAAGAAATAAACTCTTGATATCAACTATATTAAATAGAAAGTAAAGATAATTAATATAAAAAAAACCCTCCCAAACTGCACACCTCTCAAACCAGCAAGCAAGTGCAGCCGAATGCGCCACGTGGCTCTGTCAGAGAAAAACGTCCTACGTCACGTCAGAAGGAAACGCCCTTGCTAAGGGCATTCTTCCTCTTCTTTTTTTTTTCTTTTTTCTCGTTTACCAGGTTAACGGAGACTAACGAAGGGCCTTTTAAAATTTATTTTTACTGAAGAACGCCCATAGTAAGGGCATTCTTGTGCTCTCGATATAATAAACCAAAACATTGTGCTCTAACTGGGTAAAGTGCATTAAAACCCTCCTTAGATGTCACGAAAATGCAAATAAAGATTCGTTGATTCGAAAAAGACAGTCTGTTACGAAAATGCTTAAATCACCCCCCCTCCCCCCCCCGCTGTTAAAATTCCTTAAAAATCGTCTTAAAAGACGATTTTGCCCCTCCCCTCTCTCCCCCCCTTCTCCGGTGGTGGGGGTGGGTCGGCGATGGCCGGCGGAGGAGGGGGGTCGGGGATGACCGACGGAGGGAGGAGGGGGGAGGGGGTCGAGGGGCGGGTCGCCGGCGGAGGGAGGAGGGGCGGGGAGGGGGGGGAGGGGTCGGGTCGCCGGCAGAGGGGGTGCGGGTCGGGGTCGGGTCGCCGGTGGAGGGGGGCGGGTCGGGGTCGGGTCGCCGGTGGAGGGAGGAGGGGCGGGGAGGGGGGGTCGGGGTCGGGTCACCGGCGGAGGGAGGAGGGGCGGGGAGGGGGGGGGGGTCGGGGTTGGGTCGCCGGTGGAGGGGGGGCGGGTCGGGTTCGGGTCGCCGGCGGAGGGGGGGAGGGGGGGTAGGGGAGGGAGGGGCTGGTAGGGAAGGGTGGAGGGGTAGTTTAAGTAGTTTATATTTTTTAATTTTTTTTTTTAAGTCTTAACGGTCATTTAACGGATAAGGGGCATTCTAAACAAAACAAGTTTTTCGGGAGGTGCAAATCGTTTGAGTTTTCTAAAAGATCTTATTTGTAAACGAGACAAATCTAGGGAGAGTTTAAATGTACTTTACCCTACTCTAACTATAATTTTATAAACATTTAATGCTTTGACTGAAAATTTTCATTAAAAGAATACGTCCTACGAAAAAAAATTGCAAGAAAGATCACTGAAAAGACTAAAATAGTTTGATTTCTACTGACTAGACTAAAATAGTTTGATTTATACTGACTAGACTTTCGGGGCCCAAATCAAGATCACTGAAAAGTTGAACTGTACTGAGCACCACGACGACAATAGTGGTCAAGTAAACACTTTAGACGGAAAACTTAAATCGGAGAAAACCACCGAAAAGCTATATGTACTATTATACTACTAAAAAAGTTACAAAGTTTTACAAGATCAACTCAACTAACGTAGCCTCTAATAAATAAAGATATATTTTAGCAAATATTTTCATTACAAATATAAAAATTAATATATATTCTCACTTATTTAAAAAACTAACAAATGTTTTTATTATGTGTAACATAATCAGAATTTAGGATAAACTAGTGTGGCATCTCTTAAATTTTTAAATGTTGCATACAAATGATGAAAATATTTGTAAATTATTTTAAATAAGTGAAGGTATATATTAGTTTTTATATTTATAATAGAGACACTTGCTAAAATATTCCATAAAACAAAGAACACACATGCAGGAATTTACACATGACAACAAAATCTCTATTTTCCTTTCTGAGTTTGTCACTTTCTTCCTCACCTCTCTCTCCCCTCTCCATGGTAGCTGCCACACCCTATGCGTATTAGGAGTTATCA
This sequence comes from Iris pallida, assembly GCA_029216955.1. Lineage (NCBI taxonomy): Eukaryota > Viridiplantae > Streptophyta > Magnoliopsida > Asparagales > Iridaceae > Iris > Iris pallida. The sequence goes on along the minus strand of JANAVB010006599.1, from coordinate 28,729,993 downwards.
ACTACAGAGAAATAGGAAATCCAAACCCGAAATCGATAAGTATAACTCAACCGACTTGTCATTGTCAGTGGACCGACTTGGCAATTTCCAGTACTTCATCGGTGGACTAATTGATGGAAAAGAAGCGCGGAAACCTTTTTCCAAATCGGAGAGTACCTGCGAGAGGACCGAGCAAACAACGCACGAACCCAAAAAACAAGCACACAAAAACAATCACGCAGACACAGAGAATTTTTGACGTGGAAATCCTTGCGGGAAAAACCACGGGACGATCGGAGTCCAACCCTGAGAAGCCTCCACTAATGGAATAGAAGAATTACACCCTCTACAAACTCCTCCCGATCCAAATCGGATCCCCACAACACTCAGAGACAAGAACAATGATTACAAGGCTACGAAGAGCGAGAACGACGAGTAGAGATTACCCGAACACGATCTCCTTCGAACAGCGACCTTCAATCCTCCGTCTTCTTCTCCGAAGTTGCAATGGCACTCTTGCCTCCTTCTCTCTCAAACTTGTGTTGTCCAATGCGATAATGAGTTAGGGTTGAGAAAACTCAATATATCTCCCTAATCCCGCAACCAATCTGGACCGTTGGATTAGATCCAATGATGAAAACTCATCCTGAAATCCGCTTCAGCCCCCCGACACACAGAGTTCGGCCAGAACTCTGTGCGGGGCAACCAGCACTGGATGGCCAAACCCTGGAACGGCCAGACCGAGTTCGGCCAGAACTCGGCCTGGGACCGAGTTCGGCCCGAACTCGGCAGACTTGGTCCAGAACCCCCTTTGGGGCAGCAGCAGCAACAACAACTACTCCCGAGCTTCTCCGACATCGGACGGCGCTCGTCGCACTCCGGGATCTTCTCCACATAGGTTGGGAACCCCACCCACTCCAACAAATCTCTCCCTTCACAACTATGGGGAGGACGTCGTCATCCCGACGATCTGCCTGCAGTACTCAAACTTCTCCCTTGGTAGAATCTTCGTGAACATATCAGCTCCGTTGTCATCTGTATGCACCTTCTCAAGCTCCGCGTCCTTCTTCTCAACCACATCCCGTATCCAATGATACCGAGTCTCGATGTGCTTGGACCAGCTATGAAACGTCTGATTCTTCACAAGATGGATAGCACTCTGACTGTCGCAAAGCAAAGTATACTGCTCTTGCTTCAGTCCCATTTCCTGCAACAGCTTCTTCATCCACAACAGCTCCTTGCAAGCCTCCGTCGCCGCAATGTATTCCGCCTCCGTCGTCGACAAGGCAACATACTTCTGCAACCGCGACTGCCACGACACTGCTCCTCCCGCAAACATCATCACGTAGCCTGAAGTCGATCGCCTCGTGTCTACATCTCCAGCCATATCAGCGTCGGTATACCCAACCAGCTTCGGCTCGTCACCACCAAAGGAAAGTCTCCAACCAGCAGTGCCCTGAAGATATCGTAGAATCCACTTGACCGCACTCCAGTGTACCCTTCCAGGATTCGAAAGATACCTGCTTACCGTACCAACTGCATAAGCAATATCTGGCCTCGTACACACCATGGCATACATAAGGCTTCCCACAGCTGAGGCATATGGAACCCGCTCCATATCTTCCTTTTCGTCCTCGGTAGATGGACACTGCTCCTTAGTTAACTTAAAGTGAGCCGCGAGGGGGGAACTCACTTTCTTCGACCCGTCCATCCCGAAACGCTGAAGTACCCGGTGAATATACTTCTTTTGGGACAAGTGTAGCAGCTTGGACTCTCTCTCTCTCTCGGCTGATCTCCATCCCAAGAATAGTCTTCGCTGCGCCCAAATCCTTCATAGAGAAGGCCGCGCCCAGCTGGCGCTTCAACTCCGCTATCCTAGTGGCATTCCGACCCACTAATAGCATATCATCAACATAGAGCAATAAGATGATAAAATCATCATCGACAAAATACCTCACAAATGCACAATGGTCCGACGTCGTCCGTGCATAACCATGCTCTCCCATAAACGACTCGAACTTCCTGTACCACTGCCTCGGAGCCTGCTTCAGACCATACAAGCTCTTCCTCAACCGGCAGACCAAATGTGACTTGCCCTTCTCACAGAATCCCTCCGGCTGCTCCATGTACAACTCCTCCTCAAGATCACCGTGGAGGAACGCCGTCTTCACGTCCATCTGCTCGACCTCTAAGTCGAAACTGGCTGCTAATGCTAGCACCACCCAAATAGACGAATGCTTGACGACAGGCGAAAAGATTTCATCATAATCCACGCCTTTTCGCTGACCGTAGCCCTTGACTACCAGCCTCGCTTTGTATCGAGGGCAAGTAGCATCATCCGTCTGCTTCACTCTGAACACCCATCGATTTTTCAAAGTCTTCTTGCCCTTTGGCAACCGCACCAGATCATAAGTAGAATTGGTGTGCAAGGAACTCATCTCCTCCTGCATAGCCACCATCCACTCCTGCCTGTGTTCGTCTTCCATAGCCTCTGCGAAACTTTTGGGCTCTCCCCCGTCAGTCAGTAGCACATACTCATCCGGCGAGTATCTCGTAGATGGTCGACGATCCCTGTTGCTCCTTCTCAGTGGAGCCACTGGTGCTGGCTGTACACCGACAGCCTCCTCCTCTTCAGGAACTACCTCTCCGGCATGCTCATCCTCCTGAGGGACACCCTGACCACCATCAGCAGGCTGATGATCAAGGTTGGGAGCAACTCCATGTACCGGCTCCCCCATAACTGGATCCTCCGCGATGTCCTCTGGAAACTGCTCGAAGCGAAATGACTCTAACTCAGGCAATTCCTCAGCCTCAGAAGGTGTCACGACCCGCACCCGGATATACGGGTACGAATACGTAGACGACGCCCAGCCTACGCCGCAGTATCGGCGGTAGAACGTTGTCTAGTACCCAATAAATATACACTACATCTAGAAGGCCTATAACTATAAATGTACTCTAGTCACATCACAACAGCTAGGGATGATAAGACAAGAAAGATTAATAAAGCACAAGAACAACTAGAATCTAAAAAGGAAGGAAAAGTAAAGAAGGAAAAAACAAGACAGCTAAAGATATCTACCAGGCAACTCATAGAGAAGAGTAGTGGGAACCACCTCAGTTAGCATCAACATCTGTAATATTTTCATAACGTATCCAGTCAGGAGCGGAACGAGTACATAAACTAACAACAGTTTCATAGTATTGACAAATGCTGTAAGAGACAATCATAATGGAATACAAGACAAAGATATATGAAGACTTGGGAACCGTTCGGAAGCTGAGCTACAACCCTTAAACCAAACAAGGACCGGGGTTGTAACTCTTCTCCCAAACAGAGCTTAGTCTCCAATCAAGGTACAATATAATAGCATGTAGAACATGTGAGAAATCTGAATATCATAGCATGGTGAGAAAGTACTGAATGTAGAACAGAACAGGATATATGATAAGATAAAGTAAATATAAAATGTGCCTTGAATTATTAGAGCGTTATGTGATCGGCTTGGGAAACATGATCAGGCTTTCCATCCGACCGGCTATGAACAATGTATACAATAGAGCGGTAAGACCGGTCACCATGGAAAGCTATGAACGATGTAGGGTCAGGCTTTACCCGTTGTGAGGCGAGGGTATAGCTATGAACAATGTGTACAATAGAACAATGTGGGAATTTGATCACACAACCACTAATAATTCCCCATTTCCCCGAATAGTATACGGATCCGGACATAGCACGTCATGGCACGAGATTCCCTAAGAAGGTAGCTATTCCTTCTCAGGAATCGGTGTCAACACAAGTACAAGAACAAGATCGAGCAAGTACCAGTATCCCAAGAAAATCCAAGAATGACATCTCATGACAGGAATCCGTTATATACTAGTCCGTGTACCATTGTGACGAGAATAAAGTAAAACGCTATAACTGAATCGGATACAGAAAATATCAAGACAAGGAACTACTATCAGAGAATGTACTCGCCTGCGGTCCTGAGCTGTCAAATGGGGTCGATGCTCAGAGTGATGCCACAGACCTAAAGATAAGATATATATATAAGCTAATTAGGGTTCAACAGTGTTAGGCTTGATTCTATAGTATAAGCTACGCAATCTAGGTCAGACTCAGTCTACTAAGTCAAACTAGGTCACACTGAGTCACACTAGGTCAAACTGGGTCGATGGTTGACTTACAGTTGACTTCCAGTCAACTGGTCAACTCTGGTCAACTTTAGGTCAAACTAGGCTAATGTTGACTCTACTTCGACGTTTAGTCAAAGTAGTCAACTATGGTCAAACAGGGTCAAGGCTAGTCTCTATAAACATCTACAGGGTCAACATATCAATTTCAGTGATTATGAAATCACTAGAATCGATGGATCTAAATTCCGATACAAGGATCTAGAAATACGAACAAAAGAGAAGGATTATAATAATAGGGTAAAAACCTACAGATGTTGTCGGATGATGAAACTAACATCACCAACGTGTCCAGAATGGTCAAATTAGCTAGAATTGCCTGTCCATAAGTCCAATTTGGACACAGGGGCAAAAAGGGTAATTTTGGGCCAAAGTGGTGTCCGCCGTTGGACACACTTTGCACCGAAAAACGTGCCGAAATAAAAGTGCACAAAACCTAACAAATTATATGTCCACGAATCCAGAATGACGATACGAATCCAACGTTATATCCGGAATTGGATTCCGTTGACCCGATCTCAGATTGGTCCGTTGACCCGGATACTGGAATCCGATTTGCACGGAAAAGCGTGTCGGAGCCAATGTCCTCAAAACTCAGCAAATTATATGTCAACGAGTCCAGAATGATGATACGAACTCAACGGTATATCCGGAATTGGATTCCGATGAGCCGGCGTCAAAAAGTCCCGTTGACTCAGAAAGTGGAACCCGCTTTGCACCGAAATGCGTGCCCGGGCGCACGTTCTCCAAATCAAAAAAACTTTATATGAAAACGTGCCAGAACGACGCCACGAGTCTACTGGTGGTGTCAGAAATTGAATCCGGAGTTCCGGGTTTAAAATCGGAATTTAACAAGTGCAACACTAAGAATTCGAACGGCCAACTTTGGCGTCGAATTCGACCGACCTAACAAGCTCAAACTGAAATGAAATCTAAAGGGGGCAGGAAGAGGGTTATTCCAGCTTCGCACAAGAATTGGTGGCACGCAAAACGGAGCTGCGACGACGAAGATACGAACCCGCGAAGTTGGCGTCACAAAACTGTCCAAAAATAGTTCAATTTAAGACGTCAACTTGGTGGCCAGTTTTGAGGTATCAAATGACGAAATTAACGGACGAAAATTGACAGGAGTGAAGATGGATATACCGAGATTGCGACGGAGCAAGGAGTTCGCCGATCCAACGGTCGGATCTCCCAGAAAACACGCACAAAGTCGCTGTTTCGAGACGCGATTCTGAGTTCCGTTCCCGCGCGCGTCACGGCGGGAACCCGTGCGAAACGCACGAAACGCCTAGGCGGCGCGTCCCGGAGGACGGTGGCCGCCACAGGGAGGTGCGCCCGGCCCACGTGCAGCCCGGGGGGGCTCGTCGGCGACGGCGACAGCAGCGGCGGCGCGTGGCTGCCGGTGCGCGCGCGCGCACGCTGATGCTGCTGCTGTTGCAGCTTGCACGGCTGCTGTTGCGGCGCTGCTGCCTCGCAGCAGCTGCTGTGGTGGCGCGCCGGCCCTGCGCGGCGGCGCTGCCACGGCGCGACGAGGGTGGCGGCGCACGGTGGTCGCGGTGGCGCGGTTGAAGCGGTGGAGGTGGTGTGATGGTGAATGAAGATGATGGTGGTGGTCGTGAATGGTGATGATGTGGAGAATAGGAGGAGAGGTTGTCGGGGAGGAGCCCGACCAGGGGAGAGGTGGTGGTGTGTGGTGGCGTGAGGAAGAAGGAGGAGGAGGGGGTGTGTGAGTGTATGGTGGGAAGGAGAGAGAGTGTATGAGAGTTATTAAAATACATATATATATATATATATATATATATATATATATATATATATATATATATATATATATATATATATATATATTTATAAGAGAAAGAAAAGGAGATATTTATATATACATATATATAGATATTTTTGAGTAGGAGAAAAATGGGAAAATATCAGTGGGGTGTATGGGCATTCATGGTAGGGTCCACGCCAAACTGGGTCGGACGTTTGGCCAAGTTTGGACAAAGTCGAAGCCAAGATTTAATTAATTTATAAATTAAACCAATTAATTCATGGATGAATTGGGGGCACAAGAGAGATCAGTTTGATAGCGCGCAAGTGGCACGTGCATAGTAGGCTCAAAACAGGCCGGGGCCATATATTGGGTTGACTGGATTGGACCGATGTCGGGCCCGGAAATTAAGTTGGAAGTCAAGTCACGAATTACGGCAGACGATAAATTGGTCTAAATTGACCCGAAGTTGCGCGAATCAAATGGAGCACAAGGGAACAAGTTCGAGTGGGACACGAAATATCACTGTGAAGATAATCTCGTCTACTACAAACTCCAAGAAGGAAGTTTTCAGAGACTAGCATCCCTGATGCTCTAGAAGTCCAAGTCACGGTAAAGAGCATTTAATGATCGAAATTAATTATATAGAAATAAATTATTGAAAATAATTCATTAGAAAAATTCGAAAAATAATTCGGGAAATTCAGGGGGCTTACATCCTACCCACCTTATAGAAATTTAGTCCTCGAAATTAAGGTTGTAGTAGGGGTAACACAAGATAGAAAGTTTTAGGCAAAACTTAGGCACGATCATAGAATGACAAGTTTGCACGATTAAGATAATAAATTCACAATTATTCAGGCACGATGAAAAATTTTCGTACGATAGAATCAATAATATGAACAGAATGATATAGGCACGATTATAGATAAGTTAAGTCATTGGGACACGATTCAGAAATGACTTAGGAGAACGAAAGTTATAGATGACAGATGTAGATATGAGATAGTTGATTAGTGTAATCAAGACATAGCTAAACAAGTCAAAGGAATGATGGCAAGATGAGGAAATCATCATACGATGAGAAAAGAAATGAATGATAAGTCGAGAATAAGGGTATGAATTGTCCTCATCATTTGGTCAAAAAGAAGTGAATCAATTTAAGATACGATCTGATAACCATACACGTCTATCCAAAACCATGCTGCCAGAATTTACGCCATGCCAGTAAGCATAGCTGCAATAAACAATAGATTCCATAACTAAGGTGTACACCCTACAATCATGTCATCTAGATTCCTTACCACGCCAACCGGTATGGCTGCAAGAGAATCTAAATTCCATAACTAGGATAGTATATCCAAAATCAGGCTCCATGTCCCTGTCATGCTAGCTAATATGGCTGCGATAAATTCTAAACCCCATGAATAAAGTAGACATTTACCGTTCCCGTCGCCCTCATAAAATATGTTTATCAGAATATCTTAACTCAATCCAGAGAAACTTATCTTCAAACAAAATCAAAATCGAAGTCAACAACGAACGAACATCAAGATTCAAAATTCAACAACGATTCAAAGATAAGTAAATGGAAACTAGCGAAAACAGATTCCGAGAAAGGGTTTAGAAGAAAATTCTCAGGAGATGTCCAAAGGTACTATCTAGGTCAAGATAAAAGGAAATCATTGGAATATAATCTAAAACAATCTCAACCTGATACGAGACTGGCAAATCATATTCTCGTCTCAACCTAGAAGATAGATAAGTCCAACTTATACCTTCCCTCTGAGGTCCACAAACTCATTCCAAGAAAGAATAAAGTTGATAACGGACAGATGTTTCAGAAATTAGGACGGACAAGAACAAATGGAAAAAGTTTCGAAAAGTTCGAAATAAGATTCCCAGGGGTCATTCCTGGAATCTACCAAGAGTTCCTAATATGTGACTGAGTACCAAATTCCTAAAATATTCCATGACTCAACCTTAATCCTAGGGCAGGCTCGCAATAGTACAGAAAAGCTCAAGTACTACCACGACTTCGCATTAATTACAAAGACTGACCTGCATGGGCCACCACTAAAAACGTGTCACGACCCGCACCCGGATATACGGGTACGAATACGTAGACGACGCCCAGCCTACGCCGCAGTATCGGCGGTAGAACGCTGTCTAGTACCCAATAAATATACACTACATCTAGAAGGCCTATAACTATAAATGTACTCTAGTCACATCACAACAGCTAGGGATGATAAGACAAGAAAGATAAATAAAGCACAAGAACAACTAGAATCTAAAAAGGAAGGAAAAGTAAAGAAGGAAAAAACAAGACAGCTAAAGATATCTACCAGGCAACTCATAGAGAAGAGTAGTGGGAACCACCTCAGTTAGCATCAACATCTGTAATATTTTCATAACGTATCCAGTCAGGAGCGGAACGAGTACATAAACTAACAACAGTTTCATAGTATTGACAAATGCTGTAAGAGACAATCATAATGGAATACAAGACAAAGATATATGAAGACTTGGGAACCGTTCGGAAGCTGAGCTACAACCCTTAAACCAAACAAGGACCGGGGTTGTAACTCTTCTCCCGAACAGAGCTTAGTCTCCAATCAAGGTACAATATAATAGCATGTAGAACATGTGAGAAATCTGAATATCATAGCATGGTGAGAAAGTACTGAATGTAGAACAGAACAGGATATATGATAAGATAAAGTAAATATAAAATGTGCCTTGAATTATTAGAGCGTTATGTGATCGGCTTGGGAAACATGATCAGGCTTTCCATCCGACCGGCTATGAACAATGTATACAATAGAGCGGTAAGACCGGTCACCATGGAAAGCTATGAACGATGTAGGGTCAGGCTTTACCCGTCGTGAGGCGAGGGTATAGCTATGAACAATGTGTACAATAGAACAATGTGGGAATTTGATCACACAACCACTAATAATTCCCCATTTCCCCGAATAGTATACGGATCCGGACATAGCACGTCATGGCACGAGATTCCCTAAGAAGGTAGCTACTCCTTCTCAGGAATCGGTGTCACACACAAGTACAAGAACAAGATCGAGCAAGTACCAGTATCCCAAGAAAATCCAAGAATGACATCTCATGACAGGAATCCGTTATATACTAGTCCGTGTACCATCGTGACGAGAATAAAGTAAAACGCTATAACTGAATCGGATACAGAAAATATCAAGACAAGGAACTACTATCAGAGAATGTACTCGCCTGCGGTCCTGAGCTGTCAAATGGGGTCGATGCTCAGAGTGATGCCACAGACCTAAAGATAAGATATATATATATAAGCTAATTAGGGTTCAACAGTGTTAGGCTTGATTCTATAGTATAAGCTACGCAATCTAGGTCAGACTCAGTCTACTAAGTCAAACTAGGTCACACTGAGTCACACTAGGTCAAACTGGGTCGATGGTTGACTTACAGTTGACTTCCAGTCAACTGGTCAACTCTGGTCAACTTTAGGTCAAACTAGGCTAATGTTGACTCTACTTCGACGTTTAGTCAAAGTAGTTAACCATGGTCAAACAGGGTCAAGGCTAGTCTCTATAAACATCTACAGGGTCAACATATCAATTTCAGTGATTATGAAATCACTAGAATCGATGGATCTAAATTCCGATACAAGGATCTAGAAATACGAACAAAAGAGAAGGATTATAATAATAGGGTAAAAACCTACAGATGTTGTCGAATGATGAAACTAACATCACCAACGTGTCCAGAATGGTCAAATTAGCTAGAATCGCCTGTCCATAAGTCCAATTTGGACACAGGGGCAAAAAGGGTAATTTTGGGCCAAAGTGGTGTCCGCCGTTGGACACTTTGCACCGAAAAACGTGCCAAAATAGAAGTGCACAAAACCTAACAAATTATATGTCCACGAATTCAGAATGATGATACGAATCCAACGGTATATCCAGAATTGGATTTCGTTGACCCGATCTCAGATTGGTCCGTTGACCCGGATACTGGAATCCGATTTGCACGGAAAAGCGTGTCGGAGCCAATGTCCTCAAAACTCAACAAATTATATGTCAACGAGTCCAGAATGATGATACGAACTCAACGGTATATCCGGAATTGGATTCCGATGAGCCGGCGTCAAAAAGTTCCGTTGACTCAGAAAGTGGAACCCGCTTTGCACCGAAATGCGTGCCCGGGCCCACGTTCTCCAAATCAAGAAAACTTTATATGAAAACGTGCCAGAACGACGCCACGAGTCTACTGGTGGTGTCAGAAATTGAATCCGGAGTTCCGGGTTCAAAATCAGAATTTAACAAGTGCAACACTAAGAATTCGAACGGCCAACTTTGGCGTCGAATTCGACCGACCTAACAAGCTCAAACTGAAATGAAATCTAAAGGGGGCAGGAAGAGGGTTATACCAGCTTCGCACAAGAATTGGTGGCGCGCAAAACGGAGCTGCGACGACGAAGATACGAACCCGCGAAGTTGGCGTCACAAAACTGTCCAAAAATAGTTTAATTTAAGACGTCAACTTGGTGGCCAGTTTTGAGGTATCAAATGACGAAATTAACGGACGAAAATTGACAGGAGTGAAGATGGATATACCGAGATTGCGACGGAGCATGGAGTTCGCCGATCCAACGGTCGGATCTCCCAGAAAACACGTGCAAAGTCGCTATTTCGAGACGCGATTTTGAGTTCCGTTCCCGCGCGCGTCACGGCGGGAACCCGTGCGAAACGCACGAAACGCCTAGGCGGCGCATCCCGGAGGACGGTGGCCGCCACAGGGAGGTGCGCCCGGCCCACGTGCAGCCCGGGGGGGGGCTCGCCGGCGACGGCGACAGCAGCGGCGGCGCGTGGCTGCCGGTGCGCGCGCGCGCACGCTGATGCTGCTGCTGTTGCAGCTTGCACGGCTGCTGTTGCGGCACTGCTGCCTCGCAGCAGCTGCTGCGGTGGCACGCCGACCCTGCGCGGCGGCGCTGCCACGGCGCGGCGAGGGTGGCGGCGCACGGTGGTCGCGGTGGCGCGGTTGAAGCGGTGGAAGTGGTGTGATGGTGAATGAAGGTGATGGTGGTGGTCGTGAATGGTGATGATGTGGAGAATAGGAGGAGAGGTTGTCGGGGAGGAGCCCGACCAGGGGAGAGGTGGTGGTGTGTGGTGGCGTGAGGAAGAAGGAGGAGGAGGGGGTGTGTGAGTGTATGGTGGGAAGGAGAGAGAGAGTGTATGAGAGTTATTAAAATACATACATATATATATATATATATATATATATATATATATATATATATATATATATATATATATATGTATATATATTTATAAGAGAAAGAAAAGGAGATATTTATATATACATATATATAGATATTTTTGAGTAGGAGAAAAATGAGAAAATATCAGTGGGGTGTATGGGCATTCATGGTAGGGTCCACGCCAAACTGGGTCGGACGTTTGGCCAAGTTTGGACAAAGTCGAAGCCAAGATTTAATTAATTTATAAATTAAACCAATTAATTCATGGATGAATTGGGGGCACAAGAGAGATCAATTTGATAGCGCGCAAGTGGCACGTGCATAGTAGGCTCAAAACAGGCCAGGGCCATATATTGGGTTGATTGGATTGGACCGATGTCGGGCCCGAAAATTAAGTTGGAAGTCAAGTCACGAATTACGGCAGACGATAAATTGGTCTAAATTGACCCGAAGTTGCGCGAATCAAATGGAGCACAAGGGAACAAGTTCGAGTGGGACACGAAATATCACTGTGAAGATAATCTCGTCTACTACAAACTCCAAGAAGGAAGTTTCCAGAGACTAGCATCCCTGATGCTCTAGAAGTCCAAGTCACGGTAAAGAGCATTTAATGATCGAAATTAATTATATAGAAATGAATTATTGAAAATAATTCATTAGAAAAATTCGAAAAATAATTCGGGAAATTCAGGGGGCTTACAGAAGGCGTCTCGGAATCCTGAGTGTTGGTCATGGTCTGATCCTCGACGAACACCACGTCCCTGCTTCTGTAGAGCTTTCCTTCCACTGGGTCGTAGAGTCTATAGCCAAACTCATCCCGACCGTAGCCGACAAAGACGCATCGCCTCGTCTTCGGCTCAAGTTTGGTCCTCTCGTCCTTCGGTACATGCACGAAGGCCTTACAACCAAACGCCCGCAGGTGACTGTATGACGGCTCCTTGCCGTACCATACTTTGTCAGGCACATCACCCTGCAAAGGAGCACTAGGAGACAAATTAATAATATAAGCAGCTGTGAGAAGAGCCTCACCCCAATAACTGCCCGGCAAGTTTGCTTCTGACAGCAAACACCGCACCCTCTCCATCAGTGTCCTGTTCATGCGCTCCGCTACACCATTGAGCTGAGGTGTCTTTGGCGGAGTCTTCTGGTGTCGTATCCCTTGCTCTCTGCAATACGCATCAAAGGGACCGATGTATTCGCCGCCATTGTCGGACCGAACACACAACAACTTCTTGCCCGTCTCCCTTTCAACGGAGGCCTGAAACTCCTTGAAAGTAGGCAGCACCTGATCCTTGGTCTTTAAGGCATAGACCCAAACCTTCCTGGAACAGTCATCAATAAAAGTCACAAAATAAGAAGCACCACCAAGAGATTTTACCTTCATAGGACCGCAGACATCCGAGTGAATCAACTCGAGCAACGCCGGCTTCCTCGAACTTGGGTGACTCTGGAAAGACACCCTATTTTGCTTCCCAGCCAAACAGTGCGTGCACTTCTCCAACTTTGTAGACTTGAGCCCCGGAATCACCTTCCTGTTCACCAAGTAGCTCATCCCCTTCTCGCTGATATGGCCGAGCCGCCTGTGCCACAACTCGGTAGACGCGTCACTGACTGCGTTCACCTCCTGTGCCCCCTCTGCGCTCCCTTCCATATAGTAGAGACCGGACTTCTTGCTTCCTCTGGCAATCACCATCGAACCTCTGGAAAGCTTCCACTGACTATTCCCGAAGAGACTGAAGAATCCCTCGTCATCCAACCTTCCAACCGACACCAGGTTGAAACGGATATCAGGGACATGACGAACATCCTTGAGAACAAGAACCGCACCCGTCTTCGTTCTCAAATACACATCTCCAACGGTAACCGCCTTCGACACATCTCCGTTGCCCATCTTCAACACGCCACAGTCGCCTGTCGTGTAAGTGGCAAACAGTGCCCTATTGTGAGATACATGTGCTAAAGCCCCTGAGTCCACCAGCTGTCACGACCCGCACCCGTTTTTTTTTAAACGGATACGAGACGTGTCCAAGCCAGCCTACGCCGCAGTGTCGGCGGTAGAACGCTGTCACGGCCATGAAGATCAAAATCACAAACAATGCTCATTCACATAATTAATTTAATTTACAAAGATCACAAGTTTTACATTTGCTAAAAATATAAACTTGTACAATTATCTGAATGGCTACAACTCCACTAGCTAGCTAATCTCTAGGCTTCCCGTCTGCAAGTATACCATCACTCCCCAAACTAAGTGATCCTCGGCTAACCTGAAAATGTTGGTTTCCAGTCAGGAATGGAACGAGCACAATTCACTGAATGCAATTTCAAATAAAGAAAATGACTATAAAACAAAGGTTAGGCATTAATCATGAGTTTTGAAAATAACAGTAAAGCCGTAAGAAAATCAATAGTAATAAATAGACCAATATACTTTCCACCTTTAGAAGTACCTTTGACATGTGATCGGTCTGGGGTACTACACCGCACGGTCTACGAGATCTACTGCATGAAAATAAACAATGTCTACGAGATCTACAATGTCTACGAGATCTACTGCATAAAATAAACAATGTCTACGAGATCTACAATGTCTACGAGATCTACTGCATAAAATAAACAATGTCTACGAGATCTACAATGTCTACAAGATCTACAATGTCTACGAGATCTACTGCATAAAATAAATAATGTCTACGAGATCTACAATGTCTACGAGATCTACAATGTCTACGAGATCTACTGCATAAAATAAACAATGTCTACGAGATCTACAATGTCTACGGTCGGATCACACATCCTTGGTACTTCTCGTTCCCGACTCAATAATTTATAATAGAGTATAAAAATATCACATAACCAATGACTAATCAATGAAATATAGTAAAGATCAATATCGAAATGCAGACAGTAAACTGTACTCGCCTGTGGTCCTGTGCTGGTGAAACCGATGATCCAAATCACTCAATCTACCACAATAGTCAAAACCCGTACAACAGTCCCCGGAAGCTGAAATAGACAATACCAATGATCTCAGAATAGGCAAATTAGCTAGAATTGCCTGTCCTTAAATCCAATTCTGGACACAGGGACAAAACGGTAATTTCGGGCAAAAACGATGTCCGCCGTTGGACCCGCTTTGCACCGAAAAGCGTGCCAGAGTCAATGGTCTCTAAAGTCATCAAACTACATGTCTACGGATCCAGTTTTCCGATACGAACCCAACCGTATGTCCAAAGTTGGATTTCGGCGGGCCGTGCACAAAATCGCCCGTTGAGTGGGACCGTGGGGCCCGCAAAACGACGATTTTATCAACGGTCTCAGAATCGGACCAAACTTGGCATACAGGACCAGAAAAATGATACGGACCTGTTGGCGCAAGTTTCGTCTCGATCTGGAGAACGTGCACAAAGTAATTGAGAAATTTGCAACGTGCACGATACGGTGAATTTTGACGGATACGCATCAAATTCGTCGCGCACACGCGACCAATTTGAATTCCGTCAAAGCCCACACGACCACGAAACCGTTACGCAGCTTTCGATGCTTTCGGTTCGCGACCACGTCGTCCCGATTGGCGTGACGTACGTCGTGTGGAGCAATTTCAACGTTTTGAAAACAGATTTTTGGGAAACTTTGGAATTCGATTTCTCGACGCGTAGTCGATGGTTTTCAAATCCGCAAAAAGGGTTGTGGAGTCCTACAGGTTGTCTGTTATTGTGTTCAGGTAGAATTTCTAAATGGCTACTGGATCGATCGAAATCGATCGATAAACATGGGTGATTAGACTGTTTAAACGTCCTGTTTTTGAACAGGTTTTGGTCGATCTTTGGATCGACTTTCTGGGAATCCTAGCAAGCGTCGATCAAAACTATTTGAAGAAAATTAATGTCGTATAGGTTAGGAACATACCCCAAAAGACAAATCGCAAAACCATTGCTTGTGCGCGACGGAATGTCGCTGTGAACTTGCCTTCCCGCGCGCCTGTGCTGCTGTGGGTTCTCTGTTTCGCTGCGCGCACGTGTCTCGTCCGGCCTTGCCGCGCCGGCGGCGGTGGTCCCCCGGCGGCGCGCGGCCGCTGGGTGGTTCGCCCAGCACTGGGGTTGTCGGCGTGGGTTCGGGATTAGGTTTTCAACATTTCTCCTCTCGAACTCTCTCTCATCTACTTATACGCAAACCTCTCGGGCTCGGTTTTGTTTAGCTTCTACTGTTGGGTTTGCCACTGTGGGCTGGGGGAGAAAGTCGAGCCTGTGGGCTGCTACTCTATTGTACTTGTGGTCGGTTTGGTTATACTCGGGTTAGCTCAAGCTGAGCTTTGGAAGGTTTGGGGTGGCCTTCTCGGTTGGAAACTGAGATGGGGAGGGCGGTTTGAATGTGTTTGCTACTTAATTCCCGGAACAGTGATGGTTCCCTTTCTATTTATATTACCTACTAGTATCACATCCTCATATATATATAATATCTATATAGATATTAATATATATAATATCTATGTATATATATATTTACACACAAATATTTATCTTTATAATTATCTGTATATACACACATATACAAATATTTACACAAAATATATATATCCCTATATTTTTCCTATACGTATACATATACCATATATATATTTATATATATACACATACACTTTATATTATATATATATACATATACTCGATAATATTAATTTATTTAATCTTAATCGAAAATTGATTACTACAATAATTCTAATTAACATTCAATTTAATCATATAAATACAAATCATTAATATTAATTCTTATTTTAAAGCATATAATTACAAATCAATCTAACTTGAAGTTTCCTCATAATAGGAATTGGAAATAATATCTAAATATTATCAAATGGTATTTCTAACAGAAAATCATAAAAATTAATTCTTTAAAATAATTGATAGTAGTCTACCAAGTACTTTTCTAGTATAAATATCAAAATTTAATAAAAATAATAATTGGTACAACAAATTCCAAAATATTTTTTTCTATAATTACAAAAATTGTTTAATAACTTGATAAACTCTTCCGTCAATCAAAATATCTAGAATAGAACTTTAAAATGAAAGTTATTTACTATTTAGAAATATTTAAAGCTAAAAATAAATAAATAAATAATAAAATTCAAGATTCGGGAAGAGGGGTTACACCAGCCAAGAATTGTCATCGCAGGCGAGGTTAGTAATGACCTCATCACCTACGACGATCACATCGCCTCCATGCATCGAGGCCGCCGCTGTAGTGTTCTCTTCTTGCTTCCCCTTGTCGCCCTTCTTCTCCTTCTTCCAAGCGAAACAATTCCGCTTGATATGGCCCTTCTTACCGCAATGATAACACTCTGAGTCCTCGTACCGACCCTTGGACTTTCTCCTGCTCTGATATCTGCCACCACCTGGACCCCTGCTTTTGCCCCTTCTGCGGCTCTCTGAAACAAGTGCCTCTGAGTGGTGGGATGTGGATGAAGTGCCCTGAGAACGTCTCCGCATCTCTTCATTCAACACCCCGCTCTTGGCAAACTCCAGACTGACCACGCCCTCTGGAGCAGAAGCGATCATAGATACTCGTACGGTCTCCCACGAGTCTGGTAAGGTACACAGCAGCCACAGTCCCTGAACTTCGTCGTCGAACTTGACTCCCATAGAAGATAGCTGGTCAACCACGCCCTGGAAATCACTCAAGTGATCCGTAATAGACGCCCCATCCTTGTACCGCAGACCCATCATCGTTCGGATCAGGAACAACTTGTTTACCCCGGTCTTCTTCGTATACAAGGATTCCAGCTTATCCCACAACGTCTTCGCGTGCTCAATATTGGCAACGTGATTGTACACGTTCTCATCAACAAACTGCCGTATGTACCCACACACCTGTATGTGCTCGAACTTCCTGTCCTCCTCGGATTTATCACTGGGCCACTCGAATGCAAATACGGGTAGATGCAGCTTCTTGACAAATAGCAAATCCTTCATCTTGCTCCGCCAATAATGATAGTTTGTGCCATTGAGGTTCACCATGCGCACCGGCTTCGCATCCATCTCTCCTCTCTGGTTCCTCTGTCAACTCCTGACACCCTTTGAACCCAAAGCTCTGATACCACTCTGATGGGAAAGAAGCGCGAAAACCTTTCCCCAAACCGGAGAGTACCTGCGAGAGGACCGAGCAAACAACGCACGAACCCAAAAAACAAGCACACAAAAACAATCACGCAGACACAGAGAATTTTTGACGTGGAAACCCTTGCGGGAAAAACCACGGGACGATCGGAGTCCAACCCTGAGAAGCCTCCACTAATGGAATAGAAGAATTACACCCTCTACAAACTCCTCCCGATCCAAATTGGATCCCCACAACACTCAGAGACAAGAACAATGATTACAAGGCTACGAAGAGCGAGAACGACGAGTAGAGATTACCCGAACACGATCTCCTTCGAACAGCGACCTTCAATCCTCCGTCTTCTTCTCCGAAGTTGCAATGGCACTCTTGCCTCCTTCTCTCTCAAACTTGTGTTGTCCAATGCGATAATGAGTTAGGGTTGAGAAAACTCAATATATCTCCCTAATCCCGCAACCAACCTGGACCGTTGGATTAGATCCAATGATGAAAACTCATCCTGAAATCCGCTTCAGCCCCCCGACACACAGAGTTCGGCCAGAACTCTGTGCGGGGCAACCAGCACTGGATGGCCAAACCCTGGAACGGCCAGACCGAGTTCGGCCAGAACTCGGCCTGGGATCGAGTTCGGCCCGAACTCGGCAGACTTGGTCCAGAACCCCCTTTGGGGCAGCAGCAGCAGCAACAACTACTCCCGAGCTTCTCCGACATCGGACGGCGCTCGTCGCACTCCGGGATCTTCTCCACATAGGTTGGGAACCCCACCCACTCCAACACTAATTGGTGGTAGACCGATAGGTCTTTACATCAAAATACTCAACATAGCCAAGCAATTTTTGCGGTGGCAGTATTATGATACCTAGTTTATGGGTCCAACGCTGACAGGACCTGCAAGATTCGAACCTTCTAGTTCTGAGCGATGTTTTAAAAATCGGACCAACCAGCTGGTTCAACCTGTTCACTCGTGAATCGGTCAATTTTTCGGTCCGGTTCAGTATTGATTCGGTTTTGTTTAAAAGTTAGCATTTTTGTAAAAAATTAATGGCCATAAGGAATTAATTTAGATCACTTAAGTTAACCCAGTGGTTGAACCAACTGATTGAACCAATTTGATTCGACCCAGTGCCTTGGTCGGGTCAACCACCGGTCCGATTTTTAAAACATTGGTTCTGAGAATACGTAGGTGTATGTGGGTTATAATAATTTTTTTTTACCTAGTTTTCAGTAAATTCCTGGCTACAACTATTATGCTAATGCAATTTTGAAGCAACTGTAAGCCTAGATCCAAGTAGGGGTGAGCATCGGTTCGGTTCGGTTCAAACCGAACCGAATATGTGAAAACCGAAATAACCGTAAACCGTATTTCTCAAAACCGAAAACCGAACCGTTTTTATAAAAACCGAACAAAATCGAACCGAATTAATTCGGTTCGGTTTTCGGTCGGTTCGGTTTCATGGACCAATGTGCATGGCCTTCAAATTTTTAGCAAAATGAGCCTATTTAAATAAAAAAAAATTTAAAAAAATATATGACATTATTGTATTTATGAATTCTTATATTACATAGAGTGAAAGATATTAGTATATATAGATTGAGGGTAGATAGAGAGAGTGCTCAAAGAAGCACCGACATAGAATAGGAGAAGAGAGTGCGCTCAGTTAGGGATTAATAAACATTAGTATATGTATATTGTGGGTAGTTTGATAAATTACTAAATCTAAATCAGTTTTCGGTTCGGTTCGATTTTTCGGATGAAGAACCGAAAACCGAACCGTTATTTCAACTTTTCAAAATTTTAAACCGTAAACCGAACCGATAACCGAAAAAACCGAACCGTTTGTCATATTTCGGTTCGGTTCGGTTCGGTTTTCGGTTTTCAACCGTTATATGCTCACCCCTAGATCCAAGATCCCTAGTCCAAGTGGTTAAGGAGAGTGGCTCACTTGAGGGAGATTTCAAATTTGAGGCCCCCAGTAGGCATGGAATGGCTGGGTGGTGGCGGAACGGCCACGATTGACAATCTCAAGAAATGAAAAAAAAAAAAAAAGCCTACAGCTAGCTCACCCTAGTCTATTCCATCCGACACCAACTCGTATTCATATCATGCATGACATAAAAAAATGTAGATTGTAGAGGCTCGGTGAACATATCGAAGATCCGGTCCTCAGGTTAAGTGACAGGAGTGCAGATTTAATTGTCCTTATAAAATTAGGATTATTAGAACATAGAAAATTTGAGAGTCGATTTGAAGTTATGTTTTAGGACTAAAATATGCTAAGGGTCTGTTTAGCAATTGTAGAGGTAGTGGTTATGAGGTATTTTTAGAGTACTGGTTATGAGCAGTTACGGAAGATCGATTTTGGGTGGTTTTAAGTAGCTGTTTTTAAACCACGTCAATCCATGCTTGATAATTATTTAACGAGCGGTTCAGAAAGTTTTTTACAGGAATAAAATTACCTATATCTCCATATATAAACAAAACGGTCCTGAGCGTAGGTACTGTCAGTCAGTCTATGCTTCGATCAGGAGGTAGAAGTTCATATTTGATCAAATAATAGAAATATATGATATAATAGAAACATCTGGTTGAAAGTAGGAGAGGAAGATTTTTAAAAATAAAAACTTACTAGAAAAAGTTGCCTAGTTTCGAAGAAGTAGTAGACAAACACATATGAGAGGGAAAAAAACACAAATGAGAGGGGAAAAAAAAGGATATAGTATTAATAGTTATAATTATATATTTTTGATGAGGATATAAATGAAATAAAATAATAAATTTTTTTTTTTCAAAATTTACCGATTTGTGGTGTTTATAAGCCACCCAAAATTACATTACACCGATTTTGGATGATTTTTTAGCCGAACAAAATTAGTGCCTCAAAAAATTAACAAGCATTAATTTTTACCCCAAAACCAATGCAAACATCTTTACCAAGCATACCCTAAGTTTCAAGTAAAGGACACAACTGTGAAATCAAACTTTTGGATTTGGAGAGAATCATTTTTGACTTGGGCCTCATTTGTTTCGCGGAAGGAAAATGCTAAGTTTACTACCAAATTCTTACAACCTTCTTACAACCTCACTCACCCATCCCTTACACATGGGTCCCACCAGGTCCCACCACCCATCACACCCCCTGCTATATGGGCTCCACCCGACCCCAACACTTACTCCCCTCCACCAATCGAAGCCCGACACGTGGCATGTTGTAGGAAGGTTGTAAGCATTGGTTGTAGTGTAGGAAATAATAATGTCTTGTTCTCATTGCTAGGGTTTCTTACAATATATATAGTGTCTACATTTGGGCTTATGGGTATGGGCCATATTTACAATACAAATATAATCTAACACCCCCCCTTAAGTTGGAGCATGCAAGTCAGGGGAAGCCCAGGCAATCCGTTCCTATCAGTCATTCGTCAGGAAGAGAAAGAATCATCTTTGGAAAGATCATTGTTGAAGGCAGAGAGAGGAGAGAGGCTACTTTCTAACAACCATGCTAGCAGGGGAAGAAAGGGATGCGCGTCCTATTGGAAAGGCCTACGTTAGCGCATACGATTGATTTTATTTGAATGTGGTCACATTCTAAGCGAAGGGCCGTTGACTATTGACAGACTGTAACAAGGAGAGTAGCAGGTCTTTCTTCTCTTCCTTAAGCAGATAAGGATTATGGTTTCACTACACTAATAGGATTATGACTGGCCTATATTATATGCCCAGCGGGCAATACTTGACTTAGCTTCCTTAGCAGCCGGTAAATCCCCAGGGTAAACAATCGTGTAGCTTGTGATGTGATGTCAAGCAGACTACACTCCTGGCCTTGGCTTGAATTGGGCGGCGGAACTGAAATCAAGGAGAATAACATCCCTAGAAAGAAGACTTTCTCTTTTAACAGAGGGGGAAGCACTAGCCTCACTTCTAAAAGCAAAGAGCATATAGACTCATCGGACTCTCACTCTACTCATAGCACTAACTCGCCTTAGCAACTATAGCTCCTAACTCTTAACTGAGAAGGTAGGCCTTGTCTTAATGTAAGTTCTATGTTCCGATCAATCAAGTCGACTAGAAGTCTCAAATAAGAATGAAGGCAAGTCAATCATACATTTATGAAGGAGCACAACCCCTTCTGGTATGACTCTTAGGAGAACAACACCAGAAGGTATTACTCTAAAGGTGAACTAATAATGTGGAGTACTTTTTTCGACAAAAGACCATACCCAAGTTCAATAGCTTTGCGTCCGCTATCCATGTCCAACTTGGGAAGAAAAGAATCAAACACTTGCTTTCCAAGGGGCTTGGTGAAGATGTCAGCCAGTTGAGAAGAAGTAGGAACATGCGAAGCTATTACGGTGCCATCTCTAATAGCATCGCGAACAAAATGCAAATCCACCTCAATATGCTTACTGCGCTCATGAAATGCCGGGTTCTGAGCCAGGTGCAGGGCTGACTGACTGTCACAATACACCGACATAGCAGACTCCTGGCGAACGCCCAAACACGCCAATAACTCCTTCAACCATTTCAACTCACAAACAAGCGCAACAAGAGATCGGTATTCAGCTTCAGCAGAAGATCGGAAGACAGTTGATTGCTTCTTGGTCTTCCAAGAAATAGGAGACCCCCCAGAAACACCAACCAGCCTGTAACTCGCTCATCCGTACGACACCGACTGTGCCGTCCGCCCACCCGGCTCCGACTGAGCCGTCCGGTTTCTTCTCTTTGCTCTTCGAAGAGCAACTATCCCTGCTCTTGCTCTTCGAAGAGCCGTCCGCCCACCCGGTTTCTTCTTCTTTTTTTTATTCACGCCACCACATACCATCATCTCTCCACCTCTTTATTCACGCCACCACATACCATCATCTCTCCACCACAAAGTTTAACAAAACCCCTTTTGCTAATTGTTTGGTTCACGCCAGTTTAACAAAACCCTTCTTTTTTATTCACACCACATCTTCTTTTTATTCACACCACATCTCCTTCAGTTCAATGATTTTTCTAACTCGCTCATCAACTTGACGTCTTTCGGCAGCAACCATTTTTTCTCGTTGATCCGCATTAGCGTAAAAAAAAAAAACTTTTATCTCTTTCGCAGATTCGTCGGAGTTGTACAAATTTTTGTACACCCGACATCCACTCGTCCCTACGCGCCAGATCCGGCGCACCTGATCGCGGCCGATTTGCCGCCGACCCCGTCCATCAGCGGCCGATTCGTCGGCGTTGTACAAAATTTTTTGTACACCCGACATCCGCGATGGCAGATGATGTTGCGTCCAGCTACTCCGTCGCGACTGGCGGTGGCAGTGCACATAACCCAAATTATCCTAATCCGAAGGATCCATATTTTCTGAGTTCTGCTGATCAACCAGGAAATATCATTACTCCTATTGTTTTCCGTGGACCAAACTATGCTGAGTGGTCTCGATCGATACGTCTCTCCCTGATCTCTAGGCGAAAGATCACTTTTCTGGAGGGTACTGAAATCAAACCTGTTAATGATGCTAGCAAATTGCTTGATTGGCGATGCGTGCAAGCGCTATTGGTTCAATGGGTTCTTAATACCATTGATCCGTCTCTGAAAAAATCTTTGCCGTACTTTGAGGAGGTTTATCCCTTGTGGAACTTGTTGGCGAAAAGATTTGTTGTTAGCAACGGCACTCGGAAGCAACAAATTAAGGTGGCTTTGGCCGAGTGCAAACAAATGGCGTCGATGTCTGTGGAAACCTATTTTAGAAATTTACAGTCTTTGTGGGATGAACAAGCTGTTTATTTTCCATTGCCTACTTGTACCTGTGGTGAACTTGCTGCCACGCTACAGGCTATGAGGGATGAAGACCACTTTCAGGACTTTATGTATGGGTTGAATGCTGAGTTGTATGGTCATACCCGATCTAATCTTCTGGCTCAGGATCCTCAGCCAAGTTTAGATCGGGCATACCAGGCAGTCCGTGAGGAGGAGGATATGCGAAAATCTCAGGTTCAATCCGCTACTGAGGAGGTGATGGCGCTGGCTATCAAGTCTTCACCTCGTATATCTATTACTTCTAATAGTAGAACCTCAGATTCCAAGGACAAATCAGGTATGATCTGTACTCATTGCAAGAAGACAGGTCATGATGTTGCAACTTGCTTTGCCAAGATTGGCTATCCAGAGTGGTGGGAGATTCGTCCTCGGCGTGAGGGCGGACGTGGTGCTGGTGGTGGCAGAGGCCCGGCACCACCACAGAGACGTGATGGGGGTCGTGGTGCTGGTGGCACAGGGGTTGTTCATCATGTCGCCGTTGCTTGTCTTGCTGGGAGTTCGACGGATATGATGCATGGAGGGTATCCTTCACCACTCTCAGGTGAACAATGGCAGAAACTGATGAGCTTGCTGGGTAACGACAATTCTTCCAACCCTGGTTCTTCAAAAACAGATCGTCTGATGGGTAAGAATTCTTCTGTCCCTTGGATATTCGATACTGGGGCTACTCTTCATGCGACAGGCTCTCATGACTGTTTAGTTGATTGCTTTGAGGGCCCTGTTTGTCCTGTGATTTTGCCTGATGGAAGCACTATTGAGGCTGTTCAGAGAGACAAAGTATTTTTGACTGCTTCGTTGGTGTTGACGGATGTTCTCTATGTTCCGACATTGACTTGCAATTTGATCTCTGTCTCCCAATTGATTGGTGCCAGAAATTGTGATATGTTATTTACTCCTGATTTGTGTTTTGTTCAGGACCGAAGTACGAGGATGGTGATTGGAGCAGGTGAACAAAGGGGTGAACTTTACTTCTTGGGGGAGGTTCCAGCTTCTTTGGCTTCTGTAATCCTGGCATGCAAAGAGAGTGATTCTGAGGTGTGGCATAGTAGACTGGGGCATCCTTCAGATAAAGTAATACAGACTTTACCTTTTCTCTCTGGTAGTAGTGTGTTTTCTCATAAGGCTTGTGATATTTGTCATCAAGCTAAACAGGCTCGTGATGCTTTTCCTGATAGTAGTAGTCGTGCTTTGAGATGCTTTGAACTTATCCACTGTGATCTGTGGGGACCATATAGTGTTCCGTCATCTAATGGGGCACGGTACTTTTTGACTTTGGTGGATGATTTTTCTAGAGCTGTTTGGGTTATTTTGTTGAAGGATAAGTGTGCTGTCTATTCTATGTTTCTTAAATTCATTGCTATGATGAAGCGTCAGTTTGGGGCCGATGTCCGTCGTGTGCGGAGTGACAATGGCACAGAATTTAATTGTTTACGAGATTATTTTTCATCTCAAGGTATATTGTTCCAAACATCCTGTGTTGGGACACCTCAACAGAATGGAAGGGTGGAAAGAAAACATCGACATATTTTAAATGTCGCCAGGGCATTGAGATTTCAGGGTTCTCTTTCTGTGGATTTTTGGGGGGAATGTGTTCTGGGTGCATGTTATCTCATAAATAGGACACCTTCTAGTATCTTGCATTTTAAGTCTCCTTATGAAGTTTTATATGGTTCGGCTCCTTCGTATGATCATCGACGTATTTTTGGTTGTCTGTGCTATGCGTATGATTTGAAATCTCGACATGATAAATTTGCTAGCAGGAGTAGAAAATGTATCTTTGTTGGGTATCCACTTGATAAAAAGGGATGGAAACTGTATGATTTGGAGACTGGTGAATTTTTTGTGTCCCGTGATGTAACTTTTTATGAAAAAGAATTTCCTTGGTGTGGCTCTACTAGCGAGATATCTTCTGCGACACGCCATACATCTATTGAGGTGCCGGGAGACGATATCGAGACTTTTGGGGTGGTGCCGGCTACGGTGGTTGAGGCCGGAGTGGTTGCTGGTGGCACGGCACCGAGTAGCGAGGATGCACAGGTAGCTGCAGAAGTATTGACAGAAGAATTTGCTGGGGAAAATGCGGATACTACTCATGATACAGGGGATACAGTGTTGCCAGAGGTGCCCGACGAGGTAGTATTGGGAAGAGGAATGAGAAAGAAATCACACTCAGTGCGATTACAGGATTTTGTGACGAATGCTGTTCGAAGTAAAAGTCCCCCCCTTCACCACAGTTCATCTGTTCCCGTCACTTCCTCAGGTACTTCGTATCCTCTAACACAATTTCTAAGTTATGACATATTTACTGCTGGACACAGAGATTTTCTTGCAGCCATCACTGCAGGTGTTGAGCCTACTTCATATCGCCAGGCCTCGCGAGATTCAGGCTGGCGCGCAGCTATGCAAACTGAAATACAGGCTCTGAAAGATAATGGGACATGGAGTCTTGTCGATTTGCCTCCTGGGAAGAAAGCATTGGGAAGTAGATGGGTGTACAAAATAAAGTACAAATCCGACGGCAGTATTGAGCGCTTAAAGGCACGGCTGGTTGTGTTCGGTAATCATCAGGTTGAGGGGATCGACTATTCAGAAATATTTGCCCCGGTAGCTAAGATGCCTACAGTTCGGACGTTCTTGGCTGTTGCAGCTGTGAAAGGCTGGACTTTGCACCAGATGGATGTGCACAATGCTTTTCTTCATGGAGATCTGACAGAAGAAGTATATATGAAGTTGCCGCCAGGTTTTTCGCATAGTGAACCCAACAAAGTGTGTCGCCTGCGTAAGTCTCTATATGGATTGAAACAGGCACCACGTTGTTGGTTCGCTAAGCTTACTGCTTCTCTGATATCCTATGGATTTATTCAATCACATTCCGATTATTCCCTTTTCTCTTTTTTTAAGGGGAAGGTAGAGTTGCATGTTTTGATCTATATGGATGATATGATTGTGTCTGGTAATGACACATGTGCTTTAGATGCTTTCAAAAAGTACCTTAGTTCTTGCTTTCACATGAAGGACCTTGGTGTATTGAAGTACTTTCTTGGCATAGAGGTGGCTCGGAGTGCGGAAGGAATTTTCTTGTGTCAAAGGAAGTATGCTTTGGACATCATTTCAGAATATGGTTTGCTGGGGTCTCGTCCTGCTGGTTTTTCCATGGAGCCCAATCACAAGCTGGCAGAATTGACTAGTCCAAGGATGGCGGATGCAGAGACTTATCAGAGACTGGTTGGGAGGTTAATTTATCTATCATTTACTCGCCCTGACTTGGCCTATGCTGTACATATCTTGTCTCAATTCTTACAGGAGCCTCGACAAGATCATTGGCATGCTGCTTTGAGAGTTGTCAGATATCTCAAAAATGCACCAGGACAGGGTATTCTTTTGAAAGCTGATTGTGATCTCCGTCTTTCTGGTTGGTGTGATTTCGACTGGGCAAGTTGTCCTTTGACTCGCCGCTCTGATACCATGTAGGAAATAATAATGCCTTGTTCTCATTGCTAGGGTTTCTTACAATATATATATACATTTGGGCTTATGGGTATGGGCCATATTTACAATACAAATATAATCTAACATGTAGGCATAGCAAAGCTCTTCGCGGAAAGGAAAGGAAATCAATTCTTTGCTCTCTTTTTTCCTTTAAAAAATTATAATTTTTATTTTCGGTGTTTGGAATGGTCCAAGAAATTGTTAGGGAAAATAAATAATTTGGGATAAAAAAGTGAATGCTTGGAATGCGTGGGGCAACCATCTCTTTTTTTTGCATTGAGAATCAGTTTTTTTTTCTCCGCATTTACTTTGGCGTCCAAACACAAAAAATAATTGATTTTTTTTTCCAATGTAATTCTGCGAACCAAAAGTAGCCCTAAGGTGTAGAGTTTAGCATGAGATTTGATAGGAGGTATAAGGTAGACAACGTTTGATGTTGGATTTAGAAGGGGTTTTCTATGTTGTTGGATTTAGAAGGGTTTTCTAGGGGTTTTTTTATAGCAATTTGTTGTGATGGAACAGCTAAAAAAGGACCATGTTTTCATGGTTTGACAAAACAATTATAGACGCGTTTTATAGTGAAGAAAGAAGGATACACTGAATCACTCCATAAGAAGATGTGATCTCGCGCATCCTGATAGCAACTCAATCACTCTAAAGCTTGATAAACAACTTGAAAATTACACCAGAGAGAATCATAGGGTCACACCATGGAGAGTAGTATCAAACTTTTATTATCAATCATCCAATCAAAATGCACCAAGGCTTAGGCTTCATGTTGCACAGCCATGGATTCGATAAGGCATGTACACGGCAACATGAATTTGATACCTAATGTGATGTTTTCTAATGTATTTTGGAGTGTCCGTGATATATTTGACATGTGTATCCGATACGACACAGACGCGACATGGATTTCAGAGTGTGCATGTTTATAAACATGGTTCAAATACTCGGTATTGTACTTTTCCTATAATTATCGGTTTTGGCAGGTTTCAAGGGTTTAAATGGTTTTGGATTGGCTGGCTTCGATAGTTATGGCGATTTCGGACCTACAACTCTGATCCAAAACTTTTGAAACATTTTGATTTTGGCAAAAAGAGAAAAGAAAAGGGTCAGGATCGTAGAATCATAACAATCAATTTGAGGATCACGATGACCGCTTGAATTCTATCAGTTCTAGCTATAGTTAGTATTGCAAGAATTCTGACAGTACTAAGACAAAAAATTCGACAAAAAATTCTCTGCCTTAGAACTGTCAGAATTCTGACAGTACTAACTATAATCAGGACTGTAGAATCATGATAGTCGTCCTACTACAAAGATATATATAACTCTGTCCTAAGACTGTCAGGATTCTAACAGTCCTAAGAACAGTCATGACTATCAGAATTCTGGCAGTCTTTCATCGTTCTCAACCCTAGTGTCATGACTTCTATAAATAACAATAGTCAGAACCAATATTTTTATTTTATATATATATATATATATATATATATATATATATATATATATATATATATATATATAAAATACGTGGGAAGTATCAATACATCCCAAATAATTGCATTGAAAATGCATTGGAAATTGTGAAAGGTGTTTAATTTGACTTTGACTTCGGCATTAATCTGAACTATTGGATCAACATCCAAATTTGGGATGTATCGATACAAATTTTTACATGAGATGTAGTGAAGAATTTTCATATATATATATATATATATATATATATATATATATATATATATATATATTATTCGATGAAAATAATTTGGATGTAAAGATATGTTCTTAATTTTTAAAATATGTGATAGTTATCTATAGTATTTTTTGAGGTATTCTTGCTATGGGTTGGAGACCAACTACCTTGAAAAGATTCAGACCTGGACAGTGTTGGCCCTTGTAATTTTCTTAATTTTTATGAGTATTCAATCCCCATTTACACAAACCAAGGATAATTCCATAAAAAATGAAAACGCATTTGTTGTGTCACGACTCACGCACAGTCAGACACAGTTTGTTGCAGCAGAAAAGGACACACAGTCAACAGCTGTCCTCATTCCTCCCATCTATAAGAAGACCTCCCCTCCCTAGAAGAAGAAGAAGAAGAAAAAGAATGAAGAGAGAGCGATGGCCGGAGATCGGACTGTGGGCGTGGCGGTGGACTTCTCGGCGTGCAGCAAGACGGCCCTCCGGTGGGCCGTGGAGAATCTAGTCCGAGACAGGGATCACCTGATCCTCCTCAACGTCCAGAAGCAGGTCCTCTACGAAGGAGGCGAGACGCAGCTGTGGGAAGCCACGGGATCACGTAATATATATTTCCCGCTTCTTCCTCCTCTCTATTGTTTTTTTTCCCCTTGAGATGGACTTTGTGTACGCTACGTTATATGCCATTTGGGTTCACTGTTCCCAATTTTTTCACACATTCGCACCTCTTCGCGGTTGGATCTCGAGACCATCCGCCTAGCCAAAGAGATTTATTTTTCTTTTCGATGACCACAAGAGCCAGCTAAGTTCGGTTATTTATTGTTTCAATTCAACAAAGTTAACTGTCACTTTGATCAGCTTAACCCTTTTTTTCATATGTATCTATTTAATGTTTACAAGATGAGTGACTATTATGGCAAGAGTTTATTTTTATTCACACACCAAAACTATGTGTGTTGTTCACCCTCCACTAAAAAAATGGACACTTGACATTTTTATCCCACACAAACCATTTTGTAAGTGATTTTGTTTATCCACCAAAGTTGTTTGCGTTTGATAAGATCATATATAATATTCATAGAATATAATTTTTTTATGTTTAGTACTTATAAATAAATTACTAGAAATATAATATTTTTGACCATATTTTTTCCTTTTTTTCTAAATTGTCTGTCTCACAAATTATATTACAATAATATAATCAAGTCCGATGCAACTTGGGTCTAGTTGACAGTCGTGTTGGGTTAGGTTTGCGTCGTGTTTTGCTGTAGTAGTGTCAGATTTTGGTCTAGCCATGGCAAGCTCGTGTTGGGCCAGATTTGGGTCTAGTCATGGGATTCGGGTTGGGTCTAGTCTAGTTTGACTCATGTTCAAATCAAGTTGGGTTCGGATCCAAGTTGATTTTGGATCTAAATGTTGATCAGGGGTACTTCTTCCGACTCCAAAAATTCCTTATAACCAATACCCACCTTCGCCATGGTTTTTCCGCATGTAAGGGATATTTATTCCCAACAACTTGATTGGGCTTTTATGCATAGTGTAGTAATATGGATGAGAATACATTCCCATCCATCCATATATATTATCGCGTACCAAAGGAACCATGAGGTTGTAGATTATATATTTCATGCACTAGTGAAGTCCAAAAATTCTAGGACAATAACCAACTCCGCGTAGATAACACCAAATCTGAAAATTGTAACAACCATCTGTAACCATTCGTGGAGTTTTTGTCTCTCATCAACGGTGTTTGACATCCCAATAATATGATACTACAAATAAAAACCCAATCATTGAATCTCATGTAATATTAATGCTAAATTTATGTATATTCAACATATTTGCAGTATCGGCCGATACCGATCCGATGCGGACGATACCGATACGGTTTTGCATGTCCCGATCCGACACCGACCAATACTCGATACGGACCGATACCGGCATTATGAGTCTTTTTTCAGTTAATTCAGCAAAGAAAATTGAATGAAAAAGATCAATCAGCAAGGGAGTAAAAACATAATAAAGTTGTAACTTGTAAAAACATGTAAAAAAAAAACTTACCTATCGCAGGTAAACCAATCAACAAGGTTGACTACTATTTCATTCAATTTCAAAACTTCTAAGAAATAACACTGAAAATAAAAGTTATGCAAAATTATATAAAATATTTTTTCTAAAATGTTAATAATTTATTAATAATTATTTGTTTTCTGATACTAAAAAATCCGATACTCCGATCCGAAACCGTTGATACTGCCGATACCGTCGATCCCGATACTCATAGGAATGGTCCGATACCGATATTGTGAACCTTGATATTTAAGAAGATACATGTATGTAGCTATGTACCATGTGTTTGTGCTTGTGATTGAATTTTAGCCAAATTGATACCCAATAAGATTTTAAAGGTATCCAAATACTATCCATTTTATCCTAGATTTTAGATAAGATACTTATTGGGGAAAGAATAGTAAAAAATTGCCCTTTATTTCACATATTTTACTAATACTATGCCCTATTTAAGTTATTGCCTTTTTTTTGCGTAGTTATTTATGAAATTACTTGAGGTAGGTTTACTTACCTACAAATCCGCCACCTAGTTTTTATGTTATGACCCTCTGTGGAAAGTAATGGTTGAATGAATTTTATTGATGGACTACTTCACTATTTATAGGGAGTCTAGCTCCTCTACATACTCGATATTCCGATGTGGGACTAAAAGTCCCTTATTAATTCTCAACACTCCCCCTCAAGATGGGCGATAGATATTGATCATCTCCATCTTGTTACATAGCTTCGTCAGACTTAATGAACTAAGACCCTTAGTCAGACAGTCTGCAACTTGTTCTTCTGAGCGGACATGGTCAATCTTCAGTATCCCTTGTTCTAGCTTCTCCTTGATGAAGAATCGATCAATCTCGATGTGCTTGGTTCTGTCGTGCTGAACTGGATTGTTAGCTATGCTTATTGCAGCTTGACTATCGCTCAGAAGACGTAATGGTGCTCCCTTGTCCAGCTTTAACTCTGTCAGCAACGCTTTCACCCACAGCAACTCTGACACTCCTAGAGCCATTGCTCTGTATTCTGCTTCAGCTGTCGACCGTGCTACCACTGACTGTTTCTTGCTTCTCCATGAGACCAAATTTCCTCCTACAAAAACACAGTATCCCGTGGTAGACCTTCTGTCATCTATGCAGCTCGTCCAGTCTGCATCACGGTATCCTTCAACTTCTATGCGTCCATTCTTCTTGAACCATAGTCCCTTTTCCGGCGTTCCTTTTAGATATCTCAATATCTGAAATACTGCTTCCATATGACCCTTTCTTGGATCATGCATGTAGCGGCTCACTACACTCACCGCAAATGAGATATCAGGGCGAGTGTGTCCCAGATAAATCAATCTCCCTACAAGTCTTTGATATCTTTCACGATCAACAGGCTCTCCTGCTTCTGCTCCAAGCTTACTCTTTTGGTCAATTGGAGTGACGACTGCTTTACATCCCAGCATCCCTGTCTCCTTCAGCAGATCTAGTGCATATTTTCTTTGTGATAGAACAATTTCCTGTTCACCTTCACACACTTCGATACCTAGAAAGTACCTCATCGTTCCTAAATCCTTCACCTCAAACTCCTTCGCGAGTTTTGACTTCAGCTTAGTGATCTCGACTTCATCATCACCTGTGATCACTATATCATCCACATATACAGCAAGTATAGTGATGTGGCCTCTTGCATGCTGGAGGAAGACCGTATGATCTGTATTTGTTTGACGGTATCCCATGCCTGTAACAGCCTTTCTAAATCTGTCAAACCAGGCTCGAGGAGATTGCTTGAGCCCGTATAGCGACTTCTTCAGTTTACACACCTTTCCTTGCGACGTCCCTCCGTCTGATTCCGTCGCGTAGCACCCTGGCGGGAGCTCCATGTATACTTCTTCTTGCAGGTCCCCATGAAGAAAGGCATTCTTCACATCCAGCTGGTATAGCTTCCACCCATAGTTCGCTGCAATGGAGACCAGAGTTCTCACGGTGCTCATTTTTGCTACTGGAGCAAACGTCTCATCATAGTCTATGCCATATGACTGTGTGAATCCTTTTGCAACCAACTCCGCCTTGTACCGCTCTACTTTTCCTTCTGGCGTCTCTTTCACTGTGTACACCCATTTGCATCCCACAGCTTTCTTCCCTTTGGGTAATGGAACCAGCTCTCATGTCTTATTTTTTCTCCAGTGTCCCAAGTTCTTCCATCATTGTAGCTTTCCACCTTGGATCTTTCTTTGCTTCATGCCAACACTTGGGCAATGAAGTAGAGTCTAACGATGCAATAAAGGCTCGATAATTCGAATAAATGTTATAATAAGACAAGAAGTTGGCAATGTCATGTTCGTAATCATCAAAACGAGCAGGAGCCTTACCCGCATTGATGCGAGAAGATCTCCTTAAGGGAGCAATAGGTGGTGGAGAGATCATACCATCCGAGTCGGAGAGATCCGCATCAGAATCCGAGTGATTCAGTGCGGGGGCAATATCTTCAAGAGTTGGAGCAGGAGTAGACGAGGGTCTTGGTACAGTAGGCACAGGGCACGGCATAGGCACAGTACTGGACTTCTGTTGTCTCCTTCTGTAGACTTGGAGCTCCTTTTCCCTTGTCTGCTGCTCCTCCTGCGTAACATATGTATCTTCTTTTTCATTCTCTGTATCTGAGTCACTGTGCTCTCCCCCTTTCGTCCAGTTTTCTACAACCGGACACGGAACCGATCCGACGACCACATTTGGGCTTATTATCTCCCCCTCACATCTAACACCATCTGTGTTAGGTGTGTCACCAAATGCTGAACCTTCATCCGAACCATAGTATGGTTCGAGTTCTCTGAATGTAACGTCCATGCTTACAAATATCTTTCGCTCGACTGGACTCCAACAGGCATATCCCTTCTGAGTCGCCGTGTAATCGACAAAGACACATTTAACTGCTCTAGGATCCAGTTTGTCAACGTCTGGCCTATTATCTTGGACAAAGCACATACATCCAAAAACTTTCGGTAGAACAGTGTATGTAGTTGTCCCAGTAAGCATCTCCAACGGTGTCTTCCAGTCTAATACTTGAGATGGCATTCTGTTGATGAGATAAGAGGCTGTCAATATAGCCTGCCCCCATAAGTGTTTCGGAACATTCATAGCCAGCATCATCGTCCGTGCGACTTCCAGCAGGTGTCTGTTCTTTCGTTCGGCCACACCATTTTGTGCCGGAGTATAAGCACATGAAGTTTGATGTAGTATTCCATGAGTGAAAAAATACTCAGCAACCCTCTTATTAGTATACTCCGTCCCATTGTCAGACCGAAAACACTTAATTTTAGTGCCATATTGTGTTTCCACCCGACGATGAAAGTCCCGAAAGACCTCAAGGACGTTACTTTTATTCTTCATAAGGTAGACCCATGTCACGCGGGTATAACAGTCAATAAAGGTGACGAACCATCGAAAACCGTTAATTCCGGTTGTAGGACAAGGGCCCCATACATCCGAATGTATCATGTCAAAAGCAGCTGAACTCCTATTCTTCGAGCTCACATACGAGCTTCTGGTATGTTTTTCCAACTCACAAGCATGACAAAATAACTTTTCTTTATTAGCCCTTTGATATAAGGACGGATACATTCGACTAAAAACTTTAAAAGAGGAATAACCGACACGCTGGTGGTGGAGTAGCAAGTCGGCTTCAACACTGCGACAGGAAGCTTCTGGTTGTGCGTCTGCTACCAAGGATGCCAAGGCGTTGTCCAGTCCAGTCCTGTCTAAATACCACAGTCCCTTATGCCATGTGCCAGTCCCAAGTCGTCGTCCTGTCCCCTTCTCCTGAAAAGTCACCGTAGGAATGTCAAAGGAAACAGTACAGTTAAGATCAAGTATAATGGCACTAATTGATAGAAGATTGACAGAAAAAGACGGAGCATGTAAGACATTGGTTAGAGTGATGGAAGGGGTGCATGCGACAGTGCCTTTACCCATTACAGGGCTGGATGTACCATCAGCGGTCTGAATACTCTCCGGCAATGGTAGGTGAGTATAGTCCTGAAATGCACCACGGGATCCCGTGACATGGCGAGATGCCCCAGAGTCCATAATCCATCCTGGCTGATGGACCGATGCAAGAGCACGTGCAGGATTACCGGTGCTGGTTTGGGCAAAGCAAGTGATGTGATCCTCCGAGGTGGAAGACGCCCCAGGACTGTCGGTCGAACCCAGTTTTGTGCCTCGCAACTTCTCAAGGAACTCCCGCTCAAGTGGGGTTATTTCAGCCAGTTGATTCTCTCCCCCTTCCTCCGCCAGATGTGCTTTGTGTCCTCCTCTTCGACCAGCATATCCTCCTCTACTACCACGTCGGCCTCCACGACCCCGTCCTCGATCAGTAGACTGATTTCGCAAGGGTTTTGGACAAAATCGGATGTAATGTCCGGAGTCACCACAATTGTGGCAAACACCACCCACAGATGGAGGTTGATTGAAGGCAGCAAGGGCAGACTTTTCGACCTCGGCTTGCACCCCCTGGTAGGAGCCCTTGTTGGGCATCAACTTCAGTCGAGCTTCTTCCTGTGTCATGACGGCTATAGCTTCTTCCAAGGTCGAAAGCGTGGGTTGGGATAGGAGGATATTCCGTCGCTGCTCAAACACAGGGTGTAGTCCCTTCAGGAATTTTATCATACGCTGTCGCGAAATATAAGCCAGGAACGTCTGAAAGTACTTTGCGAAGGCCGGTTCGACTTGTGCATCTTCCATCCCAAGAGGATCATAATGATCCAGATCAGATCAGTATTTCTTCAACAGGGCTGCGTACTCAGAGATGGTACGTTCGTCTTGGGCCACCCTATCGAGTTTATCTTGCAGTTGAAAGACCCGCATAGGGTTGCCCGAGCCGGAGTACATATCTTTTAGAGTCCGCTATATATCAGCAGCAGCCTCCATTGCCTCGACATTGCCCGACACCTGGTCGGTTAATGAGGCAGTCAACCACCCAGTCACTACGTTGTTGACAATCTCCCAAACAACAAACTCCTTTGCGGAATGATCGGCTGGCGCCTTGGCTTGGCCAGTGACATAGCCAACCAAGCCACGTCCCTTCAGCGTCCGCATCGCCTGTCGCGACCACTTCAAGTAGTTGGACGTTCCTTCCAACTTCGTCTCCAGCTTCTCCAGCTTCCCTATTTTGTAAGGTGACGGATCCACATCAGTATGGATCACACGTGGGGTTGCCTCGGTTAATCTTTTTGATAAGATATCATCAACCAAGGCCTTCATCTCTTCGGCCGTCAGTGATGGAATCCATGGCCTCTTCAACTGTGAACCCTATTCGTCGTCTTCTTCGTCGTCTTCGACGTCGGAGGTTGCAACTTCTGCAACTTACCCAACTTCGTCGTCTTCGTCGTCTTCTTTGACGCCAGAGACTTTACGAATGCGCTACTAACTTGGCCAGCACCGGCGCGCGCATGTAAAGTGAACACGTCAGGACACCAGAGAAGACATGATCAGTCTCTGTATAGATCCTGATGTGAAGAAGGAATAACAAAATAAGCATTTGTTAGTTCCAAACGGCATAATCTAGGAACAGTTGGTGCAAGTAAAGCATTTGGCAGCCGTCTGTCTTTGAAAACGCCGTTTTTTTTTAGTTTTTTTTGGAAGAAAAAAAAAAGGACGACTAGGGTTTGTAAGAGATGGAAAGGCTAGGGTTAGACATTGTGGTGGCTAGGATTAGGGTTTGGGAAGGGGGGGTTGTTGGAGGTCGGGGGGGGCTACTGCCAGTGGTCGGGGGGGGGTGCTGTTGTCGGTGGTCGGGGGGGGGGGGGGGTCGGCGAGGGGGGTGGGGTGGCTACTAAGCACATTCCTGATAAGATTCTATGGTGTTTAATGACGACATTGTGCTAGTTAAATTGAGTAGAAATGATTGGCTTGTAAAATAAATTTGTGAAGAGAAACATTGGACATAATTAGAAGGACAGAAACATAATATCTTAAGTGTGACTTCAATAAAAATAATAATAATAATAAAGAAAAGAAAAAGAAATGGGGTACATATTTATGTAAAAGAGATACCTTTGAAAGATAGTTTTTAATATTTAACACCAGTCATTCATCATAATGGATAGATTAAGAAGAGTATTCTTCATAAAACGAAAATATGTGGTCGAAATGACGTAGTTATAAAATGCTTTGTGATAGCATAATACCTTTGAATCTGAAAGAAAAATTCTATAATACTATCCATACTTTATGAAACTAAGGTTTGAGTGATTAAAGAAATAATATGCCAAAAAAGTGTGTAGCTAAAAGATTGCAAAGATGGTCGTGCTGCAATAAATTGAAAGATAAGAAAAAATGTGTGTACTTGTGAAAAGTTGTAGGTAACGTCAATTGGGATTAAGGTGAGAGAAAATTGTCGTTGATGGTTTGGACAAGTGCATTATTTACCAATAGATTCATTGATTAGGTGGAGCCATAAAATGTGATGTTAGTTAAAGGATCTTCTAGAATCAGGGGCAAGTCTAAACGAACTTGGATTTAGACGGTAAAGATGGATACGATTTTTGTTAACCTTATAAAGGTCGACATGGTCCTTAATAGAGTTGGGTGGAAGAAAATGATTGAAATAACCAGGCATAAGATTATAAATCAAAGTCTTTTTTTAGCATGGACACTCCGATAACATGTTTCGTGTCTGTGCCACGTCGTGTTTGAGACGTAGCCGACACGCCACGAACATGTATTGAACACTCAAAAATACGACGGCACATAAAAATCAATGTCGTATCCTTGTCGCCGTGTCTGTATCGTGTAGTGTCATATTCGTGTCCATATAACATAGTTTGTTTTACTAGAATCATATATGTGAAGCACTAATGGAGCCTCCTTGAGTTGGATTATCATGCACGACGCCTATATATATATATATATATATATTTTTTTTTTTTTTTTTTTTTTTTTTTTTTTTTTTTTTTATATATATATATATATATATATCTTTATTGTAGCATCAATGCTAGATACATGAAGATGCTAAAGCTAAATAGTAACTTGCTGTGGATGTGAGTATTTGTTAAAGATGTCGATTTCTTATTTCTGAGACACTTAATATAAAACTTGTATCTACCCTTATATACTATGTTGTGCACCTAGCGGCTAAGCTTACCTGTAGTTGGTTATCGAAATTAGGTGAAAATAAGTGCAACGTACTGAGCCAGTAAGTTATTAGGTATTAATAACCCCAAATCCTGCACAAAATGTTCATTTGGTTTATATATATATATATATATATATATATATATATATATATATATATATATTTGAACCCAAAAGTTGAAAAGAGTTGCAGGCTAGGTTACGGGCTAGTGGAGGCGAGTTCGCCACAATTACCCATTGCTTCAAATTATATATATATATATATATATATATATATATATATATATATATATATATATATGGGAGCGGATCAAAAGCCCTCCTTAGAAAACCCCCTAAAAAAACCTCACTCTAATTCGTAATATTAATGTTAATATTAATGTTAATGTTAATATTAATTTTTTTTATTTTTTTTATATTAATGTTAATGTTAATATTAATGTTAATGTTAATATTAATTTTAATGTTAAGTTTAATGTTAATTTTAGTATTTAATGTTAATATTAACATTAATATTAACATTAACATTAATATTAACATTAAATTACGGATCAGAGTGAGGGAGGTTTTTACGGGGTTTTCTAAGGGGGGCTTTTGATCCGCTTCCTATATATATATATATATATATATATATATTTGAACCCAAAAGAGTTGCAGGCTAGGTTACAGGCTAGGTTCAGTGTCCATCCACACTTGCAGATTGTTTTATTTATACATGTTTGTGTAAGAAAAATTTATGTGTTGGTTATGTTTCAGCCTTCATTCCACTAACCGAGTTCTCTGACCCTGGCATCGCAAAGAAGTACGGGGTGAAGCCAGATGCTGAAACACTAGATATTCTTAATACTGTTGCCCGGCAGAAAGAGGTCAGTTTTGCCTTCACTAATACTTCATAATACTTTGTTCATGCCATTTCACGACCACTTGTCTATCATCACATGATTTTTAACCTTGCAGATTGTTGTTGTCATGAAGATCTACTGGGGAGATCCCCGTGAAAAGATATGTGAAGCTGTTGACAACATTCCTCTGAAATGTCTCGTCATCGGCAATAGGGGCCTTGGCACAATCAAGAGGTTAGCTCAATACCCCTTATTCGTGGAAAATTTCTGGTAGCTCGAGTCTAATTAGGTTTTATAAGTTTTTAGAGAACTATTCTATTGCTTCTCACTAACTAGTCAAACAGCTTGATTTTTGTTTGATTCAAGCTTATTTACAAAAGAAGACCGTGATTTAGCTTGAACTCAACTCTCATGCTAAAACCATTCAAAATATGAATATTGAGTTCTATTAGAAGTATGGAATCAAGCTTGCTGGTATTTAATTGCATGCATCAGCTTGGTGTTGTAACTAAAACTTGCTACGCTTTATATATTTTCGCGTTACAATATAATAGATCGAAGTAACTATATATTCAGGTCAAGTGAACCTATATTAATTCCTCATCAATCTTAAGATCTATGATTTTGGACTTCAATTACATCCTTAATGCAGATTAAAACTTCATCACTTCCCAATCAAGTTTCTACTCATAATGTCACTTTTGAACTACAACTAGGTTTGTTCTTTTACCTGAGTTTTTATTGGTCTTCTAATATTACATGCTTGAGTATTTTGCTGAGATTAGACTCAAATCACCCTAAGTGGAGCATGGCTGCTGTTCTAATTGAGCTCAATCCATCTTGATTGTGGCTTGTTAATATGCTATAGAGTGCGATCAACAATTGTGGCAAGTCCAGCGGACCAGCAGAAGTACTTCATGAACAAATTGCTAAATTTTGCGACATTACATGTAGCAAATTCTAGTGTTCATTCCACTGGATAATTTTGATCTCCACTAATCTCTTTTTTTTTTCTTTCTTTCCATTCAGGGTTATTTTGGGGAGTGTCAGTAACTATGTGGTGAACAGTGCGTCGTGCCCGGTCACAGTTGTCAAGAGTAGTGAAGGAAGTGAAGTCTAGATCTCCACTTTCTCCTCTGGGGAAAATGTTTGTTAAACCTGTAGGTCAGTGAAGTTCTGTATAAATCCCTGAACCAATGTTGCTAAAACTCAAACCTGTTGGTCAGTGAAGTTCTGTATAAATCCCTGAACCAATGTTGCTAAAACTTGCATGAATTCGGAAGTTTGCTGTGCAGTTTGCCTGTGGTTGATGGCAATAGTAGAAATTGTGACCTATGAGTGTCTGTATGATGTGTGTACACTTCACTTTATATTCACATAATAAAGTCTTTAGTGGCTTCTTCTACTGGCATTAGTTGAGTTGTTTTACTCTCTCTTTACCATTGAATAATGTGCAATCGTATAACCTTGATAATTACTGCAATTCTACATTTCTTCCATGTTTTGCTTTCCATCATTTTTAAAAAGAGTGTTCTCGATCAGACTCGAAGGGGATATTTTGTTTTACTGGAAATTGTCACAATTCGCGGTCAAGGCTTAAGGCAACCGAGATCACTCTGATCTCTCCTGCGATTTGACCTCAGATTAGGCCTGCAAATGTGCATGTTGCATGAACTAATTTGCAGTCAACAAAGAACCATGTTCTAGCCAGTTGAATGTGTTCTTACAGTTGGACATCCCTAAAGGGTTCGACTACGACTTTCCGAAACACTAGACAGTTTTTCGATCATCATAAGAGAGGGTTTTACAACATAGCACAACTCCTCTTTCACTTCCTCTTCAGTACGTTGCTCCTTTTTCTTCCAACCTCCTTTGAAATATGAAGCATTTCAACCTTTCAACAGTAGTAGTTTTTGTAGCAACATAAAGAGACCACCTCCCGGATGGCCATCGACATCATGCCTTTCCCACCAATCGCTAATGCTCATTACCGACGAAAATTGATGCTTTAGCAATGGGCACAAAATCAAAATCAAAATCTAGATGAGTTCTATTTAATTTTAAACTGTCATATTTAACCAAATCACAAAATCTAAATCTAAGAAAATGCGGACTAATACAAGTTAATTCCTTGTCACAAATGAACCGCATTGCCAGGCATTATAGAGAGAAGTTCACTAGGGGCATCCAGGTGTAGCATTTATGCTTTCTCAACTCATATATCACGTAAGGTATATGATTGTATATTGAAGCAAAAAAGTCCCACATCGGTTGGGAGAAGACGTCGTAGAGTGGCTATATTACTCCACTCATTTTGCTCTCTTGACTGTTTGTGGGGTGGGCCTTATAGGCCACTCGTGTGCGCCACTTCCACAGGCGCCAAATGCCGATCCAATTTTTAATTTTTTTTTTTTTTTTTTTTTTTGTCATTGATTTTTTTGACCATTTCACTCCTTAAATATTCTATACGTTGGACATTTTAAATACCAACTTTTATTTCTTTTTATTGCTCTTTAACGACCACTTTATGAGCCATTAGTATATTGTTCATTGGTTTGTGCCTAGGGATTGTCTATATATACTTTGTTCTCTTCTATGTCAGAGTACCTTGCCTAACACATACCCATAAAGAAACTCTGTCACCAATACTTCTCCTTCAACCATTTTGTTCTTTATTTTCTCCTCTGGGCAAGAGGCCAAGTTCGAGTCTATTCTCCCAAAACATTGTGCTGTGACGGAAAGTCAGTAAAAAAAAAAGATTTTACTTCTATGAGAATTTCGAGACAAGTCTGCACATAAAATTCGAATATTTTTTTCATGGCAGTGCTTCATGCAACTCGTCATGAAGATCGGTAACACTAACTTGCTTATATTTGATTTACAGGAATTTCATGATATATATGAGCCAATTTTTATATTAGTATATGTGTGTGACAAAATTATAACAGGACACTGACACCGTCACCGACACAACAAATTTAACTTTTTGAGTGTCACTGCTTTTCCTGGGGTAAGATCACTAGTCACATAACATTCTCTAGTCTACCCATGTTGTTCCTATGCTAAATATAAACCCAAATAGAGGTGATGTCCAAAAATGATTCCATTTTTGTTCACCCACCAAACTAGATGGGATGTTCATCTCCCACTAAAAAAATAATACATGACATTTTCATTCCACACAAACCACTTTGTAAGTGATTTTGTTCACCCACAAAAGTAGGGGTGCAACTCGGACGGGTTGGGTAGGCTTGAGGTCAATCCGAGCCCAACCCGATGAATCATAAGCCTAGTCCGAGCCCAAGCCCAAGCCCGGCCCTACCTCAGATTAAACATATGAAGCACAAGACCAAGCCCGGAGGATCGGATTTGGCTCGGGTTGAACTCGGATTGGGTCGGGTCCATCGAGTTTATCGGGCTCTAATATAATATTTGAAATAATTTTAAATAAGAGTAATATTAAACACATAATCAAATAGCAATCAAGTCTTGATCATTGATATAAGTCGAATTTCGGGTTCTTCGGATAACCCGACACATGAATCCGAGTCGAACCCAATTTTTGATCGGGTTCAAATATTTTGACCCATACTCGAGTTCGAACACGAGTATCTTTAACCATAATCAAACTCATTAACGGATTTGCCCGTTCGGGCTCGGGTTTAGTCCGATCGAGTTGCACTCCTACACCAAAGTGATTTTGTGTCACGTGTAATTTTTTTCTGCGGTGCTACGTTGTCCGTGGACTTGGACCGCAGTCCTGACCCGTAGGCCACGTGTCGTCTTCTGATTGACCAAGAGGCGGATGGAGCCGAAAGTTACAGGAGGGGGGGGGGGGGGGGAATCGGTTGACGACACGTGGCCCGAAGACCAGGATCGCAGTCCAAACCCGCAAGCGTCAAAGCATTTTTGAAATTTTTTAGTGGGAGGTGCCACCTAGTGGGTGAACAAAAATGGATTAGTCCATAAATAGCATGGGACGTCAAACAGCCGAAACCAAAATTTCAAAATTCAGTTACTCATCAACGGTCACCATTCCCCCCAACCCCACCCACTAACCATTACGATTCGCCACAACCAACCGTTTCCCTCCAGATGTGTCCAACCCCTTCTTCCTCTCCTCATGTATCACGTATGACACCATCCTCTCCCCCCAACTTTCTCATTAGCCCATCCCCATCTCCCTCTCCTCTCCTCTTCTCCTGTAGCCCAACAATGATGATGAGGCCAGACTTCCTCCCTCTCCTCCTCCTCCTCTCCTCCTTCCTCGGCCTCGCCGCGTCCGTCTGCGTCCCCCGCCACGCCGACCCCTCCAAGTACTTGTACTCTCCGCCCAACGCCCCCGAGTCCTCCCCTCCCCAGGAGGCCTCCTCCCCCGTTCCCCAGCCCCCGGCTAGCCCCACGGGTGATGCCTCCGCCGACCTCGCGCCCATCTGCGCCTACACCGACTACCCCGACCTCTGCATGTCCTCCATCCAATCCGTCGCCCCCTCCCTCGGCAGCGTCACCGTGCAGGAGGCCGCGCGCCTCCAGATCGAGGCGCTCGCCGCCAAGGCCCAGGCCGCCATCGGCTACGGCAAGGGGCTCCTGGGCGACCCGCAGGTCGGCAGGGACGCCGGGTCCTGCCTCAAGGACTGCCTCGACAGCTACGACGACGGGATGGACAACCTCGACGCGGCGAGGAGCGCGCTGGCGGACAGGGACAGGGGGACCATAAACAGCATGCTGAGCGCCTCGTTCAGCGCCTTCAGCTGCTCCGACACGTTCTCGGAGGGCGAGGACCTGGGGAACTGCAAGGGGCCCTCGCCGATGAAGGACCACGACGACGTCCTCACCAAGCTCACCAGCAATTCCCTCGCCATCTGCGAGCATTTGGATTTCTGATGTATGGATGGATCCCTAAGCTCAACTCCTCTTTGATTCAAAATGATTAATACATTGGAAAGAAAAAAAAAGTGAAGATTCTTCAAAAT
This sequence comes from Iris pallida, assembly GCA_029216955.1. Taxonomy (NCBI): domain Eukaryota; kingdom Viridiplantae; phylum Streptophyta; class Magnoliopsida; order Asparagales; family Iridaceae; genus Iris; species Iris pallida. The sequence goes on along the minus strand of JANAVB010006599.1, from coordinate 28,686,696 downwards.
GTAGGGTTCCATGAAAGCTACTAATGTAAAATCCCCAATTTCTTGTATGTTTCATGTTTTATTTCGTTATACATACTTTGCCCAAACCAATTCCAACGCAATTTCATGATCATGTCTCTCTCTCTCTCTCTCTCTCTCTCTCTCTCTCTGCTCATTTTTTTTTTTTTTTTTTCATATTTGGTGGCAAAATTTTAACATCAGATGCAAATAACTACACATAATTCCATACCACTGACAAACACATTGGGGGCAATTTGATATCTAAATATTGACCCATGTAGGATAGGAATACAAGATTCATAGTTGGATAATATAATATAATTATACAATTAGAAACATTTCCTTTATCACAAATTTTCAGTAATTCCGAAACTCATATGAATTTACATAAATTATTTCTTGATTTAGTCATGGATCTTTGTCGGGGGAAGAAGAAAAAGATAAAAGATAAGGTATTTTTGTCTAAGTAAACCGAATCGAAATCGTCAAAATCGAATAAACCAAAATTCTAAAAATTCGAAACCGAACCAAAATTATCCCATAACCGAAATCGAACATAATCGATAATCAATTCGGTTTATTTGGGTTTGTTCGGTTGGCTATTGTCACGCCCCGACCCGGAATCACCCGAATCATCGTCCTCGCAGGGGGCGTGATGCCGTACGAGCCTGGAGTTGCGCTCGTGCAAGGCAAGATGACAAGTTCTCAAATGGTTATCTTTTGATTCGATATTAACAACGAAAGAAAAACAGAGTATACGAAACAATTCTCTTTATTGATATCTGAAACTGAGATTACAATGACTTTCGATAGCCTAACAATATATGCCAGATTGGCTACATCACTCAGGTTCTCTCTTGCCCACAAAGGATTTCACCGTTCCATACATCATGCCTTCTATATATCGGCCGCATCAATCCAGCTGCGTAGTCCGAGCGTCAATGCGATAGCACGCTTCAATGCGCTTCGGCATTCCAAGCCTTAACACGTTCAAGCAACGCTTCGCCGCGAGCAATCCATTCCCTGCACCCTGCATGAAGCTGGTGGGGGATCAGCACGTTCGTCCTCGCATGTACTGAAGCAAAGATCATCTTTCCAAACCAACATTTTAATATTTATGTTGAATCATGCAACTTAGCTTATGATCTTGCTATGTTCTCCTTAGGGTCAATTTCATGGCATCTTCGAAAGCGTAAAGCATGTTATCATAGCATCATATTATCGAATTGAATAGGCAAACAAACAAGCAATCTCGTGTTTGATTCGTGGCGCGACTTACCAAGTCGACGCACTCGTCCTTGCACCGACGCAAGGTGAATACGCCGTAATCCTTCCCTGTCATGTTATTGTGCATCTCTAAGCAGGATCTCTATGCGGGACGCATATGCGCCTACACTTTCAATCCATCGTTCCTTAACTATATGAGGCCGTTGGCGTATCCGCGCCGGAATGGACTAAAGGAGTTCCTTTCTTTTCTCTCCTTCTTTTCTCTCTATTTGGTTGGGCTGCCCGGCGTTTCACGGGTTGGGTCACCTCCCAAACAACCGAAACGTTCCCGCTACATGCCATCATTTGCGGCTTCTCCCATCTTGTTTAAGGATGTGCGCCTACAAAGATTATCATCCCTCCGCGGCCAAATCGGTTCCGGGGACCTCCGACATTTACCCGTTTGGGGGGATACTCGTGCACGAGTTATTATCACATTAATCTCGAGCCCATTCCAATCGAACATGCAACGCCCTATCATTCAACAGTTAAATTCAAACAGCCAAACATAGTCTTGAGTCCGAGACTCAGACTTATCGTCTCACATTTCTTCCATTTAGCTTTCTATGTTCTTTCGTCTCGCACTTCGTTTCGATGATTCAATGGCATCGTGCCTCAACTCAATGCTCGTCAACCGAACGACCCGAAGGTCTCGAACACCTTTCGAGGCAACATGTCATATCCGACAGTTCCGCCACATTCATACCACAACTGTATTCTCTCGCAACGAAGCCATCTTTTATTATCCCGTGCACGTAGGCACGTTTCGACCGTACTTCCAATGTTCTACAACTTAGCATTCAATGTTCGGGGCTTGCGCGCTAGGGCGCTCGCCTATTGTCTTTCAATGTTCTAGCCGTCTAACTCGTGCAGCAAAGGCACGGTATGGTTCGTGCACTAAGGCACTTGTCGATTACAGTTATCCCATGTTCTTACGGCTTGCGCACCGAGGTGCTCGCCTTAGCGATATCCAATGTCCCATAGCGACTCGTACATATTGATGCATATTTTATTTCAATTATTCTAACTTAGTGTTCGACTCACACTATGATTTTATCTCCGTTCGGCCACGCCCGTGGCGTCGATAGGTTAACTTTAGCATACAATGATATATTTGACTTATCGAATGAAGGAGTAAAAAGAAGTCAATCCTCCCACCTTGAGTCGATACGCCTTCGTCGTTTCGCCGAGCCGATGCGGCTCAATTTCATAACTTTGTTGCACGGCCACTCTCCTGACTTAGCCATTCGAGCACTTCGTGCTTCATTGAGTTATACGTCCGTTTTGCCTTAGCGTGCCCAAGTCTTAGCCCGTCGCAAGGCGATGATTTGATTTCGCGGACCCCTTACTAAATATTGCAAAAGATCGACCTCTAATATTTTCCCGTCAAAGTATAACCTGCATACGAAACCAACTAAAATCAATACTTGCTTCGATTCGGACTTGTGCCTTGGTCGATTCGATTTCTTAGAATCTTCGAGCCGATTCAACGCACTCATCCTTCGGGGCAACGCGGCGCTTCGCATCGATTCAACTCGATGTATTCCTTCGGGGCAAGGCAACTCTTCGCATCGACTTAGTTCGATGCATTACTCAGGTCGACATAACTCATCGCATCGTCAAAGCTCGATGCGTTGCTCGGGACAACTTAACTCTCGTATCGTTTTGCACCGATACATATCCTTGGGTCAACGCGACTCGCCGAGTCAACGTTTCAGCGTAATGCGCCGTGCGGAGCGGGACATTACAGAATATACCACTCAAAACAAGGTTCGTCCTCGAACCAAAATCAACACTCCGACTAAGTGTCTTTCAGATCGTTTCACGATCTCGTCCCACCAATGTTGTTCGATTTTATACTATCTCGCAAGCTTTTCACTAACATTTCCAAGTCCTCCCTGCAGCTCGATTTGAATTTTTTGTATACAACTCGATTTGGATCCATACCTATATTCAAGGCGTCCCGAAGATATATGTATTTTGACCAATTCCAGTGGTAGCAAATTGGAACAAAGCTGACAGGTAAATTTCAATCCTATGCTTGCCATCTCGTACTCTTGATCGGACTTATCCTTAGCAAGCGTTCTCGAAATTTTATCGCATACGTATATTCGATACATACGTGATTCATTCAATAAGGTCACTGTACGCGACGCTATTCACAATCGCCTTCTCGTTTCGTATGTTTCATCGGAACTATCAATCTACGTATTGCGTCAAGCCGTCGCGCATCCAATCACAACGATCCTCCGCAACGCCTTGCGTTCGAAGTCGCTACCCAACTATTTTCGAAGTCTGGCTATGCACTTATCTCGATTATGATTTCCTTCGTTGAATTACAAATGCATCAACATTCAGGGCTACGCCCGCTAGGTTCCTTACATAGTCCCCGTGCTTAGATTTTCCCGACGCAAGTTTAAATTGACATTGCCCAATTGCCACAATCTATCCGACATAAAAGTTTACAGCAAGACGACAGTGCTCAAGGCAACGATCGCCTTAGCACGAAGGTCTTTACGACGCGTCTTACATTCGATTTCCTAACGAGTAGAAATTCACTAGCCAAATTTCCAACTTATCCGTCTCGCAACATCGAATACAAGTTCGATTCACGCAAGCTCAATTGCAAGGTGAATCCGAATCTAACGACATGACTTATAGGTCATTCCCTTATCGTTCCCTCTCGTGCATAGCACGTTCCTCGCAATCGCCTACTCACATCACCAAGTTCGTTAGTAAATTTCATTCTCAATCGAAAGCTGTTCCAACAATTCTCGATCGCCTAGACTTATCGTCAACATGCACCGTGTTATATTTGTTATCGGTGCAATCTCTTATGCGATATCGCATGGGTCATCTTACGGTCTGCAGCATTTAATTTGATTTGGCGGTCAAGTCTTCTAGGGTCAGCTGCCCCGAAGCTATGCTCGATAATTGTGGATCATCACCGAAGGACAGTTAATACGAACCATGCTATATCTTATTTCGGAGCCAAATCACGTTCCGACGATTCTATGCGACTACCCAATTTCGGACAAAACCATTTCTATCGGCGCAACTGATGCACAACTATCCTCCGAGTCAAGTCATGCACTGCCGTCGATGATTCCGCAATTTACGAAACATCTACTCGCATCAAGTTCGAGTCTATTTTATTCACGGGTCGACACACGAGATGCTATACGCATCGAGCAATCGTCGATGACTTATAGTCTCGTCTTTGATCAATCACAAAATTTACGATCAACCAAGTTCGTTCATTCTCGTATCCTTACTTACAAAATTTTGATAGCGCAAGGCGTACTCCATTTTGTATTCCCACATCATGCTTATGTTTCCTTGCATATCGATCTTGATAGTTCATATCAATTTCGATAGCAAGATGGTCGACTTCGAATCCGTTTCAACGTCAACTTAACTCGCATCGTATACATCCAAGTTCGCAACAAACTTTTCTATACGCATCGAATCATTTTCCGATTCACCGCATCCCGCTATATTTTGATCGCGTAACCGAGTTACCGATTATCCAACATCGTGCCCTCGGATTATACAATCTCGTCCTCTAAGTTTCGCGTGTTTTCAGTCGTACTCAAATGAGTGTCGCCGTAACGTAACCAACTATTTCTTAGGTACGATTACTCACATCAACCAACTCTTTACCGAAGTCGCATATCGTGCGATTCAATTTTCGATGTTTGCATCGCCTAACATTTCTATCGAGATCGCAAGTCGTGCGATTCGATTCGTCTCGCCCAACATTTCTACCGAGATCGCAAGTCGTGCGACTCATTTGTAAGCTCGAGTATTCCTTTCCCGTCGATCCGATTATTGCGTCAAGGCATAATCGTTTCGCTAGTCTCGGTCGTCCGACCGACTTATCATTCTCGTCCGACGTATCGTTCATTGATACGAGTCTCGCCTTATCGTCCCAACCGAATTTCGAAGAACACTTGCATCAACATATCGCCATACAAATTTTCAATCGAGTCTCGGTACTCTCCCGTCCGTTACGGACAAACCTTCCGCAATTCTCACAACGTGTCGATATAATTCATCGCTCAAGTGCTATACCATATACCACTCGAGATCGAGTCATTCATCGCCCACGGGGTATGGCATATACCACTCGGAACTCAAGTCATTTCCCTCGCATTATACTTAGTATAGGCCAACGTTCTCTTCCGACTCACGATTTTCGCAGTGATCGTGCTTGATCACAACCGTAACTTTGATTCTATCAAAAACCCGACACGATTCGGTCAATGTTCTCGCTTGCCAACAGAAGTTTGGTGTGCAACCGAACGATTCGTTCTATCGATTTACGATTTTAATTCTTTCCTTACGTTGCATCTCGTACAACAATTTATTTGATATGCGTTGCACCTCGTGCAACAAATTTTACTTTCGATACGCGTTGCACATCGTGCTACGATTTATTTCCGACACTTTCATTCCACTTTATACAACGATTCAATTCCAATTTTCTTTGCACTTCGTGCAACGATTAATTTGATATGCGTTGCACCACGTGCAATAACGTTTACTTTTCAATACGCGTTGCACATCGTGCAACGATCATTTCCGATATTTATCGCACCTCGTGCAACGAATTACTCTCGACTTTCCAAGTCAATGCACAATCCGTTTAACACATTCGGTATTGGCTTATCACTTCTCACTTTCATTTTACCGCATATTCACATTAACTCGCTGCACTTCGTCATCATTTTATTTCTCTTTCAACATGTTACATTGCGACAACATCTCAAATCGTATTTCACAATTTGTTGCGCTTGCAGCAACTAACATTTTTACGGCTCGTCTGCATTCAATGCAATATACCCTTCGCGACATTCTTAGCAAACATCATAAAATTTCCAAAACACAAGCGGCAAAATTTCATGATTTGTATTAGACTTATTGTATGGAACATCCAGTGCGGCATCGAGTAGAGTCAAGAGTGATATCAAGTGGTGGTGGGCAACTTTTCGAATTGTAATGAAGCGAGCGTCCAGAGGAAATTGAGCCTAGAGCTCTGATACCAATTTGTCACGCCTCGACCCGGAATCACCCGAATCATCGTCCTCGCAGGGGGCGTAATGCCGCACGAGCTTGGAGTTGCGCTCGTGCAAGGCAAGATGACAAGTTCTCAAATGGTTATCTTTTGATTCGATATTAACAACGAAAGGAAAACAGAGTATACGAAACAATTCTCTTTATTGATATCTGAAACTGAGATTACAATGGCTTTCGATAGCCTAACAATATATGCCAGATTGGCTACATCACTCAGGTTCTCTCTTGCCCACAAAGAATTTTACCTTTCCATACATCATGCCTTCTATATCTCGGCCACATCAATCCAGCTGCGTAGTCCGAGCGTCAATGCGATAGCACGCTTCAATGCGCTTCGGCATTCCAAGCCTTAACACGTTCAAGCAACGCTTCGTCGCGAGCAATCCATTCCCTGCACCCTGCATGAAGCTGGTGGGGGATCAGTACGTTCGTCCTCGCATGTACTGAAGCAAAGATCATCTTTCCAAACCGACATTTTAATATTTATGTTGAATCATGCAACTTAGCTTATGATCTTGCTATGTTCTCCTTAGGGTCAATTTCATGGCATATTCGAAAGCGTAAAGCATGTTATTATAGCATCATATTATCGAATTGAATAGGCAAACAAACAAGCAATCTCGTGTTTGATTCGTGGCACGATTTACCAAGTCGACGCACTCGCCCTTGCACCGACGCAAGGTGAATACGCCGTAATCCTTCCCTGTCATGTTATTGTGCATCTCTAAGCAGAATCTCTATGCGGGACGCATATGCGCCTACACTTTCAATCCATCGTTCCTTAACTATATGAGGCCGTTGACGTATCCGCGCCGGAATGGACTAAAGGAGTTCCTTTCTTTTCTCTCCTTCTTTTCTCTCTATTTGGTTGGGCTGCCCGACGTTTCACGGGTTGGGTCACCTCCCAAACAACCGAAACGTTCCCGCTACATGCCATCATTTGCGGCTTCTCCCATCTTGTTTAAGGATGTGCGCCTACAAAGATTATCATCCCTCCGCGGCCAAATCGGTTCCGGGGACCTCCGGCATTTACCCGTTTGGGGGGATACTCGTGCACGAATTATTATCACATTAATCTCGAGCCCATTCCAATCGACCATGCAACGCCCTATCATTCAACAGTTAAATTCAAACAACCAAACATAGTCTTGAGTCCGAGACTCAGACTTATCGTCTCGCATTTCTTCCATTTAGCTTTCTATGTTCTTTCGTCTCGCACTTCGTTTCGATGATTCAATGGCATCGTGCCTCAACTCAATGCTCGTCAACCGAACGACCCGAAGGTTCCGAACACCTTTCGAGGCAACATGTCATATCCGACAGTTCCGCCACATTCATACCACAACTGTATTCTCTCGCAACGAAGCCATCTTTTATTATCCCGTGCACGTAGGCACCTTTCGACCGTACTTCCAATGTTCTACAACTTAGCATTCAATGTTCGGGGCTTGCGCACTAGGGCGCTCGCCTATTGTCTTTCAATGTTCTAGCCGTCTAACTCGTGCAGCAAAGGCACGGTATGGTTCGTGCACTAAGGCACTTGCCGATTACAGTTATCCCATGTTCTTACGGCTTGCGCACCGAGGCGCTCGCCTTAGCGATATCCAATGTCCCATAGCGACTCGTGCATATTGATGCACGTTTTATTTCAATTGTTCTAACTTAGTGTTCGACTCACACTATAATTTTATCTCCGATCGGCCACGCCCGTGGCGTCGATAGGTTAACTTTAGCATACAATGATATATTTGACTTATCGAATGAAGGAGTAAAAAGAAGTCAATCCTCCCACCTTGAGTCGATACGCCTTCGTCGTTTCGCCGAGCCGATGCGGCTCGATTTCATAACTTTGTTGCACGGCCACTCTCCTGACTTAGCCATTCGAGCACTTCGTGCTTCATTGAGTTATACGTCCGTTCTGCCTTAGCGTGCCCAAGTCTTAGCCCGTCGCAAGGCGACGATTTGATTTCGCGGACCCCTTACTAAATATTGCAAAAGATCGACCTCTAATATTTTTCCGTCAAAGTATAACCTGCATACGAAACCAACTAAAATCAATACTTGCTTCGATTCGGACTTGCGCCTTGGTCGATTCGATTTCTTAGAATCTTCGAGCCGATTCAACGCACTCATCCTTCGGGGCAACGCGGCGCTTCGCATCGATTCAACTCGATGCATTCCTTCGGGGCAAGGCAACTCTTCGCATCGACTTAGTTCGATGCATTACTCGGGTCGACATAACTCATCGCATCGACAAAGCTCGATGCGTTGCTCGGGACAACTTAACTCTCGTATCGTTTTGCACCGATACATATCCTTGGGTCAACGCGACTCGCCGAGTCAACGTTTCAGCGTAATGCGCCGTGCGGAGCGGGGCATTACAGCTATTTTTATTGCTTAAAGGGTCGGAAGAACCAAAGTTGGAATTTGTGGCTAAATTATTTTTAAAAGTATAAATTTTATACATAGATTTGTTGTATTTCAAATTCGGGTCCAAAATTGAACCAGTTGTTAAATTATCAAAGTTGGACTTTAAAATACATACATATAACTGTTATTTTCAAAATAGACTTATTTTAATCATAAAATATGTATAAAATTGAGGATATTTAATAATTGTACAAGTCTTATTCAATTTTCGGTTTTCGATCCAAAGCCAAAATCAAAAGCGAATAAGAAATTTTAGTATTTTCAAATGGCGTTGCTATATTGTCCGCCGCTGGGGGTTGACCACATCGGTCCACAACCACGTGGCGTGCCACCATTGCCCCTGGTCCGTGGTGAGCTCGTGCTAGCAAGGGGGCTGCAACCCGTGGCTCGCCACCATTGCCCCTGGTCCGTGGTAATTCAACCCTAATCGATTAGATTAGATTCGATTCTCAGGGTAAAATCGAATAGTATTCAACCCTAATCTAGTTGGATCAAATTTCAGTGGTATCAGACTCTATTAATGCCATTAAGAGACTTTGTATTTATTTTTCCTGACTCTTGATATATATTCATTATTTTCAGTAGTTTACTGTTGTATGGTTGATTCTTTGCTGTTTGTATATTGATATAACCTTTGCTGGTTATGTATAATTTCAAGCATGTTTATTTTATTGTTGTTTATTAATAAATTTTTCTCCAGATTTTGTATTTTAACAACTTTCTAGTGACAACTTGACAACGCCCAACTATGCAGACTATACATCGCTAACTCGTATAATTAGAACTTCAACGTTTGTTGCTAACTGTCAAATTAACATGTCAACAAAGGACATCACTAGTATGTCGCGAACTTAAAATGTTTAGATATGTGTCCCTTCAACGACTGCGGATTGGCAACTAGATTATAGCGTCACTAAGTTTGTTTAACGACACCTAATTTGCGGGATTATCGATGTCTTGGGCTGCTGATTTGCTCTATTCGAGCCGTAAGTGGCCTGCAACATTTGGAATTTAGACTCGTTGTAAGATGTCGGTTCTTGCAAAATCCCTTGATGCATGCTCGAGTCTTTTTTTATTTATTTATTTTTTTGCGAGAACTGTGCTTTAACTGGAAATCTTTCTAATACTCTTCGTCGGCCCAAAATTCTTTTGCGCTGTCCGACGTAACATATGTGAGTTTATACACGCTGCATCGTATATCGGATCTACTGTTTCCAATTTTTATACACGTACCCACATTTTTTTGATTTCGTGACCATCCAAAAAAGTTCTCTCTCTCCTCGCTGGCTATAAGAGCCGGCTCAATTCGGTTGGACCATCCTTGAAGACATGTATCTACATATATCACAACTCCATTTGTATCTACTTATATCACATTTTTTCGATTTCATGACCATCCAAAAAAGTTATCTCTCTCCTCGCTGACTATAAGAGCCGGCTCAATTCGGTTGGACCACCCTTGAAGACATGTATCTACGTATATATATCTCATATTCGTTTCGCACATTTTACGTTGATCAGCTAATTAAGAAATTCGAGCTCAATGTTATGTTCAAGCTGGGCTAGTTAACGAACATGATCACGCGGAGTGCTGCTGAGTTCGAGTCGGAGTCGAGTTGACGAGCTGATTATGTTCATTTGCCGCGTTGCAAGGGCACAATAGCATGATTCACATCCCCAAAAGTCTAGAGTTTTGATTAGCTAGCATAATGAACTTCTTCAAGAACTTGCACAAGTACGAACAATAATCCAATAAAAACAATATTGCCAAATTAATTATATCAAGAATTAATCAAGTCCTGCTGCATGCACAACACAAATCCATGCAAACCAATTAAACACTGACATACGTACGTACGTACGTATACGTACACTCAAATATCCACATCACAGTACAATCTGTTGAACGTCCTCGACTCGGAAAAATCCACCGCCACCGGCGAGCAGTAGACCCTCATCGTGTAATGCTTCGACTTGAGCACCCCGACCTTGAACCGGACCCTCGCCTCCACCCTCACCTCGAGCTCCACCTCCCCCCGGGACCTGTCCTTCCTCAGCTTCCCGGCCACCGCCCCCTTCAGCGGCACCGACCTCGCCGCGGGCCTCACCTCCAGCACGGTCACGTTGCGCCTCGGCTGGAGGAACGGGGCCCCGTCCGCGAACGCCACCATCTGGTCCTCGTACCACACGGTCACCTCCACCGAGTCGTAGTAGATCGACACCCTGCGGTTGCGGCGGTTGTCGGCGTGGAGGCTGAGCTCGAACGTGGCGTTCAGAGCGTTGGACGGGGAGGAGGTCAGGTTGTAGTTCTTGATCTGCGCGTTCTCGACCGAGTACTCGATGGCGGCCGGCCGGACGACGAGCCACACAACGAGGACGATCAGCCCGGCGAGCACGAGGAGGCCAAGGACGGCGAAGAGGATGCAGCGGAGGGCGCTGCGGCTGGGGCTGGTAGGGGGCGCGGCCATGGTTTGCAATGTAAACTTGTAGAGTAGGAGGAGTGGTTTTATAGACATATATTAATATATATATAGTGAAGGAAAATGTACAAAAATATGTCCATAATTTTTTTTTGACTATAAATATGATAATTCTATATAATATTGGGTTTGACACTTTGACTATATATATGGTAAACCTACATAATGTTGAATTTTTCGCCTATGTAGTACTGGATTTCTATGCTATATAAAGGAGTATATAGGTGCTCATTAAGATATCTCATTGTGCTCAATAAAAATTGTTGAATAAGTTCAACGTAAGAGAGCTAAAGTTGTCGAATAAGTTCAACACAAAAATTTAAATTTTTTCTTCTTTATCTTTGTGAAAGAGAGTTTTTTGAGAGCAATGAGAGAAGTGCTGAAAGAGTAATTGTAATTCACTTTCTTCTTTATAGTGGAACTGAATCACTCTCGTCCGTGGAAGTAACCATCTTGGCTGAACCACGAAAATTATTATTTTTATGATTGTAAATTTTCTCTAAGCTATTCTCTAATTTTTGGGGTTTATTTCTGTTGTGTCCCAACACATAGCTTCATGAGATGGTTTATTCTTTCTGCCTTTGCTTGTCTTTTTCTTTTGTTCTCAAGACTGCTGCTTTGCCTTTGGAATCCTTCCTAAGCACTTCAGGGATAATATTTGCTAGCACTCAAATGTGTTCGTATACATTTCCAGGCTTTGGCCAGCTAATCTTTTTCGAGAGTGAATTGCATCAGCAGATCAGCATATTCCGAATAGCTAATCTTGCTCATAGGTTAATTATGTTCTTTTACCACCAAGAAATTCGGATTGGATTTGCGGATTGGGTTATAATATATTTTTTTTTATCACTTATTCTCATTCATCTGCATAGAAAAACATACGTCCAACGGCTGCTATTCCTGAAACATACAGAGATGATCCTTATCTATATGTGTGTGTGCACGCGCTTGCATGTCAAGTTACAGTTTAAGGAATGACTAATTAGCATTTAGACCATTGATTTGATTCTATACCAACTTAGAGTTAAGCTATGATATGTCCAATTGCAAAAGTTTGGAGTCTAAATTTTTATTATTATTTTTTTTTTCATATATCATGAACATGAGTAAAGGGCAACAACTAATACATGTTAAAAGAGGGTATAATGGAAAAAAAAAAATGACAAAAAATAAAAATATACAATCCAAACTTTTCAATTGGACATAACTCTAAATTGATATAAAATCAAGGATCTAAATGCTAATAGCCCTTAAAAAATCGATAAAATAGATCTAAAATCTCTCGTCAACCTTTAACCATGATCTTAATAAGTAGATTCGAGATTGGGCCTCTAGACCTGGGCCTAGGCATATATGTACCACCACATATGAGGTCCATGAGTGTGTCATACCCATGGGCCTTGACGAAATGGAAATATTCTTATACCATTCACTTATAGAGGCAACTCAGTTGTACACAATAGAATGTTTTAACTTGATAGAGAGCCAGAATTCATCTGGCTTTTTTGTCAGCAAGAAGATGTATAATTAACCTCCTTGGTTAGGTGGACGATCTCGGGATAGAATCGCAAATGAGGTGTGGACAGTGGACCCAAATGGCATGCAACACAGTGTGCACAAAGTCCCGTGCTTTACGTCGGACATCTAAAAAAAAAAAAAACTTTATTAAACAACAATGTATATAATGGCATGATATTTCTCATAACAAACCTAAATTGTCCAACTTTTACAGATACTCATAGCACAGACAAGTACACTGTCATGTTTGGAGAACAACAATTTCATATTCTTTCGGTGGGATTAACGCATAAATGGGATATATACCTTTCTTCCAACTTTGTTCCAAATTGTTCTCTTTTCAGCTTTACATCTTTCCCCCTGTCCAAGTATTCTTCAAACAGGTTATACCCCTGGGCCAAGGCTGGCACACTTTTTCAAGATACCATTGCAGATTGGAAATCTTGGACTTTGGTGTTTGGTTGTCCGTAAATAAAAGTCTGTTAAAAGTTTTTGCTACATGTTGCAGTCATTTTCTTCCAACAAAAAGCTGTAGCAAATGAGATATTTAATGAAACCTTTTTTTTTTCTTACAGTCAATCAACATTTAAAGCAAAACAAACAGTAAAATTACTGATACAACACTAGCCAACCAAACACTAAACCTACTGTTTAAAATTATTGTAAATGTAGTAGAAACATCACTTAATTGTATCCAACCAAACAACCCCTAAACTAAAAGGGCTAAACTCTTCGCCACTGAAAGAAATCAATTGTAGGATGGCAAACTGCATCTTCGTCTCCAAACATTATACGAATTGAATAAAAACAAAATAGGAATGTCTAGAGAATATTTTCTGCAAAAAATTCATTGTCGAATTTGCAATGTGAGCCATTGTTGAAACTACGCAATAACTGAAGAACGAATGCAGTTACTGAAATAGTGCCATTAAGTATCCATTCTTTCCTTAGAGACTCGTCATTGCTACATTATATTCACGAGACTTCAATATTGAAGCAAAAGAGTGACTACAGAATATCTGAAATTGTTCTACAGATGACCTTTTTTAGGTATACATAAGATGAGAGTTACAGTACAACACTTCAAATGTTCCCACATTTTGACATGCGGAACACAGTCAAGCTGAAACCATGTTCAAGCTAAAATCCCACAACTTCTTAGCCAACTCTGTATCGGAAGCCTTCGCGCTCATCGTGGCTAGATTAGAATTGTTGAAATACTGCCCGGCGACCCCATTAAGTTGAGGATGAAGTGCCACGTAGCAGGTTGTTGCAGCCCCCTGCACAAGGTTTCAGATATAACACTAATGATTAGTCATTGAGCAAGAGACTAACCCTATGTTGTTAGTATTATGAAGTATTCATGTCCCCTTAGGGGCTGTTTGGATACCAGAAACTGCACTGCAAGTGACAGTTTCTGTGGTAAGTGGCCATTAAAATTGTGAGTTTCTTTGTTTGGATCACACAGAAACTTTGGATGGTAAGCGAGGAATCTCTGACGCGTTCAGAGATTGTCTCCCCCTTTCTTTCCATGTTCACTCCTCACAAAAAAGAGCCGCAACTCGGCTGAAAGTGGATATTTTGCCGCAGAAAAGTGGGACACTGCTACGATGACGACCGAACCGAGATCTGGTGGAGGATGCACGCTGGGTGCATCAGCGACCTCAACCGGCGACCCTTCTGATCATCAAAGTCGATCCCACCACTCGTCGAGTTCATAGTGGGGCGTTCCTGGATGATGACAGAGTTGGAGAAGGGGAACTCTGGGCACGGAAGGTGAGGTCATGTCCGGATCTGGAGATCGACTCCGGTGGGAAAGCAAGAAGAAGAAGAACTACTCTTCAAGAAGAAAAAAAATAAAAATTTGGGGTTTTTTTTTGTTGGGGGAGGGGGTGTCCGCTCTTCAAGAAGAAAAAGAAGATATGCAAGAAGAAGAAGAAGAATTTATAATAGTAACAAAAAAAATGAACCGCTCTTCACAAGCTGTTTGTCCGGATCTAGAGAGAATTTCGATGGGAACGTTCATTGTCTCATTAACATTCATATTTTAGTTTTTAAAAAAATTGTTTAATTTGCTAATTAAAAATTAATCTGTTTAATTAATTTGAATAATTGTTTATATCAAAATTTTAAATTTTAATCCATACACCAAGATAAATTATATGTCAATTTTATTTTATATTTTAAAAAAATTTATTATGGTAATTAATTTAATTATAATAGTTAATGCATTTTTTGTGTTTAATTATCGTAATTAATTTAATTATGGGTTATTATATTTTCAGATTCAATCTCTACTTCAACAACCATCCAAACAACCGAACTCATTTTCTCTCCACTTTCAACAACCATCCAAACACCAAACTCATTTTTCTTCCACTTGCAGGAGACAAAAAGTACTACATCCAAACACATTTTGGAAAGTGCCACTTGCTGCAAGTGTCCTACAACTCACCATGATGTAAGTGCCACTTTCACACTTCCAAAAAGTTACATCTATCCAAACAGCCCCTTATTGCACCAAGATGTAAGAGTGGAGAGGAAAAAACATTAAATATTATGAAGTATATACAAGCAACAAATGCAATTTCTGAAAAAGAAGGTAACGGAAACCAAGACAACTTTGGGCAAGAGACTAACCCTATGTTGTTAGTATTATTTTATGATACACAATAAGTTCCTTACGATATGATACCATAGACTACAATTTCGTTACGTACATCGGCCGATTTGATACGGTACATATGGGCTCATAGCCTCATAGACAATATCAGTTTCTTTAACCTCAGTCGTGTAATGTATACTTAAGAATCTCGATTCTACATTAGATATACTTGTAAAGATGAAAAAATAAAAAGTTTATCAGAAAATTATATTAAATCATATTCATATATGAATTTAGAAGTACAGACCTACACTTCTTAAATTGATATCTATATAACAAAGTACGGTTGTATTTAGTGACAAAAGATAAGAAAAAGAACGACGAGGATCAACCGATAGGGGTATTCCCGACAGAATAGGAAGTAACACAATTAAAACGGAGTGGTCTTTCACGACATGTGTATATGTCAACTAAAGAAGTGTCACGGTAAGTCAATAATGTTAAAGATATTATTATTATTAAATGATAAACAATTTAAAAAGTAATTCATCAAGAGATGCCGGAGGCATATGACAATTTATCAAGGTGTCGTAGGCACGAGATGATTTATCAAGGAGTGTCGAAGGCACGGGACGATTTATAGCATCAAATGATACATGATACATGGTACGATATATGTACACGATATGATACACAAGCAAATTGATGCACAATATGATACGCGAGTTGACAACCTAGGAGCAACCTATCATGGCACCAGGAAGATCAAACGGCAGAAGAAGAAAGATACAGGTGCAACTAACGAAATTTAGAACAAATGTGATAAATTCCCAGCTCTAACCTGACTTAACCATAGGAACCCTCCAACATGATATTTGTTTGACAATGGTGGTTGGTTTTATGTTAAGCCTGTTTGGCTCCGGTTACACCAAGTATTCTTGATAGAGAGGTTCATACTTCATACTCAAGAAACATGAAAAGCATCAACTACAATAGGATCCAAACACAGCTCCAAGATTTTACGTGGTCAAGTTGGCGTACAACTACGATCGTGCCATCGCATCAAATGTAAGGGGTCTAGGATTTGACACAAGAAAGTTGGATCTAATTCATTCAAAGCAATGTACAGGTGGGTACTAGGCTTTTCAGATTTTATTGGTATCTAAAAGTTCCAGGTTTGAAGAGTTAACATTTATTATAACAATCCAAGTAGAACCAACTTGGCCAAACTTTGCCCAATCAACTTTTAGGCTGAGTCTGGTATAATCTCATCTCACCAAAATTACTCCCTAAAATTGGAGCACATTTTCAGTGGTCTATGCTTACTAGAAGAAGAAATAGATTAATATATAATGTCATTTATGAATTTTGATCCAAGAACAAACCATTTCGCGTGCAGTGACTATTTCATGATAATAAATGGTTCTGAAGGTCATTAACACGAATGCATGCGAAATATGCAAAGTGAAATTAATCTGCCTGCAATACACCATATGAACAAAGTAAAAGAGGAAATTTACCTGCTGAACATTTTTCATCACCAACTTGCCAAGAGTATTTTGAATGACTGCAATACACCAAACAAATGAAACATCCATTAGAAACATTCCTTTCAGAAATATACTATCAAAATCAAAACCGTAATTTAAGCTCTCAGATAACCAAACTAAAGAATTTTAATGTAGACAAAATCAACATCTTGCATCCATTGGTTAAGTTATACATTCAAAAGGTATGTAGTCAGCTTTTTCTTCATTGCAATGAGTTCTGCAATCGAAGAGCTGCTCCTATTTTTTTCCTTTTATTCTTCTCTTGTTTCGTAGAGTTCCCTTCCTCTCAAGTAATTACTAACTTATGACATATTACTAGAAATGCATACATAATTCATCATATGCTTGCAACTGATTCAGTCTACAGAAAAGTCTTGCAATTTACACAATGATTTGTGTGCAAATTACAGAGGTTTGGTATTTCAAAATCAATAGCATCTGATCGGTGCAAATGGCAATTCTTGCCCTTCAAACGAGAAATCCTCCATTTATAATGAACTACATCATCTGAAACATGTATAAACCAGAAAATCTTTTACTCATTCTTCATTATAGGGCTACAATTGAGCCGAGCTGAGTCCAGATTTTGGCATGTTCAAGCTCGGTTAGTTAATGGCCTGAAATTATCGACCTGAGATCAAAGTCAAAGCTTGAAATTAGCGTGCCGAAGCCTGAGTTTGAAAGTACCGAGCTAGGTTGAATTCGAGATCAAATTCGAGCCGACCTCGAAAGCTTGAAACTGCGCTCAAGCTTGAACTCGACTAGGATTGCAAGAAGCTCATGAGCTGCTCGACTTTCATGTATTATAGGGGAGAATCCCATTAGGCTGTGGGATGGGCTGGTTTTGTATTAACACTAGCGACGGTGATTCCAGTTCAGTGGACTGAGCTGGTATATTTCAAAAAAATAAGCACATAAAGCTTGAGTACTAGTCTTGCTTCGCTAATCGGACTTGTTGATGAGCTCACAAGCCAAGCTTCCTATGCTCAAGCTCAGCTCGTTAAGGAAATCGAGCTCATTCCATGCTCAAGCTTGGCTCGATAATGAAGTAGAGTCGATCTTGTGAGCTACTCAGTTTATTTGCAGCCCTATTCATCAACTAGCCCAAAACTGAAGAGTTTATTACATCAAGTTGTGTAAGACTTTTTAAATGGTTCAAGTTTACTGAATTTAGGTTTACATGGATTTTTCAACATTTAACTCACCATCAAAGACTCAAAGGGTTGGACTCCCAAATATTCTCTAGAAACTATGATATCTTCAACTCACTATTCTAGTTGTTCATTTTCTAGGTGTCGATGCATATTATGGTATGTTTTGGGCTATCTAGATGACATAAATCATGTCATGCAGATGGATTTCGAGTTTAGATAGATTTGTTCTTTTCCACTGATAAGATTTAAGCTCAAATCCTATGGATAACACCCTAGCTCTACTCATACTTCGTATGCTTAATCAATACTCCCTTAATCAATACTCCCATATATACACACTCGTTAAGCACCCCACCCCACTCCACAACTTATTCTAGAAGACACGCAGCAGTTTGTAGCATCTTATTTCTAATGCCCACCAATTACTTCTTCAGAATTATGTAGTTGACATGCCACCCTGTCCATAAGATTCCAACCCTGCCACTCAAGGCACTTCCCACTATTACCTCATTCTCCTATTTCTTCATTTCTTGATAGGGACAGGAGTAGGGGAGTTTGGTTCAGGGTGGTCCGAGGTGGAAGAGTGAAAGGTTATATAAAGAGGAATAATATGTACGGTGTGACTAAGTTGTTGTAGCTTGCAAAAAAATCAGAAGAGAAAGAAGGGGGGGAAGATGAAGAATTAGCAAATAAATGGCATATTTTAAAAAAAGAGAAATTTTGTGGCCATCCAGCACATACATATTAAAAATTGATAAGAAATAGGGTAATATTGATTATGACCGCAAATTAATTCTAATTTTTATAGAAGCATGGATGATATAGCATATCTACGAAGATCCTATTTATTTACCACTTACCATTCACAAAGCTATGTCGAAAAAGATTGGTAGAAATAAATCCTGGATGAAGTGAATTAGCAGTTATCTTCACCCCTTCTTCCTATTCAACCAGAAAGAACAATTAGCTACAGAGATCTACAACCAAGCAGTCAACAAGTAACCTTTTCAGAAACAAGTCAGTATGAACATTTAGAAAGCAGATAAACCATACGTAATAAAGTATGACAAGTTATAAATCCGGCGTCCCTCCCCTTTAATGCAGATGATACATTAGGAAACCCAAGTAAAGAAGCACCAAAACTATAAGCTCAAAAAAGAAGCTTCTAAGAGCTTCTTCACATTTAAATTCTAGTATCCATGCAAATAAGATAACATGAGAACTAGCACACAAGGTAATCACTTCATAAACCACCACATTTATAAGAGTAAAATTCAGTGAGATGGCTACATGAATAATTGCATATAACTAGAAAATTACATATAAAATAAAGAGTAACAATAACAAGGTCAATATGTATTTTTGGTCTTGTTGGAAAATAATAACTACCTACTTGGTTATTGCTCAAGTATAACTACCATTAGACTACCAAAGGAAACTGATCTTTGGTTATCCCTATCACATTGATCGATTTATGCTTGTGGACTTCCAACACATGCAAAAATCATCCGTGTAGCCTCTCCTAGTAAGCTCCAATAAGTTTCCTCAATTCCGCCCCCACCCCACCCCAGGAAAAGCTCCTGGTATCCTTAACCCTGATTAATTTGTAAATCTGTACCCAATGCAAGGGGTTATCCTACCTTTTAATTCTTGAAGATAAGAAAGCTAAGACAACATTGAAGAAAACAGCTCAAATAAATCAAACCAAACTCAATTACATTAAGGATGAGCTTCATACTTTTGAAGCTCATCAAAAATTGTTGTCACAAGCTACTTTTACTAGTAGTTGTCACAAGTTGCTAAACAAACTTATTGGGTAACTATATGATGGAAGTTGCTAGGAAAAGCAATAAGGTGTTTGGTAAAAATCTGTTCTCCATTGCCGAAATTATTGAAAATGATTCAACTACATGCATTAAAAAAGGTAAAAGTATAACATGAAATTCCCAAAAAAAAAAAACTAGAACAGAAACTTTTGTAAAAAACAAAAAAAAAAACGTGATAAGCCGAAGCAACTTCTGGAAGCAACATCCTTTGTGTTTCCAAATGGAACCCATTTATATTGCATTTGGTACATATGAAAGCTTGCATTTGGTACATATGAAATCTTGCTTTTGGTACATATGAAATCTGCTTTTGCTTTGCTTTTTTTGAAAAACAATTGCTCAATTATTTTTTAACTGTGCTGGGTAAAAGGTCCATCTGCTTATTTATTTTTGGTTTTAAAAGCAAGAAGAGATTACTTTCAAAAGTTGTTCCAGCCATTCATGTGCTTTTTAAAAAACACCATTCAACTCTTTATGAAGTTTCGTCTTATATCTTTATTTAATATATGTGCAATTTAATCACTTTCAATAATTTCAACACTGAGAAGCAGGTTTAACCAAACACCTTATCGTTTTTGACAACAGCTTTCAGCATGTAGTCACCAAACATGTTTGCTCAATAGCTTATGACAGCAACTTACATAAGAAACTCGTGACAACAACTTTTGATAAGCTTCAACAGTACAAAACCCACCCTCAAGGCAGCAGCTTCTAAAAAATAAGCAGAAGCACCTTCTACCAAACACACTTTTTAAAAGTTGGAGTTGTTGCTCAAATAAATAAGCACAAGCAACTGTGATAACATGTAGGAAACCCAGCCTAAATGAAGTAATCCAATGGCTTTCGTCCTTCTTGTAAAGTGGCTTGAGCTTGAAGTTGATAGTCATCATTTTGCTTCTATTTTTATTTTGAATTCCTGCTAAGGAACTCTTGATAAGATAAGGGTGCTAAGACTTACCTCCCGATGCATGTGACACCACCAACTTCAATTCAGAACGTAACTCTAATAAGCCCTCCGATCCCAAGCTCGTATTAATCCATAGCTTAACTTAAACTTATCCTACGTCGATACCAAGCTTGTATTAATCCGTAGCTTAAACTTATCCTATGCCAAGATTGCGTACAACAGGCTTCAGAAGCCTGAATACTATTAATAAACCTAAAAATGTTGACAATGGTACTTTTTAAGATTTTTATTTTTCATCAATAACTTTCATCTTACTCTCTTTCCTGTTCTAATCCACGTTCTTTTGTCGTCAAAGCTTATGCTTGAAAATGTGCAAGCAGTCCAAACATACCTGGGCAGCCCATGTCCTAGTTACGTTTGAGGCACTGCACAATTGTAGGTGGGTGTGCAGACCAGTACATTCAGAAATTTAATTACAAGACATTATGATAACTTCTGCCTAACTAGTAAAAACCTTGGTTGTCAACTCGTGATACGAATCGTGTATCTATTTGCTTGTGTATCATATCATGTATCGCATATCGCATCGTATATTGTATGATACATTAACTTTAGGAGTTTAGTTCTATACTTCTAAATCCATATAGCAACATGATTTAATATAATTTTCACATAAAAATTTTATTTATTAACTTTTTGCAGGTCTATTTAGTTCCAGAATCCAAATTCTTAAGTATCCGTTACACGACTCAAGTGAAAAAAAGTCGATACTACCTATCAACCTATATGTATCATACCGATGCATAACAAAGTGGTAGTATATCATATCTTATCGTAAGAATGTAAGATATGTATCGTGTACCGTAGATACTAACAACATAGGTATAGACTCTTTGGTCATGGGACTCATGACACAGGACATGATGCTTCCTGGCCTTCTCTAGGCCTTAGCCGTTTTAGCCAGTTGAAATCTGGCTTATTAGTAAAAGAGACAAAAAATTGGCTCTATATCTGGAGGATCATTCAAATCCTAATACTAATTATTCAATTCTCTTAGCACACTAAAACAATGACACATCCACTACTATATTACTTTAAATTTTAAATCTCATTTATCAGTATCATCATACATGTCTAGGGACAGTTCATATGTGATCTGTTTACTTGAATTAACCTCAAGTGTCAACATTCTAAATATGTAAGTTTCTCACTATAAAGCAATCCAAAAGTGAACAGGAGAAGAGAATTGGTTCCTCTAGTGTGACTAATAGAGTAATAGCATTCTTACACCACTGAATAATTGCCATGACTGTCTGCTTGCTTGTGCCTGGTTATGATACAGTGATAATTATAACCTTGAGATAAACCTGGTACTTGGTGCTTTAAATGTTAAAAGAACTAACAAGTCGATGTACTAATATTTTACCAAATCTTACGTGGACATCACAAATGTATTGTAACGGTACTGCAACATAATCATAAACTATGTTTATAAGTTAGGCTTATCTATTAGTAACAAAATAATAATAGAATGTCATTACTGGAGTGAACTAGAATCAGGTCCTTATATAACTAAAAGAGAACAATTTACAACTTGGAATCAGGATAGCAAGTGCTTATTAAACTGGTCAGACGGACAACAGAGGATCTACAATATAACTATGCTCATGGATTGAATCAATTATAAAAATGGAAGGTATGCAAAGAATTGAGATCAAACACAAATTTTCAAGTGAGAGAAACACCTTCATTGCCCAATGAGAACCTTCATTGCCCAATGAGAGATTCCAGCGAGAGAGAGAGAGAGAGAGAGAGAGAGAGAGAGAGAGAGGGTGGGAGGGGGGGGGGGGGAGGGGGGGGGGGGGGGGGGGTGTGGGAGAGA
Organism: Iris pallida; assembly: GCA_029216955.1. NCBI lineage: Eukaryota > Viridiplantae > Streptophyta > Magnoliopsida > Asparagales > Iridaceae > Iris > Iris pallida. The sequence goes on along the minus strand of JANAVB010006599.1, from coordinate 28,663,999 downwards.
TCTTTCCATAGGTGTCACATAATTTAACTCAAATCTTATATTGACTTCTTTGAAATAAGAAATTATCTTCAAGCAAACTAATTGTGGAACGTGATATCATAGCAATGTCTAAGATAAAATTACAGGAATAAATGATCTTCCCAGGAATCCAAACCAAATTTATTAGCTAATACAAAATCATATTGACATCATACTTTAGGATACCTTGAAACGTCTAGAAAGTTCGTTTGCGTGTAAAATATTTGCAAGCTTTGACTGTCCGTAGGCAAAGTAACTGTAGTATCTGCAAAACAGTAAAATCACATATCAAACTTACACACAAACTGAACTTTTTTTTTATAGAGGCAAACTAAATTTTAAAGGAGAAGAAAAGAAAGAAAAAAATAAACTAGTCAGATAAATTGACCAAGCAGAAAATGCTAATGCCTAACCCCAAATAATGGAGAGCCAAGTTCTTGAAATGATTTACCCTGACTCATCATTTATCCTATCAAAGCGAATCCCTTCTGGATAGACAACCTTGTGGCCCTCTGATGAAAGATTTACAATCCTGCCTTCAGAATTACTTCTACGGGAGGTCTCCTTCATATTCTCCAACAAAAGATGTGTTAAGAGAAAATGACCTGCAAAGTAAAATAATCGCATGATATGCAAAAGTGATAGTCTCGCCTACTAACTTCGTACTTATTCATTGTAAATAGGAAACGAAAAGGAACGAGTACTGCAAGGAATCATCCTATGGTTCTTTTTGTGCCGTCCTAAAACTGAAGATTTGTAGTGTAATAATTTGGTAGTCCAGAAAAATATCTTAATGAAATAATGACCTCATAACCACTATAGACAAACAATCGCTTAATGTGTGTAAGCGATTTAATAGAAATTTGAGATAATAGTAGTTGGCAAAGAGACTAGTCGTTGGTTCATTAACGTAATGAAAGTTACAAATAAGGAGGCCAATCAGAGAGGGAGAAGAATCTACACTGAAGCTGTCAGTTTTATATCAACCATATGGGTGGTGAAAGGATAGGTCATAAACAAGAAGGTTATGGAGTGCGTTGTAGTAAGCAAGTAAATAAATGAATTCTCTTTGCAAACAATACTTTATCACAGTACGAAGTTTGATGATGGAGTTTTTCCCTCCTACATGTTAAGACTTTGAATATTTATCACTTGAACCCACTAAAGCAACTGAAGATACAAACCAAATTCCATGGTTATCGTTGTGCCAACCAAAATGTCGCCACACGCATATAAGTTGATGGAAACCATGTTTGCTTACCTATGTGATTTGTTGCAAACTGAAGCTCAATGCCATCGTGTGAAAGTAAGAAAGGAGTAGCCATGATTCCCGCATTGTTGCTAGAAAACAAGAAAAGACGATCATCTTACACTTAAGCTGGAGTTACGAAAAGAAAATGGCAATACAGGAAAACACCTAAGATCTTTCACCACAAAGCATAAATACAAAAACAAATTGAACTGTGCACTAATTACATCCAAAGAGTGTACTTTTCTTACACGAGAATATTCAGCGGAAGTTCCAAAGAGCCAAAATCCAATGCAAATTTCCTCACTGATGCCATTGAGCTGAGATCCAATTCCAAAACATCAATTTTAGCAGTGGGTATTTCCTTAATAATTGTTTCTTTAACAGCTTTGCCAGCAGTCACATTCCTGACACCCATAACGACATGGATGCCCCGCAATGCAAAAACACGAGCTGTCTCGGTGCCAATTCCACTTGATGCTCCTGCACATGTATTTGATTAGGGACGACTGTATTATTCTCTTAACAAGCAGCAAATTTACTGTTTCAGGCTTAATTAATTGATCTTGAGATATAAAATATGCACACTTTGATCGTTTATTAGTTATGTTCTCAAAATGTGGAATGTTAACTAGGACTATATGATTGATTTAACAATTGGAAACAGAGTACTAAGGTACCGAGATTTGGGCTTCTGTAGTGGTGGATTCTTATCTTAATACGGATGGTTTCCGGATTTATAAATTATGTAAGGTTTTGTTTCAGTCAAGAAATTTAATTAGTCATTGTGATGTATATTAGATTATACAGAATTTTCTTCTGAAATTTTTGAGAATTTTATTAAAATAGCTAGAATTTGATTAAAATATCTAGATTCTAGTATGGATATAGAGAATTTGAGTAAATATCTTTTAGTTTTGTGAATGAGAAGGTTTTTCCTACTCTTGGATTTCCCCTACCTATAGCTTTTTCCCAACAATGACAGTACAAGTACAATTGTACAGGTTTCTCCTTTCTCGCCTAGGAGATTTGATTTCCAAATGATTAAGTTCCTATACACTGCTCTGCGTTCTAGTGCCACGAGGCTCCCGCTAATGCAGAATCTAACGAGGGAGGGTCGAGATGTACAGAGCCTTACCCCCCAATATCTGGAGGGGCTGTTTCCAGACATGCATCATCAAGGACGCATGTCCTCGTCCTGTAAGAGCATCAATAATAAGGCTCATCCCAATTTCTAGATTCTAGATTCAGAATTTAGGAGCTCGTTTTCTAGAATAATAAGGTTCAATTGAAAAGCTCCATAATTGTCTCATCCCAACCGCAAGAGCTATAGCTTAGGCATGATAATTTCTACATTCAGAATGTAGGAACTCATTTTGTAGAATAGTACAGCTCAATTTGGAGCCCAAATTTCTAGATTCTAGATTTAATATTATTATTTTTTGACCGCATGATCTTTGCAACCAAAGTTTATTTTATTATTTTCTACTGTTCTCGTACAAACCCAATCCATTCTACATTTATTTTTTATTCCAAATTTGGTAATCAAGTGCATTTTTGAGCTCCATCTACTAACGATGATCTATATACAGTAAAATAGTAACCACCCACCCACCCAAGAGCATTGATTGTACTAAACCCCGTAACAATCTCAAAAGAGAAACCCTAAGCTCGTTTGGTTCGCGGAATCATCGGTTTGGGAAAGGAAAGTGATTACTTTCCTATGTTTGGGTGCCAAAGAAATCGAGGAGGAAAGAAAAGTGATTCCCAATGGAAGAAAAATTAGGAGAGAAAGTGATTTCATCCATCCAAGCAAGGAATCACTTTTCTACATTGAAGTATTCACTTTTTTTTTTCAAATTCTTTGGTATTTCCGAACACCGGAAAGGAAAATCAATAAAAATTGTAATTTTCCAAAGGAAAAAAAATGCCAAAGAATTGATTTCTTTTTCCTTCCATTCCGCAAACCAAACGAAGCCTAAGGGTCTGCTTGGCAATTATCGGGGTAGCGGTTTTGAGGTGTTTTTAGAGTACCGGTTATGAGCGGTTATGAGGGATCCGGTTTTGGATGGTTTTTAAGTAGCGGCTTTTAAACCAGTCCAATCCATGCTTGGTAATTCACTAACGAGCGGTTCTGAAAGTTTTTTACACGAATAAATTAAATAAGGAAGGGTATCGGTAGCTATAATTATATCTATTTTGTGAGGATATAAATGGAATAAAAAAATAAAGCCGCTCAAAACCGGCCGATTTGGGGTGTTTACAAAGCCACCCAAAAATATTACACCGGTTTTTTTGGATTTTTGAGCCGACGAAAACCAGTGCCTCAAAAAAATTAACAAGCAGGGGTTTTCATAAACGGTCGGTTCAAAAACACCCCAAAACCGGTGAAAACACCATTACCAAGCAGACCCTAAAAGTGGCGGTGTACGATTGGTAGGTAGATAGATAGATAGATACCAGTAATAATGGCGATGAGGCCTCTGCCATCGATTCCTTGAGTGACTTCCTCTGCTGTGGAAGAAGAGGAGAACCCAGATGCTCCTTTCCTATTGAACGGCCACATTTCTAAGACCTCTCTCTCTCTCTCTCTCTCTCTCGTGCTCTAGAGAAAAATTTTGGGGCGATTTATTTGTGGAGATTGGCTGCCTGGTGTTGGAACTCTCAACTCACACTCGTGTATCACGACCTCTGTGCACTGTGCCCAATCTTGGAACTCAATTCACACTCGTGTATCACACGACTTGTGGGAAAAGAAATATTATTTCTATAATTAAAAAATATTCGTACGTGGGAAAAAAATATATTAAAAAATTAAATATAAATTTATTATAAACAAATATTATTTCTAGAATTAGAATTGAACTGAAACAACCAAGAAAAATGTCTCCAATCTTAACCACTTGAGTTAAACTTATTTGAGTATAAATAAATTATATTAGATAATTAAATACTTAATTAAGTTTTTTAATAATTAATATAGTATTTAGGTATTTGCTTAGTTATTTTATAATTTTTTATTTAATTTATTTAAATAGATGATAATATACATACGACTTGGACGGCTCATTTTTGAACCGTTTCCAAGTCGCATTATATAGCAGAACTAGAAGATGCACGTGCGTTGCACGTTAAATTATTTTTCTTTCTTTCTTTCTAATATTATCAAAAAATAATTTAAATTAATTAAAAATTATTGTATATATATTTATATTTTAATAAAATTTGTAAAAAAAAAAGATTAAATTTAAATTTGTTATGTATAAATATTTTTACAATATTAATATAGTTGAATTAAGATTTGTTAAACGATTTAAATATTCTGATATATTTTTTAAAATTTAGTTTTTAAAAAATTTTAAATTGAGTTTTTAAATAGATATTTGTACGGATTAAAAGAGAGAAAGTTGATTTTTATCCGTAATTGTTTCTAAGAAATGGTGGATGAGAAAGTTTTTATCTTCCGTAATTTTTTAAAAGAAAAATGGTCCATGATATACATACCATTTACGGCTAAATTTTGAGTCGTGGAAGATATAGGTGTAACGTGGGCAAAGTACGGCCATAGTTGACCGATTTTGATCGAATATTTGTCGATATAGTCTAGTTAGGCTAAACGGACAAATGTGGACAATTATTTAGCAAAAATCCTAAATCCAGCTAGGCCCAAAAAGTCGGTTGGCGTCAGGCTTGGCTAGACCGTGCTAGGTCCGTTAGCGTGCAGGCCGGGTCCGAGTTGGTCCGGCTATTTTTTTTTTAAATGAAAATTATTGGGGGTGGTTTTGACTATATAAAAAGTGTAGAAAGCTTGACTTAGGTATCGAGTGAAGAGTAAACAAGAAGCCAAGACTATTTTCCGGCTGACACCCTGGCTCGCTTTTTCTTTTTTTGCACTGGAGCAAATCGGGTCATTGGGACAGCTCTGATGCCGCCACAAAGCCTTCATTCGCCGATTCTTGGCAAAAACATTATGTAGTTAAATTTTTTTAATGACAATTCTATTTAAGTTTAAGAAAAGGTGAAAATTATAATGTAAACTTTAAGGGTTATTTACACTGACACTCCGTATATTTTGTGTTTATTACACAAACATTTCCTAGTTTAAAAATAAATACACTGATATTTTCTATGTTTTGTGTTAAATATACGGACCATTCCTAAGTTTTATAATTTATGTAAAGAATTTTACACTAACCATCCCTACTTTAAGAAAAAAAAATGACAGAGAGTGTCAGTTTATTTATTTTTAAATTAAGAAAAAAAATTCTTAATAAACATAAAATATAGGAAATGTCAGTGTAAATAATCAAAATTTTAATGACAACTCTATTTATTTTTGAAAATTTTAAGAGAGAGCCATCTCGATCCGGGGCTAGCACTGCCAGGACCCGACCCACTAGCAGTCCTAGCAACGGACAAGGAAGAGATGGCGCTTCACAAACTAATCTTCCCAAAATGCCCCTCAACTTTCCGTCCCTTTCCCCCACTTCTTCCTCTCTCCTTCCTATTCCTCACTTCTCCCGTCGGGAAAACCCTAGGGTTTCAGCCATTGTGGTATCTATTCTCTTATCTTCTCCATCTGCGCTCGATCATTACTTGCTCCTATGAAAGCTTCTTTCTTGATTTTGTTTCGATTTTCCATTGGATTTAGATGCGGATTCCTCGATTTTCTTGCTTCTTGGCAAGTTCTTTCGATCTGGGCTTTCTCGATTTCGTCAAGGTTTTGGTAGTAAACGTTGCTTTCTTGATTTCCGTCCATAATGTGGATTTATGAATGCCATTGTTATTAAATCATCGTTTTATTTTATTTTATGTTCTTTAATGATCTGAGCTCCCTTGATTTATCTTGTGGGAATGGATTAATTTTGGTCTTTGATTAGTTTAATGTGTATTATTGGTAGGAAAGATTGTATTTTTTTATTACTTATAGTTGAAGTCCCGTTTGTTTTCTGTTGGTTTGTGTCCAATTTCCTGTTATATATATATATATATATATATATATATATATATATATATATATATATACTAGCATATGTGCACGTGCCTTGCACGTATTTTAACATTTCTTAATTAATTTAGGAAGACTCTTTAGGAATACCAAAGGGTAGTCTTTCTAATTACTAAGTTATCCTTATTAAAATTAATGAACTATTTTTAATTAGTATAAGTATGTAAGGGTATTTTCGGAATTCAAAAGTTTCACCATCTAAGTTTTCCTATTATATAGTAGAATAGATATATAGTTTAAGCTTTCTCCTATCAAAATGGGTCGGCTATGAAGCATAAGAAAAAAGATCCATAAAATAATTGACCAGCTTTATGAGCGGTTGTTGACCTGACGTTGACCTTCTATGTTGGTGCCCAATTCCTAGCCAAGGTTACTATTGAGCATGAGAGGCAATGCCATAAGACCTATAAAGCCAAATTCCTACTGTTTTTATGCGCGGTAGTATACCTAGCTTTGACTATGCACTTGAAGTTTAAGCTCATACGACTATGGAGCATCCTACCATTAACGTTCCCCTACTACTATAAAGAATCTATAGTCTAGACAAAGAGATCTCATGATATATTTTCTACAAGAGATTGCATTCATCTCCATGTTATATTAAGCCAAAGAGAAAAGGAACGACATTGCCAACACACACACATACGTTCCTAAGGGAATGCCACGTGTCATAATCCAATTGGATACCAACGTCCATGAGCATTGCAGAAAATTCCAACTAAATATATGAAAGCAGTGGTAGCTACTGGAGGATAGGTGACTTGGACTTTGACACGTGGACTAAATGCAACAATAAAGCTTTATCCAAAACTATTGGGTTCAGTGTTCTAAAAGTCGGCCTAGGCGGCCGCACCGAAAACCCCCTAGGCGGTGGTCCTAGGCGGGTTTCGGTCTAGGCGGGCAAATCGGCCGTTTTTTTTTTTTTTTAAATTTTCAAAAAACTCTGAAATGATCATATTAAAAAAAAAAAAACTAAACTGTACTTACTGGCCGCCGTCGTGGTCGCAGCCGCCGCCGTCGTCGCAGCCGCCGTCGCAGCCGCCACCGTCGTCGTCGTCGCAGCCGTCGTCGTCGTCGCCGCCGATCACTGCTGTTGTCCCCGGTGAGGGAAGGAGAGGAGAGGGGAAGGGAGGGGATGAGGAGAAGGGAGGAGAGGGGAAGGGAGGGGATGAGGAGAAGGGAGGAGAGGGAGGAAGAGGGGAGGGGATGAGGAGAAGGGAGGGAACGGAAGGGGAGGGGAGGAAGGGGCTGCAAGAAGAGTCAGAAGACTCTCTCTCCCCTCTCCTCCCCTTTTATTTTATGTCAAAAAAAAAAAAAAAATTCAAACTACAAAGCAGGGATTCGAACACTTAACCCCTCCTTAAATTACAAACTTATGCAGAGCTCTGTTAGCCATAAGAGTTAACAAGCTTTTGTGTCAACATATTACCTATATAGTATTTATACATATATACATATGCAAAATAAAAATTAAAAAAAAAACAAATCGGCCGCCTAGGCGCCGTCTAGGCGGCGTAGGCGCTAGTCGGGCCCTCGGCGCACCGATTCCGCCTAGCGAAATCTATAACATTGATTGGGTTCAAAACCCAGTGATATTACAAAATTACCTTCTATATTCTTGTAGAATAATTTAAAAGTATAACCAATCTAACTGCAACTCAAGAGCTTTGGTGTAGCAGGAGGGATTTTAACAATTCTCAAAAAGAAAAAAGAAAAGTAACCATTTTATTATTTACAACCTAAATCCAAGTTCCTTTAGGCTTACCCCCTACTTCTAGGTTCTAGTAACTCCTTTAATTAATATCTTTCTCCTCAATTGTCACCACCTACAACTTTCCATCAATACACTCATTCTTATAATATCTTTCACCTTATTTCCGCTCATACATCTTTACATTCTTGTTTCACCTATGTTCATATTTTGGACTTTCTTTTGTAGTAAAAAACTCTTCTATTCACAAAGAGCATATATAGACTTTTAGAACTTTCCTTCCAACTTTAAGAATATCTTCAGATTACAAAGTATTCAGAAATACTTCTCCATTTCAATCATCATGTTTTCATTCAAGCACATTTAAGAGCGTAGTACAACTCTTGAGTTCAAGAAGGATGGAGAGTCTCCAGGACAGAATATTTGTTCGTTCCTTTACTTTATGGGCGAGGCTGCTAGTTCGAGTATATATATGTGTGTGTGTCAACAAGCACCGGCCCAATTGGTTAGCACTTGAAGACACAAGAGACTAGGAAACTAGCCAAAGGTTTGAATCCCCCGGGCATGCTTTGTGCTTAATTACAAATAAAGATGAACCAAGATATCTATGCATTGTCGGTTTACCAGGATAGAGAATTGCGGAATGGTGGGTAACCCGTGTCGATCATGTGTTGGACATTACTACTTGTGGTGGATTTGCAGAGGAGATCAGTCTAAGTGGTTGATCGAGCAAAAGGATGCAATATGGGAAAATCGAGGTTTTACGTGCAGAGAAAGCATATCCAAGCCTAGACCAGGGAGTAGAATGCAATGCAATTACCAGTTATTATATACATGTGTGTGTGCGTTCTTTTAGTTTTAATTATCAGTTTTATGATACTTTCTTTTAATTTGGCGATTCGTAGTGTCCTGTTCTCTATATATTTGCACTATGTCCTTGCATTTGACGAATACTTACTTTTCATTCTGCTGATTACTGCACAATTCATTATAATTCGCAGGCGAGAGAAGTAACAGGAACAAAGTATCTTGAGTTCTGTTGAATAGTTGTATACACAATGGCAGGCTTAGGGGTTTCTGAACTTGGTAGCACAAGAGCCATAACCAGGAAGAGGAGTTCTGCTTGCCGGAGGCCTCAGTCAGATTTGCAGGTCTTGAGGAGTCACATTGGATGGCCTCCCTCATCTAAACTTTCTTCAGATAACTTGAACAGGCTCTCCACCGTTGGCAAAGAGCATTTTACCAACAATAAACCTTCGCTGAAGAGGGTTGGAAAGTGTTGTATAGATCTTGGGAAGTTTGATGGGATATCTGTCAACGGTGGATATTCTGAGCTAGGGCAGAATGGGCCCAATTTGAAGCCTTGCAGTGAATGTGTCCTTGCTCTCCTTGCACCAGCTAGATACGGGGGTAACTCATACCAAGAAAAAGTGAAACTTGAAATGAAATCAGGATGCCGAGGTGTCAATTTGGAGAAGAGCAGTAATGATCAGAGTGCACATGCAGTAGAAGCTCCCAATGTATCAGCTTCGAATAAGCTGAGCAAGGTGAAACTCAAGCTTGGCGGGGTCACACGACATGCAAATTCAGATGTGAACAGTGGAAATGCTAGTTCTTTAGCTAGAACTGTTCGGTCAACGGATTTCCCTCAGCATCGGCAGAAACTCATATATCAGGTATTGCATTAATCGTCTTTCTTAGTATCTTAGTATGAGAAGATCTAAACTGCAACTAGGATAATGATAAGTATAATATGGACACTAGAATTTGTCAGTAGTAACAATAATTTGGTCAGTAAGGCTGCCTAGAGAAGCGCTAGAAAAGTTATGAAAACCAGAATAAAGATCGGAAAGGGAATGTGATTCATGATATCTTTAGCTTGAAGAAAAGGAAGAAAGAAAGTTTTGCGTGAATTATCTTGTAGACTTAGGGCTAGTTTAAATGTCCCTTTCCGGGATGCTCGTTGGGCTAGCGTTTCAGAAATGCCCATTTGAGCACCGAAATGAGTGGGCACATTTGAAAAAACGTCAATCCGAAATGGAAACCGTTTGGCTCGTCCCTTCCGTTTGGCACCAACACCAAAACGTAACTGCTATCCAAACTAGCCCTTATATTACGTGTCTATTAATTAGGTAACTAATTAGGGATGCTAATTCCATAGTTTCCGTTCCTTTCCAACACTTGAACCAAACACAGGTTAATCTTAACCCAACTATAGAAGAAAACTCCCTTTTGGACTTTGTCAAAAAGTAAATTACTTCTATGGATTGTAAGACTCATAGAATCGCCAGAAGCTTTATCAAAAGGAAGAAATCTATTGACCTCTAATCAGATGACACCCTGCGGAGTTGAGATAAGTTTATATGCCAACCATTATGCACTTCTGTGTGATTTCTTACTCTATGGGTAAAGTTTTTAATGGGAGCGTTTAAATGTGCTGTTTTATTTTTCATTCAGAATAATCCACAGGATAAGCGGTCTTTACAGGAAAATGATCAGGCCTTTCAGGAAAACCCATGGAAGGACATAGATGGTTCAAACTTCCTTTGTGAGACAAAGGAGAGTTCAGTTGGCCAAGTGACACGTGAAAGCTTGCCTGTTTTCTCAGAGTCCGTTCCAAAAAGCAAGAGGGTGCCAAAGAGGCAGGTTCTAGATTCTACATTTGACAACCATGATAATGGTCGCTGGCCCCAGAGGCTCAGTTCTTCAAAGCTTGCCACAAATTACATGCAAGGATCTAGAGAGAACAAGGAGAATAGTACCAAGAGGAAGACTGCATCTATTGTTGATAGAGAATATGGTTTGGCATCACAGTCAACTGAAGAGAGCAAGAAGATGCCAGCATATGGGAGGGATTGCAATGACAAATATTATGCAGAAAAGGAAGAGAAATATCACTGTTCTCTCGAGGAGTCAAAGAGAAAGAAGCAGAAGAAGGTATCCTTTGACTCCTCAATTGATTGTCATGTAGAACTTCCCTCATCACATCAACACTCCCTTCAGTTAGGCAAGAATGTTTCATTTTCAAGTTTGATTGAGTTCCCAAATGGGCCTCCCCCTGCTCCCCAAAGAAGTAAGCAGACTGTTCTGTAGTTTATACTATAGAAGGTTAGTATTAATTTGGTCATTAATATACTTTCCGTTACCTATGCTTTTTCTGCAGATCAGAAAGAAAAGCTTTCTGCAGAGCAGCAACAGGCAAAGAAAGCTGAAGCTGCTCAAAGATGCAAGGTGCAAAGGGAAAAGGCAGATAGAGAATCTGAGGTTTCAATATAGCTATTAACTGTCTCTGCATTTTTAGAGAAATTCCTTTTGCATTAGGGAGAAGTCTTATTCAAGGTTGTCTTGTACAGTCCAGGGCAGTAAGGAAAATACTGGGAGTGGATTCTGACCAAAAGAAAGCAGAAGAACAGAGGGTGAGAGCTGAAAAGGTATGGGTGCTGAACTGAATTTATACTCATTTTATTGCAGGCATTTGGTTATTCTCAACTAATATTGTGACTATTATTTTACTATGCAGGCAAAAGATGCTAATTCACGGTCAGTATCTTCGTGCACTGTCAGACTAGTGATGGGAACCAATGGCACACTTGTTACGTTCCCTGAGCATGTGGGTCTTCCAAGTATATTTTTGTCTAAATCATGCAGGTCAGACAACTTGCAAAAGTCTTTTGACGATAACAAAAGAGTTTTATCGCACTCTTCTGGTTTTTCTTTTATCATATGTTTTCTCCAAAATATTCTTATTCATAGTTTCAACAAATTTGTCAACTAACGAGTTACTTATGATTTGTTCCTTATTTAGTGTTGGTGACTTTTTTTTCAACTTTTGTTGCATACTCATCCATGAGATGTTCCTATTACTTTTAAGAAATGTTTCCAAGTGGTAATATATTTGTAAAATGCACATCTGTGATGATGATCATGATTAGAAGGGCTTAAAACATATGAGAAAATCACTGGGGATTCATGAAAGGAGTTATTCTCAACATAGCATATTATTCACTCATCAAGAAGAAGAATGACAAAGCATATTATTCATGAAAGGAGTTATTAAGAAGAATAACTCCTTTCGTGTTATTTATGAAAGGAATTATTCTCAACATAGCATATTATTTACTCATTAAGATGAAGAAGGACAAAGCGTTTCTCCCAATTTTTGGGGATTGGCTAGCATATGACTCACTGCATGACTCCTAGTGAACAGGAAACATATCAAACACTTGATTTTAAATTTATCATTCAAAATGGTGTAAATCAAGATGAAAGCATTGAAAGGAGCTGCATTTCATTTCAGTGGATCACCGCCAGTTTACGATGGTGGAATATGAGTTCAAATCTAATTCGAAGGACATCTGTGATAAAACCAAGAAACGTAATTGGTGTGTAGGAAAGACATTGATTTCACAGTTTTAGCTCGTATCACTAGGAATTAACCATTAGATTTCCCTAGACTCGTAAAGGGTAACTTGAGGTAAGATGAGCAGAGTTAGATTCATCCCGACACACTGCGCACCAAAGAGCTAAATTATATTCTTGAATTTTGAACTTGTGAATTTGAGGCACTAGTTTTCCGGTCGAACAATGCAGCAGTTATTTTTGTTGCTGGCTATATTGAATGTTTTGTTATGAATGTATGTACTTATTTGTTTATTAGTTTATTTATATGTGCTAGTATAGGAGTAGCAAAATTCTCTCAGTTTGCCCTTAGACAGGCACTCCATATGTTTTTCTCCTTCATTTTACTAAATTTTGATGATGTTAGTGTTTCATATTAACTGATTACTTTTGTAAATTCTATTTGAAATCAGTTATCCTTCACGAGAGACCTGTGCTGGCCCATCTTGCACAAACTCATATAAATACCGGGATTCCAGGTCAAATCTGCCATTGTGCAGTCTACAATGTTATAGAGCTGTTCAAGGAAGTGGTCCTCCCATGTCAACCTGCTGATGTTGCTTGCCTCGTAAAGACCTCTGTGGGAGAAGGTATATAGCAAGTATTCTGATATTGAATGTTGAAATAATGAACTGTATCATTTGTGTCACTGGCTGCAACAAGCTGTTTTATCATCATATTTACTGAAAAGTTTAATCTGAAGATACAACTGTTTCTCTCCATGTCCATTGAATTGGTATAACCTCTTTCTGCTGAATTTGAAAAGATATCCGTCAGAGTTTGTGAACAATGGAAATGGATAATCTCTACTGGGATCTGAGTCAGGGGTATATATACCGACGATTGAATGGAGGCATTCCTCCTACCCTATATGAGACTAAACATCTCTACTATTGTAATGCGGCTTGGAGACGGCTCAAAAATGAGCCGTCCAAGCCGTATGTATATCCTCCATTAAATCATTTTTTTAAATCAAAAAGAATTTCTATCGCGTATGTATCTCCTCACGTAGTTAAGAAAGAAAGAAAAAAATTAAATCCTTCTAACTACCTGAACATATAACAAATCCTAAAATATATTCAATATTCAAATTATATTTAAACTAAGTACATGGTATTATCTAATTAAACACATCAAAAATTCTAAAAACACATCTATAACAAATCCTAATTAAAATATATTGAAAACATAGTTAAAATATTTTAGTATAATTTAAATTATCATCTAATTTTTCAACAATATCATAGTTTTCTTTTTTGTACGTGCAACGCACGTGAACATGACTAGTGTACATAGCTGATGTCTCTAACACTCCACCCCAAGCGCCCCCCCCCCCCCCCCCCCCCCCCCCCACACCCCCGCCCATGCACACCCATCCACCCAAACTCACGAGGATCAATCATCGAGAGTTTGTCCGACAGGAAGGAGTCCCTGAACATTATGGGGGGCCTTCGTGAAGAAGTCCACAATATGCTTCTGAGAAGTAACATGGGGCGGTGAGATTGTCGCTCATTAAACACAGGTTGCAAACAATCTGACCAACACTAATATTGTCACAATGCAAAAGAGTGAAACTAGAAACTGGAAGACCTATATCAGAAACATGTACATAGCTAATGTCTCTAACAATATGTTGTACTAAGTAGTATGTTCTTTGATGCGGATTATAATGAACTTGTAACTTTTAAGTCATCGCCCATTGCAGATTTGTATGTATTGTGTTATGTGATATGCACATATGTGAACCCTGTTTTATATTCTCTAAATTAGTTCTGATAAGTTAGTAATTTTTTGGCCAAATCATCTAACATTATTTTATTGATGAAAACTTGGCTAAAGGTTATGCCATATATCCTAATAGTTCACTAGTACGGGCTTTTATCATGGGGATATTGGGGATATGAGACTCCGTTGTTATTTCTAAGCTCTCATTGCTAGGAGCCTAGGACGATGGATTTATGCAATGTGTCTGGGTAAGGTAACTTTGATTGTTTGTTGGATAGTGTTCGGAGTGTTCAAGTTCATTTGTAGGCTCAAAATTGGTGGATTCAATGTGTGGGTTACTTACATATCATAAATTTGAATACTGTACTTGTTCATAATAGACTTCCAATTCAGCTGATATTCCAAGCATATTTCCTTATCCAGAACATGCCTTATTTCCTTAGCTCGATTCCTTTTAACTTTTGGAACTTCTTGAGTGATTTACCAATTGAACAGGCTTCGTGGCTTTTGATGACTTTTAAGTTATATTGCATCCAAAGGACTATGTCGGTTTGCATTGCTAGATTCACTACAAATTGTTCTCCAATCATCTTGTGGTGCTACTGTTCAGCTGGAAATTTATCTCAATTGTAGTATAATTTTTCCATATATTTCTAAACAGTTATGTGGTTCTGTTTCTGATAGTCACCTGAGATATGCAATTAAAAGTTCTCTGTGTGTTTGAGTCCTGTCCTTTGTGGTATTAACTCATGCTATTGAGTACAAGTAGTAAACTGATTCTGGCTAAACAAAACACTCAAGTTGATTCTGACATTTTAACAACTGTTAATAAGCACCTCTCTTCAGAATCCATTTGGAATTTGTAATGTTTTCTGATTGGAACCTGTACTACTCAAATATCTATGTTTTAATGCCGCAACCTTCTTCCATGAAAAGTATGTACATTTCATCCTTTTGTGATTAAATATGACCTTCATACGGTTTCCCTTCCCTGTTGGCTTCTGCAGTTTGACATTTTCTAGTGCAGTTATGTAGTGATATCGTTATCTGCCTGTTCGTTGCATGCAGGTGCTATCAGTTTTGGTGACTATTGCAAGAAGCTTGCTACGCAAACTCTGTAAATTTGCTGGAAGCTCAGATACATAGTTGAATGGATCCGTGGACCTTCGCCAACCTCTTAGAGAACTGACACTAACCATGGAGCAAACAAAAATCATCAATGGAGCTTTTTAAATGGCTAAACCTAATTTTGTACTACTTTTGCCATTTTGTGCTAATATAAACATACTAAGGCTTTACTAGCTTTGCTCACATGTACTTTGTACGTAGGCTTTTTTTTGTACTTACAGATTAGAAAGTTGTAAAAGCGTATTCATACTTGAGACAGTATGATGGACAGGGTTGATGAACTTTTGTTATATATTTCCAACTTTGGAATAAAAAGATGAAACTTTTGTGAACATTGCTCGCTTTGGTCTGTGAAGTTTCATTTGAAGCATTCAAATTTGGTGACACTTTATCGTTTTTTTTCTTGTACAAGTTCCGAATGCTAGGAGTATTGGCACCAGTCAGTACATACCAGTTGAGACTAAAAGCTTTGTATCTACACCTTTATATTTATCCAAAATTTCCTGTAGTTCCAAATTTCCACTGGAAATGTTATCCAGTTTTTATTCTCGCTCTGGAATTGCTCGGATTATATAGTAATGCTCTCTGCAAAAGCTATTAGTAGCTATAACAACAACAACAACAAAAAAATTTGTGAAACTGTAGATGCAAAGAAAGCACCTGGTATTATTATCTTGATAAGTGCATTTCATGTATAAATTTTTATAAATCAGGATGGGACGTGTTTTCAAATACCTATTGACTAGATGAATCTAAAATCTCATGTTTTATTAATTAATTAATTAAATTTGTAAATCCTGATGTTGACTTTTGAACAATTTTTGAATTATACTCACAAGTAGGTTGGCAGGTCTAGTCCAATTGCCACCTTATCTAAATATAGAATAAGATTGCGTTACGGAGGAACTTGCTAATACTAATAATGCATTTCCTACTTTCAAAAAAATAATGTGCATTTCGTAGAAATTGAACTTAGACAATAATAAAAAAATGCCTCCCACCTTAACCACCGCAGAAAATTTGCTACAGAGTAACCAACTTTAAGAAAATTGCATGTGGGGTAACACCTTTGAGAAAATTGCAAATTAAGGGCCTTTCCGCCATACGAACTGGCGGAAATCATGCGGGTTGTTCGGTTTTGGCGCAGGCAGGGGCAGTGGCTTGAGGCTTTTGTTCGATTTTTTTTAGCAACGATTTTATTTCAAATACAACGGCTTTATAAAAAAACAAAACAAACCATAGCCCCTCCCCAACTACACACACAAAACAAAAACAAATCACACATCAAAAAACTAACCCATGCCCCTCCCCAACCACACACCGCAACCAACCACAGACACGCACAGGCCAAGATGCATGATTTCTGCCAGACTGACCGGCGGAAAGGCCCTTTATTTGCAATTTTTACAAACGTGTTACTCTACACGCAATTTTTTTAAAGTTGGTTCCTCCGTAGCAAATTTGAGGCACTGAGGTTAGAATTGTTTAGTTATAAATAAATCAGATTAGTAGTTAAATAATTAGTTATTTTTTTAAATAATTAATGGAATTACAAGCGGCTTAAACGGCTAAATTTTGAGCCGTTTTCAAGCCAACTTATATTAGTTTATATTAGTAGATATGTAGTCATGCACTGCATATGTACAACGACACGATCATGTTGGGGTGTTAAGCATCCTAAGTTCTTGGGAAAAAAAAAAACTTCCGGCTCAGGCTTGTTAAGGAAACATCAAGCTGGAATTCGGAACGAGCTTAAACATAAGCTCTAAGTTGTGCTCTCTATAATGTTTGGGAGTTTTCAAGCTCGGCTCACGAGCAGCCTGTTAAAATTAGAGTTTAATGAACTTAACTGGATAAATTAAGCTAAATATGAAAATTGTCCTTATCACATATTTAATATACAAAATAATACAATACTTGGAACCGAGGCATGACACCCTATTGGCGTGAACACCCATCCCGTTACTCGCTTTAGTCCGTTGTCTGAAGAATGTTGTTGAGCATCCATAAATATTGATGTTGATCATTTATGAAAATTGATACAGATTTATGATTGAGTTGTGTATGTTTAACGGAAAGTGTTGCAGTTAGTTGTAGCTAACTGATTGAGTGCTCAACCAACGAATAATATATATGTACCTCTTTGAGATTATGTGTAATTATATCATGTAGCCATCACCTAACAATTAACAATTATAAATAGATGCATATGAAAAACCCTTAAACAATAGCTTATGAAATATATATTTTATTTTTTTAAGGAAAAAAAAGGGTTCAAATTTGTAGCAATTTTTGACAAAAATTGTTTTGTTATCACTTTTGGGAAGCAAAAAAAGTAATCCCCAACATGCCTCGACAAATAAAGAAGTGTCTAATCAAAATTCCTGCAATCCTTCAACTAACTTAACCGTTTTTCAAAACCCTGCAGTCTCTGATGTCATCCTTCCCTCCGCCTCTCCTCTCCTCCTCCTCTCCGAAACCCCCACCGAGCCGAAGCAAGCAGTCCTCTCCCGAAAAGCCGCACCATCTCCTCTCCCTCCTCCACCTCTGTCGAACCCACAGAGAGCTCTCCCAGCTCCACTCCCTCTTCCTCAAGACCTCCCTCATCCGCGAGGACCGCGCCTCCGCCCGCCTCCTCTTCTCCTTCGCCTCCCTTTCGCGTCCCGACTCCCTCTCCTACGCCCGGAAGCTCTTCGAAGCCCCGCATTGCCGCAAGAACTCCTTCACCTACAACACTCTGATAAGATACTACTCGCGGACCGGCGACGCGAGCTCGGCCCTCCTCTTGTTCTCCGAGATGATCCGCGACGCCTCCGTGGCGCCCGACGACTTCACCTTCACCTTTGTCTGCAACGCCTGCTCCAGATCTCCGTCCTCGTCGGCCTTCGTAGGCGAGCAAGTCCACGCTCTCATGGTGAAAACCCCGACCGAGATCAAGACCCAGTCTTGGAACTCGCTGATGGATTTCTACGTGAAGAGAGGGGAGGATCCGCGGAGGGTCAGCCGGATTCTTCACGGGATGGAGGATCCGGACGCCGTCTCCTGGAACTGCTTGCTTGACGGGTACGTCAAGTCTGGGGACTTGGAGGACGCCGAGAAGCTGTTCGACGAAATGCCGAGTCGGGACTTGGTCTCCTGGACCACGATGCTCGTGGGCTACTCGAATGCGGGTCTCGCAAGCGAAGCTCGACGGCTTTTCGACAAAATGCCGAACCGGAGCACGGTTTCGTGGACCGCGATGATCAACGGGTACCTGAAGTCGAGCATGTACAAGGAGGCTCTAGCATTGTTCGGAGAGATGCAGGATTCGGAGGTCGGAATAGACCGTATCACGTTGACGACGCTGCTCTCGGCCTGCGCTAAGCTGGGCGCTCTCGACCAGGGCCGGTGGATACACGCTTACATCGACAAGCGCAGGGTCCAGACCGATGCGCATCTGTGCACGGGTTTGGTCGACATGTACGCCAAGTGCGGGGAAATCGATCTGGCTTACGGAGTTTTTCGGGAATTCAAGGACAAGAAGGTGTTCTTGTGGAATGCCATACTAGGCGGACTTGCTATGCACTCGCAAGGGAAGAGAGCAATAGAGCTCTTCTCAGAAATGTCGAGGACGGAGACGAAGCCTAACGAGATCACCTTCATATGTGTTCTGTCGGCGTGCAGTCATGCGGGCCTCGTCGGAGATGGACTGAGGATATTCCACAGCATGGAAGCAGACCACGGGATCGCACCCGGTATCGAGCACTACGGGTGTTTGGTAGATCTTCTCGGCCGTGCGGGCTTACTGGACGACGCGGCAACGGTTATTCGAGCAATGCCGATGGCGGCCGATGCGAACATTTGGAGGTCTTTGCTTGGGGCTTGTGTGGTCCATGGGAACGTCGAGTTGGGACAGGAGGTGGGGAGGATTCTACTGGAACTGGAGCCGCTCGACGACGGAAACTACGTCCTTGTGTCGAATGTTTACGCAATGAAGAAGAGGTGGGAGAACGTTGGAAGGCTGAGGAGCATGATGAAGGAAAGAGAGGTTGGGAAGACTCCTGGATGGAGTTTGATCGAAGCGAATGGTGCGGTACATGTGTTTGTATCTGGAGATTGGTCACACACTCAGAGTTCAGACATATATCGACTGTCAGATGAACTGACTGAGCATATTTCTTGTGATGGAGTATACTTAAACATATGATGACTATGAGTTCAATGCCACTAGCAAGTGGCCCAACAATTGAGACTTGTGAGGCTTATCAGGGAGTTTCTGGATTCAGAAAATTGGGATAGCGGAATAACAAAAGCAAGAAGAAGTAAAAAAAAGAAGAAGGAATTTTAGCTAAAATTCCGCCAACCTTGTTGTCGGAATTTGGGGGTGGTCCGGTTTTTGAGTGGCTCGGTTTTTTTTCCATGGTTCATTGGTTGATTGGTTTAGTTAATTGGTTTTTGATTCATGGTTCACATTTTGTGGTTCACATTGATTCATAATTCATGTGGTTCACATTAGTTCTTGCTTCACGGGTTCTACTGTTTTCACGGGTTCTACTGTTTTCCTAGTTCACGGGTTATAATATGGCAGAGAGATGAGAGAGAGAAAGATGGCACATAGACAATTTTGCTATAAGAGGAGGGAAGCACAACTCTTAACATCACACAAGAAAACAGAAAAACAGAAGAAAGAAGGAAAAGAAACAAGTACGAGAGAAGTAGAGTTTGAGGAGAAAGAAGTAATCCGAGGGGAAAGTAGAGTCTGAGCAGAAAGGAAAGTAAGAGATAGAAGAACACAAGTAACTTTTTTTTTTATATAGTTTAAATCATAATCTCCATCTTAAAAAATATTCGTTTTGATGATCATTATTTTACAGATGGCTAGTCAAAATGATGAACTTATCCCCGAAGGACCTACTACTGATTTGATAAAGCAGAAGCGTGATTCGCATATATCCAGTTTAATATTTTCCGGAAAGGCATATTAAAATTTAACTGTGTAAGTCAATATAATTGATATGTTTTACATGTCTAGTAATAACTTTGTCTATGTATTTCATATATAGTTATATGATTATAATGCTGGTGAACGATTACAAGAACATCCCTCATGGCGTTATGAGAACGACCTAGGTTATTGGAAGTTGAGTGCCGAGCAAGTGACATTGATAAGAGTATTTGGCTTTCAGTATATTGACCAAATATTTTTCTACAACATAATAGAGACTTGATCTTCAGTTTAGTTAAGCGTTGGTGGCCAGAACGAAATACCTTTCAGCTCCCATTTGGCGAAATGTCTATCATTTTAGCAGATGTGGCAAATATTTTAGGATTGCATATTACGGGTGAACCTATAATATTTGATGAATCATTTTCAGCTCAGACTTTGATAATGGAGTACCTAGGTGTGGACGTGCCAAAATTATATAAAAAAAAACTTAGTGACGTTTACTTGGCTCCGTCACTACTTTTTGCGCCTAGATCGTATTGGCGATCAAGAGATCTCAGTAGATGATGATTGTGTAAGTATAAATGTAATGTTATTGTTTGCATAATATATTTGTTAATTTAATTTAACCCGTAACATTTTTTCATAATATGTTCAGGTCATTGCTTGCACTAGAGCCTACTTACTAGACCTAATTAGCGCAATTTTGTTTCCTGACTCATCAGATAAGGTAGATTTGCGTTTTCTACCTTTTTCGGTTGACCTGACCGAACCTACGCGCCACGCTTGAGGGGCATCAGTGCTAGCATATCTATATAGTTCTATGTCAGATTTTGTACAATTTTTCTCCGTGGATAAAAGGAAAATTTTTTTTAATGGATGTACGACATTAATACAGGTATAAAGTTGTTAATTAATTTCATTTACGTTCAAAATATGTATACTTATATCATATGATCATAATATCTAGGTATGGTCATACGAGTACTTTTATATCGGTAGACCGGTCTCCCGTATTAATACCGACGGCGGTGTCTTCCCGTCATCATTACGGTGGACTACGGCTGCAGCAGATCCCGTAAACTGTAAACACTCGAATGTATCTCTATATCGGGGCCAATTTGATTCACTAAAGTATAACGAGGTAAAATATATCTAATATAAAGATGATCAAGTCAATATGTTTATTATCTTATAATTTTTTTGACATCAAATAGGTAATATATCTACCGTACCGACTTGAAGAGCAGAATCCTTCAGAGATACAAACTACAACCTTCGACCATAGTCTCCATAATTTCTTCATAATATTCCATGGTGATATAATGTACCATCCAGCTGATCGTGTTATTCGACAATTCTGGATGAAACAACGCATTCCCGAAGAGTCGCCTTGTTTAAACTGTAGTAGAGGCAACACAATGGTAAAAGCGCGCATAATGATTCCTGGATGGAATTCCAGATTTGAAACACATAAAGTGGCACACTTGTCTGAAATGATGAACTCTATGTCAGATGGTAAGTTCAACAAATTAAATTCCCAAATAAATTATACAAAATTATATGCTCATAGTTGTTTAAATGGTGTAGCATTAGGTGATATTGCATATAGATCTTGGTGGGAAACTTCTCTTATTAGTAACAGATCCTACCAATACGAGGAGCCTCGATTCCAACATCGCACCATAGATGATTCTAGTTTGCGTGGATTTTATGAACATGTAGTTGGAAAGGTACGTCTTTTTTTATGAAAATGTATGTCTCTGTAGTACTTATTTATATGAATTAATTGGATTCTACTTAATATTTCAGCTGCCAGGTTTGTGGCAAGCATACGAAAATCGTCATTCAGATCAAAACTCCTATGACACAACGGTAAAAACATTTTTGGATAGTATGCAAGAATCTCCAGTTCCCCCGAATCCTCCATTACACATTCTGTCTGATTATCCTTAAGGATTTGTTATGCAACGACAAGCACACCCCCTAGGAAGTATACCAATATTTGGCATGTGGATAGCCCGCCTCAACAAGATGATGAAGTCCCGTATCAGGGGGCTGATGAAGGAACATCCCAGTGGGCTAGCCAAGGAACTTCTCATTGGGATGGTGAGGGAACATCTCAATGGGCTAGTCAAGGAACTTCTCATTGGCCTGGTGAGGGAACATCTCAATGGACTGGCCAGCAAACTTCTCACTGGCCTTGTGAAACTGAGGGACTGGTCAATGGGATAGCATATTCGCCCCCGGACTTCTCAATTATACGCAAATCATAACGACTCCATCGGCACCGATGCCTACTCAACATGAGGATGCCCAAGGAGGAGGTGGTGATGTGGCCCCGAAAAATACACGACAAAGGCGAGACTGACTCAATCTATGGGAAATAAATCGTCCAGACTATTTACAATTAGACAAGAGAGGTCGATAAAATTATGTACTTCCTTTTATTGTAAAATTATGTACTATTATAAAATTACAACTTTCCACAACTTCCTTTCATTCTAAAAAGTTAGACAATGTCGTCATTCTCTTGGTTGGTTTGTACATCTCCTTCTATTATGTCCTAAACCATTGCAATTACTACATCGAAGATCTCTTGAAGAATGATCATTTGCTAAGAACAATTTTTCTTTGGTCTTTCTGCCTTGCGTCGTACCTCTGGTACTCAATATGGCCTCTCACCAATGTACTTTGAAGGTTGTAAGGGACTAGAATTGGCTCCAAGTGCGGCTCATATACGCTTTTTAATGCTTGTTTAGAAAAAATACCTGGATAAAATCTCTCGATGCTATTTTTCTAGAATTAGACGCATAACATGCATGTACACATGGAAGACAAGTATGATACCACTTTAAACATGAACAATAATTTTCATCTAAGCGAACAACATATGTTCTATTTGTTTTACGATCTAATATTTCAAATAAATAACTAACTCAATATTTGCAACTAGTGTTTTTCATTGGTGATTCGGACCATAGTTTTTAACATTTTTGAACAATAGTCGGTTTCAAAATTTTCGGCTTTTTGTCGGTTCTTGTCCTGAAGTATTATAACTTTGGCTTGAATACCATCAAGTAGTGTTGTTATTGGTTTATTGCGTAGATTTTTAATCTAATTATTGAAGCATTCAGCAAGGTTCGACGTGTTAACATCTAATCTAGGACAAAGAGAATAAGTTGTTATCCAGTGTGATAAATACAAGTTTCATCATTTATCCAATGAGCCAATTGTAAACATCAATATTTTCAGCTTTAATCATTTCAAAATAAATGTTCGCATCTACTTCATTATAACATCTTGCAAGATAGTCTAATCTACGTTGAAAAATAGGCAATCTACATACCGATTTTAAATTTTATTTAAAATGTTGAATACAAAAAAAAGTGAGGTGATTCTGGAAAAGTAGCGTGCATGGCATTTATCAATCCTTTTTGTTTATCTGATATAAAAGAAATTGTGTTCCATGCATTAAAAGAACCTTCAAAAGCAGTTTTCAATCCGTTTAAAACCAATTCCAAGAATCCGTGTTTTCACTTTCAGCAATGGCATAAGCAATTGGATATAACTGATAGTTAGGATCATGAACACAAGCAATAAATAAAATACCTCAATATTTAGAGGAAAAATGTGGCAACAGTACTAATCACAGGTAAACATCCCCTTAAAAACCCGTCAACGCATGCCTTGAAACAAATAAAAATTCTTTGAAACCTACCATTTTCTGTAGTCTTTATACAACATCTACTACCTGGATTTGTCTCGATAATTGTAAGAGCATACTCTTCGAGACTACTATATGCATCAACATAACTACCATTTATTTCAGATAGAGCAATTTCTCTAGCTTTCCATGCTTTACAATATTTAATATGTATTCGGTGTTCCCTATATATATCCTTTACAATATGAGATGGACTATACGATTGATTGTCTCGAATTTTACCAATAATCTTGTTCTTAACCCATATAGTAGTAGCTAATGGATGACACCCTGTTGTAAGTCCACTTAAACAAGAATGTAGATTTTCTAGCGTAGCAATAACAAAACTTTTGCCGTTACCAATGGCTTTAGCATACACTCTCCAGTTACAACTTAAAACGTTACATTATATACAATTTCGCTGGCATTGTTTCTAGTAGCCGAACAAGTAAAATTATGCTCAATTACTATATCACTAATAAAATTTCTAAATTTAGAACGATTCTCAAATTCTTTTCCAATAAATAATCTAGGAGTGGTCACACTATCAACATTATCATCAAATTCATTATCTAAATTTTTAATTAAATTATCACTATTTTTATCGTCATTGTTACTATCATCTTAATACATGTTCTTCTTTAGCAACATGAATAACTTGATGAGAAGAACTAGAAGCACTACTAATATTTTGTGGTGGTGGTTGTGATGGTGGTGGAGTCACAAAAATATTAATATACTGTGATTGCATATTAACTTCAAGAATAAATTTTCATGCTTCTTCACTCGCTAAATTTATACAATTAGACTGAAAAATATGTACCAATAAAAACTCATAATTAACAGAAAACTGATCAATAATTAGATTACATAAACTCTCAAACGAAAGATTTCGACAATTAAAATAACTTCAGTCAAACCTCCTTCGTAGGCTAACCCATTTAATATACTACCAATCGAGTATAGTATCGTTACACTTCTATCCATTGCGAAAATTGAGTTGCTGACTTCTTCTGTGAAAAAATGTGTGAAGTGAGAATTGAGAAGAGGATAAAAAAAGTTAGAAAATCAGAAAGAAAGTGGTGTGTACAAGAATAAGATTGAAATTTTCTTTTCTAGAGATTTTCATACAATGAGCCGTTGAAAAAGTATGTATACGTTATAAAAATACAACAGTTGCAAATCAAATCAGATCAAATCTCTCGTCTCTATGCCACATGTGAACTAAGAATAAAGGGGAGCAAGTGCAACCCGTGAACCATGAATCAATTAAACTCGTGAACCATGGAATTAATAATGTCACGACCCGCACCCAGATATACGGGTACGAATACGTGGGCCACGCCCAGCCTATGCCGCAGTATTGAGGGTAGAGCGCTGTCAAGTACCCGATACTAACTACAACATCTAAAAGATCCATACTCATATCACATCACAAAAGCTAAGGAAGATAAGACAAGAAAGATAACAATATCACTAGAACAACTAGAATCTACAAATGATCATATGAGACAAGAATGAAACGGAAGAAAAACAATAACAAAACTAAAATAACTACCAGGCCTAGCACTCCTGGGAGACAACTCACGGTGAAAGAATATCGAGATCCACCTCAACTAGCAATATCTTGTAGTCCAATAATGAGGGCATACCAACTCCTAAAAATATTATCAACGTATCCAGTCAGGAAGGGAACGAGTACATAAATTAATATCAGTTCCATATGAATTGACAAATTCTATAAGAGACAATTATAATGAAATACAAGATGAAATATCAAGACTGAAAATAAAGTAGTATATGTAAAACTGGATATCATGTCAGGGTATAAAATACTGGAATGTAGAATAGTACAGTAATATCTGATGTATAATATAAATATAGGCAGTGCCTTGAGATATTAGAGCATTATGTGATCGGCTTGGGTCAAGATCGGGCTCTTCCATTTGATCGGCTATGGTGCAAGAACAAGCGCAGGTAAACCTGGAGATCAGGCCGACCAAAATGGAAAGCTATGGTGCAAGTAGTATTAGGTCAGGCTTTACCGTACATGAGGCGAGGGTAAAGCTATGATATAAGTAGTAACCAGTGGGGTGTGATCACATAACCTCTAATAACTCTCCATCCTCGAGTAGTATAATGGATCCGGACATGTCACGTAATGATATGGAATTCTCTAAGAGGGTAGCAAATTCCTTTAGGAATTAGCATATATACAAGTACAAGAAAACAAGATTGAACAATGTACCAATATACCATGGTCACCCAGGAATAACATCTCATGACAGGATCCGACGTATACCAGTCTGTGTACCATCGTATCAGAAATCAAGTAAAACACTACAACTGAATCGGATATAGTAGATATCAAGACAATAAAAACTATCAGAGAATGTACTCGCATGCTGTCATGAGCAATAAGTGAGGGTCAATGCCTGAACCGACGTCACGGAGACCTAATATGAATTTACAGAGTTACTTAGTGATCTAAAGTAAACAATATATATAAATACATTAATTCTATGCTTCTAGGCCTATTCTTGGTCAAACTCAGTCAAACTAAGTCAAACTGGTCAAAGGTTGACTTACAGTTGACTTTGGTCAACTGGTCAACTCCTAGTCCACTATAGGTTAAACTAGATCAAAGCTAGTCTCTAGAATCATCCATATGGTCAACTTATCAATTTCAGTGATGTAAAATTATTGGAATCGACGGATCTCAATTTCGATGCACGGATCTCAAAATACGAACCGAAGCGAGAAGGATTATAACAAATTGTAATAGATAAGGGAAAAAGTCTACAGATATTGTCGGATGATGAAACAACCATCACCAACGTATCCAGAATGGTCAAAATAGCTAGAATAGCCTATCCATAAGTCCAATTTGGATACATGAGCAAAAATGTAATTTTAGGTCAAAACGGTGTCCGTGTCGGACCCACTTTGCACCGAAAAACTTGCCAGGATAAAAGTCCTAAAAATCTAGCAAAATATATGTTCACGAATCCAGAATGACGATATAAACTCAACGGTATATCCGGAATTGGATTCCGATGAGCCGATCTCAAAATGGTCCGTTGATCCGAATATTGGAATCGGATTTGCACGAAAATGCGTGCCGGAGCCAATGTCCACTAAATCTTGCAAACTATATGTCAACGAGTCCAGAATGATGATATGAACTCAACGATTTATCCGGAAATGGATTCCGATGAGCCGATCTCAAAATGGTCCGTTGACTCGGACTGTGGGGCCCGTCTTGCACCGAAATGCATGCCGAAGCCCATGTCCTCCAAATCAAGCAAAATTTATACGAATTTGTGCCAAAACGATGCCATGAGTCTACTGTTGGTGTCAAAAATTGAATTCGGAGTCTCGGGTTCAAAATTAGGATTTTACAAGTTAGAAATTATGAATTTAGACGGCCAACTTTGGCGTCAAATTCAACCAACCAAACAAGCTCACAATAAAATAAAACATAAGGGACATGAAAAGGGTTATACCAGCTGCGCATAGGAACCAGTGGTACGCCAAACGGAGCTGCGACGGAGGAGATACGAGTCGACGAAGTTGGCTCCACAAAACTGTCCAAAATATACACAATTTAAAGGGTCAACTTAGTGGCCGATTTTGACATATCAAACAACGGAATTAACGGTTGAAACTTGACAGAGGTGAAGGGATATATACCGAGATAAAGACGAAAGAAACGGATCGACGATCCAACGATCGAATTTCTCAAAAAATGTGCATGAAGTCGCTGACTCGAAATGTACATTCTAAAATTCAAAATCGTGCGTCACGGTGGAATTTCGTACGAAACGCACGAATCGCCCGTTTCACGTGCCGGGGGCGAGGGTGCGCGACATGGAAACCTCGTCGAGGGTTCGCTGGAGGTCGGGAGGGTGTACGACAGCGCACGCGGTGGTGCCGCGACAACTACTGCTGCTACACCCGCTGCTGTTGTGCCGCTGCTGCGCTGCCACTGCACGCGATGTTGCATGCTGCCATGGCCCCGACGACGTTGGCTGGTAGCGGGTTCACAAAGTTGGGGGTCGGATAGATGCAACATTGGGAGGAGGAGAAAGAGAGGGTGAGGATGATGATAGTGAGGATGAGAATGATGATGGTAGGGATGATGATGTGAAGAAGAAGCAGAGGAAGAGATGTTCGACCATGTAGGAGGATGAAAATAAAGTAGAAGATGATGAAGAAGAAAAAGGAGATGGGGGGTGGAGTGCTGTCGGTTGAAAGAGAAGGGAGAGGGAGCTGTGAGGTGATGGGAGAGAGAGAGTGTGTAATAATGAGAGAGAGAGTGTGTAATAATGAGAGAGAGAGAGTTGTATATATAAATATATATTATATATATTATTAGAAAGAGAGAGAAAGAAAGAGATATTTAAATAAGTAGAGAGAGAAAGAGAGATATTTTAGAGTAGAAAAAAGAGAGAAATTGTGTGGGGTGTTTGGGTAGTCATGAGAGGGGCCGGGTTGGGTGTTGGGTCAAGTTCAGGCAAGGTTTAGTCATAATTACAAATTTAAGTCATTTATAATCATGGGTGAAATAGGAGTGTGTGAGAGATCAATCGGGTGGCACGTAAGTGGTACATGCATAGTAGACTCAAAATAGTTCAGAACCATATATTAGGTCGATTAGATTGGACCGATGTCGAGTCCCAAAATTAAATTGGAAGTTAGATTAGGTTTTACGGTAGATGATCAATTGGCCTAAATTGACCCGAAAGTTGTGCGATACAAAAAGTACAAAAGGGAACAAATTTGAGTGGCACATAATATATCAAAATGAAGATAATCTTGTCTACTTCAAACTCGTGAAGAAAATTTCTCGAGATTGACATCTCTGACGCTCCAGAAATCAAAGTCACGGAAAAGAGCATTTAATGATAAAAAATAATTAAATAAAAATGAATTATCGAAAATAATTCATTTAGAAATTTTGAAAAAAATTCCTAAAATTCAGGGGGCTCACAAATAACCTGTGAACCATGAATCAATTAAACCCATGAACCCGTCGAGACAATCGAACCAAAAATCGAATCAAGCCATAAAAAATTGGCCCACACCAATTTTCGACAACCAGGTTGGCGGAATTTTAGCATTGCTAAAATTCTGCCAACTATGTTGGCAGCATTTCTATTTTTTATATATTTTTCCACTTTTTCTTACTTTTGATATTCCGTCATCTGGGATGGCTACAAGTTTCCTTATTACGAATTTCTTCAAAGTTGTTTCCTTTAGTCTACTTTGTAAGAAATATATTTCGGTACAGAAAATTTTCTGTTCTGGATTCAACTTCAGCTCTTATATATATATATATATATATATATGAGGAGAGATCCACACCCTTAATTTTTTGCATCTCCATGCTATCCACCATTGGATGTTGTTTAAGTCATCTAATCTTAACTATTGATTTGAATGGTTCAAATCAACGGTTAAGATTAGATGACTTAAACAAGATCCAACGGTTGTTAATATGAGGATGCAAAAAATAAGGAGATGCGGATCCCTCTCTCTCTCTCTCTCTCTCTCTATATATATATATATATATATATATATATATATATATATATATATATATATATATATATATATATATATATATATATATATGAGCGATCCGTGTTTTCGATTTTATGCATCCCCAAGTATCCCCATGCTATCTACCGTTGGATGTTGTTTAAGTCATCTAATCTTAACCATTGATTTGAATAGTTTAAATCAAGTTAAGATTAGATGACTTAAATAAGATCCAACGGGTGTTATCATGGGGATACAAAAGTGAGAAGATGTGGATCCCTCTCTGGATCCCTCTCTCTCTCTCTCTCTCTCTCTCTCTCTCTCTCTCTCTCTCTCGATATATATATATATATATATATATATATATATATATATATATATATATATATATATATATATATATGGGTAAATTGTAAAAAATCTTTCGTTAGATCTACGCCTTTTGTGAAGAAAAACCTATTAAAAAAATTTAGCAGTTTACCCCTCCTTAGATTCTCCGCGCGAGCAAAAAGCCCTCTACCGCCTGTTGACCGTTAGAAATGGCCGTTAAGTCCATTTTTTTAAAAAAAATAAAAAATACCTAAACTACCCCCCCTTTCCCACCAGTCTTTCCCCCTTTCCTAACATCCCCTACCGCCGGCCAGCCCCCCTCCTCCCTACACCCCCCTCCTCCTCCCCGCCCTCCCTCATCCTCCCCACCGGCCAGCCCCCTCCTCCCCGTCGGCCTCCTCCTCACCGCCCCCTTCTCGTCACCGCAGGTCAGCCCCATCCTTACTGCCCCCTTCCTCCTCCTCCCCGCTAGCCTCCTCCTCCTCCCCAGGCCAGCCCCCTTGTCACCACCACTTTCCTGGAACATGGGTATTTTTGAATTTTTTCTAATTACTGTTAATAGTGTGGTTTCATATTATATCTTGAGTGCTAATTATTTTTGAAAACTAAACTTTATATTTTGGTTAATTATTTAAATAATTAATATGGTGCATGTGTTATATGTTCAATATGATTATTGGTTAGCCTTTAGATTAGAATGATGATTAGTGATCCTAGAAGACCCAAACCCAATTGTCATGACCACCCAACAAAATGATTAGGACTAGCCTAATTGAACTTTAGTTAGTCTCTAACTAGATTAAAAGAATTAGTTAGAAGGCTTAACTAAACACCTCATTAGGAAGAGAGGTTTAATCCCTAACTTGTCATGACTAAAGAGAAGGGCTTAGTGGACATTTTTCATTGCCCAAAATCCTAACCCTAAACCCTTATGGCAGCCCACATTGTTTATAAAGCCCCACTTCATCTTCTTCCTCTTTCTATTTTTATTTCAGGCCACAATTTAGGAGCTTTTTCCCCCAAATTGCTCGTACACCCAAATTTTCTTCAAATTAAGACAAATTCATTTCATTCTCTTCCCCTTGGAGAGAAGAGCCTCTATTCGCTACCTAAGAAGGGATTGGAAGGATTTGGAGCCTTGAAGCTTGGTGGAGATCTAGATCTAGGAATTTTATATTGGAAATCTATCTCCCTTTTGGTATGAGCTCTCTAAACCCTTCTATTTTATTTCATTAGTGTAACTACATTCATGTAGGACCCCATTTGCGTTAGGATACCATTAGAGAGAAGTTGAGACTCTCCTATTCCTATTTGAAGATTTTTTTCATTTTATTTTGATACAAATTTGGAGAAATTGAATTTGTGACCACCGAGTGTTCGATACGTGTCCCCAAAGGAACTTTGTGTCCTTTTTGAGTCGAGATTGTGTGTATGTGTCCTAAATAGGATACGTGATATTGTGTCATGGTATCTCATAATACACATGGTTAGATTTGGGTATATACATGTGTTTCTTTTGTCCAAACAATCCAAATTCGTCATAATATTCATCCACGTTTTTAATAGCCATAGTAACTTAGAAATGCCATAACTTTTAGCTCAGAACTCCGATTAATCTTCCATTTTTAAAAAAAAATCGTATCAAAGTTAGCTTTCCAAATATATATATTAATAGGCCAAAATCGTTCTAAAAATTTCTGTAAACTGTTTGAGTGTCAGCTGTCCGAAAGACTAACGCGTTTCGGTATTTTTACGATTTCGGGAGCTTTCGGACACGAAAATGCGATCCGTTTGAAGTTTCAAAAAGCTAATACGAAGGGCTACGACATACTTTAATCCTAGAATTTAGTGAAGGTCTAATTGTTACAGTATTGATTTTAAGTAGAAAAGTGACTATACGATATATTCATTTTGTGTAACCTATGAGCCTATGTAGTATAGATATTAAGTGAATATAGGTACCATAGATTGTCGAGTATATGTATGATATAGTACATATATATGTATATATATATTATTGTTAGATAATATGTGTTAGTTAGTGTGTTTTAATGTTGATACAAATGGTTATCAAGTAAGCCAAATATAGGTAAGTTCTGTGTCAAGGTATTAAAGTTTTGGGTAAGGTACTAGTGTGATACTTGGGTACCATAAGGATATTGGTATCGTGACACTCAAGTATCATGAGTAAGAATAAGAGAGTATTAGAACTTGAGTAAGGTATCCTATTTGGTATGAAGTATTAGTATTAGAGTTAGTTGAAATATGTTAAGAGTTATCTTAGAAGTTGAGATAATTAGTGTAAATAGATATCTTAGTATCTATGATATATTAGAGTTAGAAGATTAGATGGTTAGTTAGTTAGTTAGTGTCTAGTAGATGTTAAAGTTAAGATAGATAGTATCTTAGGATACTAGATAGGAGTAGATAGTGTATCTTAGATTTACCTTTTACCTTAAGGTAATGGTTTACCTACAAGGTAAGGTATTGGGTTTACTTTCAAGGTAAAGGAGTTTACCTAGATATTAAGATATTGGTTAGCTAGTAGCTTAGGGTAGATACTAGATATCTAAGATTGATATTGTTAGATAAGGTATTTATACCTAGACTAAGGTATTGGACTTTCCACCAAGGTATTGATATTGGGATACCAATAGGACCAATGTATATTGGTATATGTTATGGGTAGGTAAAGGTAATGGTATATGTAATAGGCATTGGGTACATTCATGTATATATAAAGGATAATTTGGCTAAAGTAATCCTAGATAGTAGGTAACTAATAGAGATGTAAGATATATATATTAATAATTGGTAATATTAGCTATCATGGCTAATACCTTCAAGGTATTGACCTTAGAACAAAGGTATTAACTAATAGTTAAGGTATTTGAGATATGGGCTAAGGGTAAGTGGATAGTATCTATAGATGATATATGTGATTTGGGATACCATAGTATATGTGGCTTGTTGAGAATTCATGCATGATATATATGTATATGATATAATACTATAAGGTATCCTAGAGTATGTTGGTCTATAGTTAGAATTATGACTAGCTTAGATAGAGTTGACCCCTTTGACTAGACAGTTGACTAAATCCTAGATGTTGACTTAGTTTGACTGAGAGTTGACCAAGGGTTGAGTTTTGACCTAGAGACACATACATGTAGATTACATTGTACACTTTAATTATTATACATTGAACATATTATAACCTGTATTGCTCTAAGTAGGACTCTGTGACTCCGGTTCGGACATCTGTATTTATCAGTCATTCAGGGTATCAGGCGAGTATATTCTCTGATAGTTGTCACTACAAAAATTTGTCAGATTAGCGACGTTTATCAATGTCGCTAATCTCAGCCAAAATGTCGCTAATTTAAGTTAGCGACGTCCTGGAAACGCCAGAAAAAAGTGTGTCGCTAATCGAAAAAATGTCACAAAACGTCGCTATGGCGACGTAAATTAGCGACGGTCATAACGTCGCTAAATAGCGACATTATTTGCGACGTTTCCTTGTGGTCGCCGATTAGCGACACATTAGCGACGTTTTTGCAACGATGTGGTGACATCAGATTGTCTGCCACATCAGCACTTTAGCGACATTTTTAGCGACGTATAGAAACATCGCTAAATTTTAGCGACGTATATAAACGTTGCTACAAACGTTGTTAAATTAAAAAATAAAGAATCCAGAATGTTCAATCCAAAATACAGAATCCAATCCAATCCAAAATACAGAATCCAATCCCTGGGTTCGCCGACCCCTTCGGTGGAACACTCAACAACGGCACGCACAATACAATCCAGAATAGACAAAAATATAAAGAACAAATAATATCCTCAACGAATAATATAAGGTACAAATATAAAGAACAAAGTCCAATATCCTCAAATACGTACAAAGTAAAATATAAAGTACAAAGTCCAAAAATGCAAAAATAAAACTACTGATCGCCTGGAGCTGGAGCTGGAGCTGGAGGAAGAGCGCCACCAGATGACTGTCGCTGCAACGCAAGGATCGTCTGATACTCCTCCGGTGACAGGCTGACGAGCATGTCCTCCCGTGCACCGCTGGATGTAGACGATGCTCCCGGCGTACCAGACGGTCGCTCCGTAGCCATCTCACAGAACTTCTGCATCTGCTCGACCAACCGCTGCGTAGTCTCCTGCGTAGCATGGGAAATCTGTCGCAGCGTCTCAGTCGTCTCCTCAAGCCTCTCAAAACGTGAGATATGCGCAGGATCATCCGTATGCGACTGCGGCTGCGACGCCGCCATCCTCTGTAACATCTCGTCATGCAGAGCTGCGATGTGCGCATCGATACTCTTATGGGCTAACAGTGACTCCTCAGTCTGTGCGGGACCGGGCACACTAGTGGCGGTCCTAGAGGCCATTGACGTAATAAAGGCACCATAGGAGCCTGTACCATAGTATGTACCCCTATGCATGCCACCAACGGCCCTCATCCACAGCTCGTCATCTGACTGAGCTGCGACAGCCGGGGGCTGCTGGGAAGTGCTAGCTCCAGCTCCCTCTGATTGTGTCGACCCGGCCTCCCTAAGCCTCAAAAACTCGGCCTAGAAATAACATCTATATGAATTCTCTACGTAACTAAAAATTAATAGTAATGAACTAGCATTAAGTAAAACTTACTTAGGTGTCATGGCCTTATCGTCGACGAACCGCTCCCCCTTCGTGTGCGTGGCGAGGAACAAGGTCACCATATTCGGGTCGTCTTCCGAGTCAACCTGTTACAAAATTATTATATGATTTGTCAGTTAAGTTGAAAGAAATATATTACTATAAAGTATTAATTATGGGTATACGGCGAGATATGTACCATATAAGTGAAGAAATCCATGATGGACCGTGACCCACCACACCACTGCGACCCGCCTGTCGTGCTCTTTTGTTCTTCGTGGACTTCTCCTTATACGTACCGAGAAGTGCTCAAACCAGAAGGCCTTCTTTTCGGCCGAGAAATCCCTCCAGTTGATCCAGGGCCCCTCGTAGCTCTGTCGCAGGAATGTACCCAGCAACCGGTGTACGGAGGAGGAATAATACCTGTAAAATAGAAATTAAAATTTATTAAACATTTTTATAATAAATTTAAACAAATTGAATGCAATAATTTTATTTACCGCCTGGCCCGAGTACAGGTCCAAATCTCCAACCTCAGATCCCGCTCCGGGCGACACGGAGGATCTGTCTCAAATGGGAGCTGCAGCCTGCTACTGCCCCGCCCCCTGCCCCTGTCCCTGCCTGCAGCCTACAGCCTGCCCCTCGACCTCGGCCTCGCCTTCGGCGTGGGCCTCGCCATCGCCCTTGCCCTCGGCGTGGGCCTCGCCATCGCCCTCACCCTCGGCTTGGGCCTCGGCCTCGGCCTCCTCCTCAATAGTGGGGTCGGCCTCTGGAATACTCGACGGTACTGACTGTCACGCCCCAGATCCAGAATACTGGAGAGCGGGAGACAGACACAGCCAGCTGTGTATATTAAAGTGAATTCTACCTCGATATACGGTCACGACTGTCTAGATACATGAGGGTTTAACTACAAGCCAATAGTCTCTTAAGGTCAAGAACATGCCTAGTGTCTCAATCTCAAGCAAGCAAGTAAATATAACAAGATGGTAGATCATCATACATACAAAGTAAGCGTCCCATACATTACATATTCAGATGATCATAAAACTAGTCATACAAAATACGAAGACTAGCAAGAGTCTAAGTCATACATGATCAATCCTAGGATTTGTCAATCATGTTACAGTCCGTAGGCAGACAGTAAGTAATCATGTTACAGTCCATAGGCTTTAACTAACTAGGATTATCACAAGCCTAGTTACTAGCAAGATACAATAAAATGTTCCAGCAGTCACAGGCCCTGCAGCTATCCAGGTTATCCAGGTGAGGTTGATTATCAAGATCCAGAATTATTAGATGGCTTAGAGTGCAACACATAACAGTGTGTCTGGTACTTATTTCATGAAGTGTCCCACATGGCAGTAGGCTAAAAATGTGCCCTACTCGACGGCAGGCTACAAGTCCCTCAGGTGTGGCCGGGATAACGGGATCGCCTGTAAATAAAAATATCTCTCTATATGAACTACTTGATCAATCTAGTTATTAACCTTAGTCAGATTCAGTATGAATCCCTGACCGTGGTAACTAGGGACTCATGTCCTAGACATGATGTAAGACGAGACTAGACTAGTAGCTTGTACAAACGAGTTTCAAGCAAGCACCTACGGTGTCAAGACAAGAGTACTTAGCAAGTCAAGGTAGCTGTCACAACAGTATTCCAGAGTTCATGTCAAGATTACTTAGCAGGTTAAGAGAACCGTTGCAACGATGTTCATGAGTTCATGTCAGGATTACTTGTCAGGAGTGCACCACAACGGGTCACCATCATGTCATGTTACTTGTACTTGTTACTTGTTGGGAGTGCGCCACGACGGGCCACCATCATGAGTTGTCATAAAATCATGCCGTGTACAGATTATCATTACAATACTAACATATCATGATTATATCGAGTTCATGTCAAAAGGCGTAAGGATATAATAAAGGGTGCCACACGCCCAATAAAGGGGTTCTAGGACAATAGATGCCAGGGTCACACTGTGCCGGGCAAGGGGGTAAGATACGCTAGTGCCAAGAAGCCTTCGGGCAGGGAAGTATGCCAAAGGAGTACGTGTAATAACCATTTTTTTTTCGTATTACGTATTTTGTATACGTGTACGTATTTAGACCCGTATTGCATGCTCGATTTATTTTGGCATTTTCTTGATTGGTTTATCTTGACTTGGTTCGGCTTGGTTTTGTATGGTTCGATTCTTGTTATATATATGAACCAAACCACTCCCACCTACCACCACTTTCATTAAATAATCCCACCTACCACCACCACTTTCAATAAATATTCCATTAACATTTCTCTCTCTTCATTACTTCTTCTTCCCCACCATTACTTCTTCAACCACCAGAGAGATAGAGAGAGTGGGAGAGCTTAGGTAAGTGCACCTTGCTTCATGGAGAAAGTCCATTTTTATTGTTCCATTGTTTTGCTCCTGTGTTTCTAACCCACTTTAGTACTTGGCATTTTTCAT
Organism: Iris pallida; assembly: GCA_029216955.1. Lineage (NCBI taxonomy): Eukaryota > Viridiplantae > Streptophyta > Magnoliopsida > Asparagales > Iridaceae > Iris > Iris pallida. Next base: position 28,627,143 of record JANAVB010006599.1, on the reverse strand, counting down.
TTTCATGGTTAAATTCTTGTAAATCTAGTTTTGTGGTATTTTCGGTTTCCAAGATTTGGATCCATCAAACTTGCATATTTGCTAGTTGAGGATTCCATGATTGCAGGAAATTTCGTTTGGTCCAAATTGACCTATGAAAATTTTGCATGAGCCGCATGAATATTTTTGCACTCAGCCGCATGAAGCGAGCCTCATGTACTTAAAGGGGTTTAATATTGGTAGCCGCATGGTTATTATCACTAGTGAGCCGCATGGGATAGCAGCATTTGCCTGTTTTTAGCAAGCCAGCCGCATATGGGTTTCTTTGTGCATTACTTTAATACATTGGCTGTCACAATTGGTTGTCACATCCTCATAGCTGCATATGGTTTACTTAACGCCTGGCATTGCGTTATTCCAATGCATGGTTAATGCATCATCCTGATGCATTGTTTGCACATCACTTCAACTGCATACGTTTGCATGCATTTCCGTACAAGCAATGCAAATCAAATGCATTACAAGAATGCATTATAATAATAAATGCATCATAGCCGCATAGGCTTCTTAGGTTTAATACTTTAAGCATTTTTCTTTCTTTTCTTAATGCTTTAAGCATCATAGCCGCATAGGCTTCAGAGGCTTAATACATTAAGCATTTATGTCCTTAGCATTTATTTCTTAATGCTTTAAGCATTTAAGTCCCTTATATTCTTTCTTAATGCTTTATGAACTTAAGGCCTTAAAAGTTTATATTTTATGCCTTAGTCCCTAGGAAATGCAACTAATGCATTGGAGCCGCATAAAAGCTTCTGGAGACTTAATGGTTTATACAAATAAGTCCTTGACTTTATTGCTTAATGCAATTAAGTCCTTATCTTCTTTACTTAAATGCTTTATGCCTTAAGGCTTTAGTAAATTATATTTAATGCTTTAAGCCTTTCTTGGCACCAGCCGTATGGCCTTCTCGGATGCATTTAATGCATATGGACGCATTTCCTTACTGTATTTCTTTAATATTACGATTAGTATTTCTTTTCTTTTAATTGGTTAGCCGCATGGCCAAGTGACTGCGGGCCGCATGGAAATTTCCCGAGCCGCATGGGTCCCCCACAGCCCTTGTCCCTTTTAATATTTAATTAATAAATATGTACTTGTGCTAATTAATTGTTCTCTGACACGATGGTGACCCGTAGTGGTGCACTTTTGACATGACATGATAGTGGCCCGACGCGGCGCACTCCTAACAGTAAGCATGACATGACAAGATTGGATGGCCTGGACACCGTAGATGATTGTGTTTGTACAATTGAACCAAAAAAAATGTTTGCATCATATCTAGGATAGGGATCCCTGAGTACCACGGTCAGGGGTACCCACTGTAAATGGCTAAGACTAATAACTAGAATAATTCCGTAGTCATGAGAGATTTCCCCAGCTACAGGCGATCCCGTTATCCCGGCCACCATTGTGGGACTTACAGCCTGCCGACGAGTAGGGCACAAGTCCCAACTCACTGATATATGGAAAGAACAATGTACTGCGTAATGAACCCAAGTCGCCTGGATAACCTGGATTAGCTACAGGGCTTGTGGCTGGAGGAACATCTCACTGCATATTGTGATAATCCTAGTTAGCTAATGTAGAAAGTCGTAGTCACTGATTGGCCGAGAACGATTGTATGGTATGGTTTTCAGTGCTCGATTATTGCAGGCTTGATCGCATGATTGTCACTCTTAACAATAAAGATCAGAGGCTAAGTTCGATTCAGGCGAAGGGTTACAACCCCGGTCCTTGTTTGGTTTAAGGGTTGTAACCTGGCTTCCGGAACAGTTCTAAGTCCTCTCTTCGTTTATTGTCTTATTGCATCCCACGTCATGCTTGTAAAGTTTTACCTTACCAACAGAGATTGGAGACGGAGTCCTATTCAGGTGAAGGGTTGCAACCTCGGTCCTTGTTTGGTTTAAGGGTTGTGACCTGGCTACTTGAATGGTTCCCTCGTACTCCATTATGACTGTTGCTATCTCTTTACTTTCAGTTATTTTAACTGCTTTAATACATTTTCTGATATGCTGGTTTTAGTTCTTAAGTAAAGCCTCCTTTGTGGCACTTGCTCTTTCTGGGATCTGACCCAGCTGGTTTTGTGTGGCCAGATTTCGGAGCTATCCCAGAGGATCAACCGACCTTCCAGCCCGATGGTGACCATCAGGCATGACCAGGGCAACGAGTGGGTTTATTTTTGCTCCCCCACTCTATTGTAAAAATTTTATTTTGAGACGTTTAGCCGGCGAGCACCTGTTAGCTCGTATTGCATACCTTATTATTGTCTGCCTACGGGCGGTAACATGATTGACAGATCCTAAGGTTGATCATGTATAACTAAACTCTTGCTAGTCCTCACATTTTGTAATGACTAGCTTCATGATCAGCTGAATATGTAATGTTTGGGACGCCTTATTATTGTATATTTGGTGATCTTACATCTTGTAACTTTACTTGCTTGCTTGAGATTGAGACAATTAGGCTTGTTATTGACCATAGGAGACTGATGGATTGTAGTTAAACCCTCATATATCTAGACAGCCGTGACCGTATAGTGGGATGGATTTTATTTCATTATACGTAGCTGGCTATGTATGCCTCCGCTCTTTAGTATTCTGGTTCTGGGGCGTTACAGTACGCCAAGGGGAGTACGCGTAAAGGAGCATGCGTAAATAAAGTACGCGTGAATGAGTACACGCGTAAATGAAGTACGCGTGAAGCTTGTACGCGTAAATGGAGTACACGTAAAAGAGTACGTGCAAAGCTTGTTTTATGCCAAGGCAGGGAAGGCTTTATTTTACGCGTAAAACAAATTCATGCTGACACGAATAAACGTGGGCGTAGAGCTTGATATTACGCGAGCACGTATAACATGGGCATAGGACTTGATATTACGCGAGCACGTATAACGTGGACGTAGAACTTGTCCAGAACTCCAAATTTCTATGAAAACTTCAATTTAAGCCAAAATGGGACGTCCATAGATCAAAATGGGGTAAAACGAAGTTCTCTACAACATGAAACATCCAAAACTTGAAAATAATAAGGTTTGATAGATCAAAACCCAAGAAATCTGAAATACAACAACTTAGATCTACAAGAAATAAACCATAGAAATCAAAAATGCTAAGTACTAAAGTGTCTTAGAATCTCGTGAGGAAGATAATGGAACAACAAAAATGGAGTTCCTCCATGAGCAAGTTGTACTTGCCTAAGCCTCTTTGTTGGTAGGTGGAGAGTGTTATGAAGAAGAAGGAGTAAATGAGAAAGTGAGAAAGTAATGAAGAGAGAGAAAGGATTGGTGGGTTTAAATGGAGATGGTGGTAGGTAGGGGGTTGGGTTCATGATGAACCACACTAAACCAAAACAAGCCAACCCAAACCGAACCCAAGTCAAAATAAACCAAAATAAACCAAGTCATGCAAGATTAGCCAGACAAGTCTGATTGCGGGTCGGAATTCTGTACACGTATATTGAAAATACATATAACGAAAAACGGAGGTGACAATTCAACCCACCTTAAAAGAATTTCGTCCTCGAAATTTAATCAAGAGGCTAGAGATGTCGAGCAAGCCATACTAATCACAGGCAAGTTATAACTAAGCAATCAATCCAGCAATCATTCATGTAAGTAATGAAGTTGAAGGTATAAGGCATAAGAAGACATTATACCTTACGAGTCAAGCAGGTCGGGATATCACGACCGGATATCATCATCACGCTCCCACGTTGACTCACCCAAAGAGTAATGATCCCAAGCAACACGGACTAACTTGATAGTCTTGTTCTTGAGTATCTTCTCTCTTTGGTCCAATATGGATACGGGTCTCTCCTCATACGAAAGGTTGGTACCAACAACCAATTCCGAATGATCAAGAACATGACTCGGATCCGGGATATACCGTCGCAATTGGGATACATGAAAGACATTATGTACCTCTCGCACTACTAAAATATGCTCTATTAGCGACGTAATTTAGCGACGGACTAAAATAACGTCGCTAACTATTGAATATAGCAACTCCTTTTGACTGACATCGCAAAACGTCGCTGAATAGCGACGTTCAGCGACAAGAGATAAATTACGTCGCTGAATAGCGACGTTTTGCGATGTGGCTTTAGCTATGTTGCTCCTTAGCGACGTTCAGCGACGTCTAAATCAGACGTCGCTAATGTTTTATTATATCCCGTTCAAAATTTCATTTCCCCCTTCTCTTTCTCCTAAAATTTTTCTAAAATTTTTCTCCTCCGACGAAGCTCTCCTCCAACGAAGCCCCCCTCTTCGCCGCCTCCCTCCTCCGACGAAGCCCCCCTCCTTGCCGCCTTCCAACTCCGACCGGGCCGCCCTCAGGTAAACCCTAACCCTAGCCCTAGCTATCTAGACACGATTTTAACACGATTTTAACCTCGTTTGGATACGAGTAGACACGTGTGTCACACACACACATACCTCTAGACACGTGTGTCTCACACACACACACACACACACACACACACACATACACACACACACACATACCCCCTAACCCTAGCCCTAGCTATATATATATGGTATGGTATATGTATACTGTGGTATGTATTGTTGTGAGTTGAGAGGTCGGGTTAGGCCTCCATAGCAGTATAGATTAGGGTAATTGGTAGTTGGTAATTGGTAGTTGAGTTCACTGTCACAGAGATTTCATTGGGTGATAGGCCATTGTCATAGGGAATGATTATGTTCAGAGGTTAGTTTAGGCCATAGGCTTGTGTTCGTTGAGTTTGGAGTAGTAGGCAGTGGTTAGAGGGTATTGAAGTGTCCAGTAGGTTTTGTGAGTGCTTGGGTTTAGGGGCTTTGCATTGTCCCATTTTGGCTTGAGCAGTAGGGGATCACTCCTACAGATCTTAGTCGTTGCAGCAGGCACATTTTGGCTTACTGCTGTAGCAGAGAGGCCACTTGGCAATGGCAGCTGCCTTGGCCCTCCCTGCAGAGCAGTGGCATCAGGATTAGCAGTTGACCACCTGGCCCCTTTAGCCATCTATCCTGTGTCGAGAGAGAGGGGCCACTCCTTGATTTTGAGAAGTCTGATACACTGTATCAGAGTGGGATCATAGAGTTTTTAAAGGATTATTGGTAGTTCAATATGTTTGGAGATTTGAGTCTTAGAGTTAGTGTTAGAGATTATAGGTATTGAATGTTGCATGTTAGTTAGGATGTTAGTTTCAGAGATGAGTGTATGGGTGTTTGGAGGAATTAGGATTGGTAAATTTAGAGTTAATAGTTTAGTTCAGAGTTTGTGGAGTGTGATGGATTGGAGACTGCTTATTTACAGCAGTAGAAGAGTCTGCTGTAGGGGGTGGGTTTTGGCCACCTCATTTGTGAGTGATGAGGAGTTTTAGCCTTGCCTGCAAAGGTAGTCAGAGAATTGGGGTCGAGCAAGGCCTTTGGCAATGGCAGTTGGCCTTTTGTCCATGGGCACATGTGAGTTAGTTAGTTAGCCTAAGTGTTAGAGTGTGTATCCTATAGGTATCCTAGAGTGTTAGTGATTAGGATATATAATGTTAGGATAGATACAGGCTTGTATGTTATTTATTAGGAGAAGTGTTGAGTGAGGGATATAAGTATGTTAGTTTTGTATCAGGTTGGGTCTTGGCTCTGGTATCAGAGGCTTTTGAGTTAAGTATAAGAGAGAGCTAGGGTGTCTAATGTATCATATTTTAGAGTGTGAGCAGGGGCTAATGCCCACTGCCCCTGGCAATGCAGCAGAGCATTGCACAGACCAGTGTGGCTTGGTGCAGTCGTTTGGCTTGCCAAAGTAGTTGGCCAGCACCAGGAAATAGGGTTATCAGTGTACTGTTAGTTCAGATGAAGTGGCCTATTAGCTCAGTTGGTTAGTGTATCCAAGTTAGTTTTGGGGTTTTAGTTTTGGTTCAGATTTTGGGGTTTTATATTAATTTTAGATACGTGTAGGAGCTTATGAAACGAATTTGCACCTATTGGATAATTGTGTGTCCATCTTTGCAGAATTATTTCCAAATAGATATGAATTACTACTTACGGAATCGTTCATGGATGTACAATCGTCGTCCTGATGATATGTGTGGTGTGCGGAATGAATACATAGCGGGAGTAGAACAGTTCCTGCAGTTTGCTAAGGCGTTCCCTCAGTACATGGACGGCACCAAAATTAAGATTCCGTATGTGAAATATCATAACGTGAAATATTATCTAGAAGTGGAAGTGATATATCATTTGTACTCGAGGGGTTTCACGCCTAATTACTATCAGTGGACCACACACGGAGAACTTGTGTCTTTAGCATCAGAGCCGGAGCCTTATGTTGAGCCGTATATGCATGCGGGACCTAATTTTGTTTCAGATAATCATGCATACGACGACGGGTGCGTGAACATGATTTTCGATGCTGCGGGGCCTAGTTTCGTTCATGATGCAGCTGAGGAGGCACCGAATGTCGATGCTGTAAAGTTCATGGAGTTGCTGGAGAATGCAAGGACTCCATTGTATCCTGGTTGTGAGGATCATTCACTGTTGGAGGTGGTTATAAGACTGTTGAGCATTAAGTCAGATTTTAACATGTCGCAAGAATGCTACAATCGAGTGTTGGAGTTGATTATAGAGATCTTGCCGGCAGGTGCTAAGTTACCTAAAGACTTCTATCAGTCTAAGAGGATGGTGAGATCGCTCTGGATGGGATACGAAAAATTTGATTCTTGTCGCAATGGGTGCATGCTGTACTACAAAGACGACAAGGACGCAGATGTGTGCAGATTTTGTGGTGCTGATCGCTATAAGACAACTAGTACAGAAAGGTCTACCGGTGCAAGAAGATCGACCGATTCAATGTACTACTTGCCTTTAATGCCGCGGTTGCAAAGATTATTTATTGTGAAAGAGACGGCCAAAAATATGAGTTGGCAAATGCGAGAACAGATTGAAGGAGTGTTGGATCACCCATCCGATGGAGAAGTGTCGAAGCACTTTGATCGAGTGTATCCTGATTTTGCTTCAGATCCGCGTAATGTCAGGTTACGGCTATCTTCTGACGGTTTTACTCCTTTTGGTCTTTCGGGATCCCAGTATTCGTGCTGGCCTGTGATTGTCACTCTGTATAACCTACCGCCTTGGATGTGCATGAAGACTCAGTACATGTTTCTAACCGTTATAATTCCTGGTCCGAACAATCCTAAGAGGAACATTAATGTGTACTTACAGCCTTTGATAGATGAATTGAATCAGTTATGGGAAGTAGGCGCTAACACGTACGATATTTTCATGAAGCAGAATTTTCAGATGAAGGGAACCCTTATGTGGACCATCAACGACTTTTCGTCCTATAGAATGTTATTCGGATGGAGCACTCATGGCCGTCTCTCATGTCCGTATTGTATGGACCGTACTAAGGCTTTCGGCTTGAAATACGGAGGAAAACCGTACTTCTTTGATTGTCATCGACAATTTCTGCCAAAAGATCATCCGTTCAGAAGGAACAAGAATGCATTCCGTGCCGGCGTTGTAGAGAAGGGTGATCCACCGCCAAGGTGGTACGGAGCCACGATATGGGAGGAGGTTAGAGATTTTCCAAGTGCTATCGAAGATCCTACAACTGGGTACAAGTGTGATGGATTTGGTAGAGATCATAACTGGACAAAGAGGAGCATATTCTGGGATCTGCCATATTAGAGTACCAATCTGATCAGACATAATCTTGATTTCATGCATATTGAGAAGAATGTGTTTGATAACATAATTAATACTGTGATGGACGTAAAGGGAAAAACAAAAGACAATCCCAAGGCCAGGTTGGACTTAGAAGAAATATACAAACGTCCTGCGTTGTATTTGATAGAGGAGAATGGAAAACAGTTCCTGCCGAAGTCAATTTTCTCACTGGACAAGGAGAATAAAGTGAGACTTTGTCGATGGATCCAGGGCCTAAAATTTTTAGACAGATATATGTCAAATCTGAGAAGATGTGTCGATCCGAAGAAAAACAAATTGACGGGTATGAAGAGCCACGATTGTCACGTATTCATAGAGAGGTTAATTCCGATTGTATTTCGAGAATTCTTACCGCAGACAGTTTGGGATCCATTGACGGAGCTTAGCATATTCTTCTGGAATCTTTGTTCTAAGAAATTGCTCGTTGATCATCAAGAAAAGCAAGAGAAGGACATTGCGGTAACACTGTGCAAGCTAGAGAGGGTGTTTCCTCCTGGATTTTTCGACTCTATGGAGCATTTGCTGATTCATCTATCCTATGAGGCATATGTTGGTGGACCCGTCGAATATCGGTGGATGTACCCGTTCGAGCGATATTTGAATCACCTAAAAAGAAAGGTGAAAAATAAGGCACGGGTCGAGGGTTCTATTTGTGAAGCCTATGTTTTCGAGAAGATTATAAACTTTTGTTCGATGTATTTCAAGCCTCATGTTGCAACTAATAGAACGAGAGCTTCCAGAAACGATAACGGAGATCATGAATGTAATGATACAATACTGAAGGTATTCAATGCTCCAGGAAAGCCATCGGGTAAAATGAAGAAGAGATATCTGAACGATGATGAGCTAAGGACTGCTCAGGTGTATGTATTACTCAACTGCGACGATGATGAAGTAGAGAAGCTGGAGGGGTAAGTAATTAATACATCTATATTATTTTAATAGTGCTGATTATTATACTATTACATTAATTGAACGATGTTGTTTTCAACATATTTAATGATGATGTGAGGTCAGGTAGGCCACACATAACAGAAGAAGAACTAGAACAAGAAATGAGATATTATTTTCCATCATGGTTGAGTGCATATGTAAGACTTGAGAACTCTGTAATAACATTTCTGTATATGCACTTGAGAATGAGCTTAATTTATTTTTTCGTGGTATTTAGGTCGATCGTCCATACGCAAGACTTGAGAATGAGTCTATTAGAACGCTAGCCAAGGGATCAATTTATGTTGTAAAAATATGGCCAAGCTACTGTGTTAATGAGTTTAGGTTCAAGTCAACAACTTGTCCGATCAGAGACAACTTTGTGGATCTCGATTCCACCAAAAGCAGCTGTTTGTGTATCATATCTTCGAACTATAAAGATGTTGATACGGGCAACGATTTCTATGGCATCCTACGGGAGATTATGGAGCTGACATATAGTTATGGAATAGAGCCTGCTAAGATTGTGTTATTCAGGTGTGATTGGTCCGATCCGATTGAAGGTCAAGGTTGGAAAGTAGACAAGTACGGTCTTGTGGATATAAACTATTGGCGTCGATATCAAGCCTATGAACCATTTGTCCTATCAAGTCAGGCTCAGCTCGTGTACTGCACAAGTTATCCTAAACGGGGAACAACAAGGTCGGACTGGTGGACAGTATGCAAGACCAAAGCTAGAAATACCTTTAAGGTTGACGATATAGCTTATCAAGAGGATGAACTACCTCTTTTAACAAATATTATAAAAGTGGACACGACGAAAGTTCCTCATTACACATCTAATTGTGTAAAAGAAGTAGAATTATCTGAAGAGGAAGATGCAGATGAAAGTGAAGATGCAGAGGTCAGGTAGCCAAGAAGAAGAAGAAGATGATGAGCTAAATTAAATAGATGAATTTTCAGAAGAGGATTAAATCTGTACGTTTGTTTTATCATCATATTCGACACTTTAGTGACACTTTTATCATATAAATCTGTGACACTTTAGTGACACTTTTATCGATGACTATGATATTTTTCATAAATCTGTGATGTCTATCATATAAATATATTTATTTGTTTTATTGTCATATGTTATTATCAGGTATGACTAGACCAGTAGGACGATGCAGAGGATATTATATTAGGCAGTCCCGTCTGCCTCGGGCTGGGGATGCAGATTCTGTACCCTTATCCTCATCTCCGAGTAAGCCAGTGTACCGTTCTGTTCTCGATCCATTACCGGGACAGGGCAGTTCCAGCAGGTTGGCGACTCCTCCCTCATCGTCCAGCATTCCTGATCCCGCGTCCAGCATTCCTTCCGCGTCCAGCATTCCTCCTGCCGACGGCTCCATGGGGAGGGCCGACATCGAGCATATGGAGGACGGCGATCAGACTGATCCTGCCCAGGTATGAGGTGAGAGCGACCCTCCATGCGCTCTCCCGGACGAGACGTGTATGGAGATTTGGACGGACGGGCCTACGAAGTAAGTTAATTAGTTAATATATATTTCTCAAATGATTATATGTACATATATATTCATGAAATTTATTATTGTATAGATATCGGCCTCCTGCAGTACAGAGACAGCTGGGGTTATTTCTGAGGCAGAACTATGGTGGGCCTTGGATTAACTACTCGGATGCTCCCGCAGATAGGAAGGCCTTTTGGTTGGCCCACTTCAAGGTAAAAAAATTATTTATTTTTAAATTTTAATAATCATTTGTGTATATTATACAACTTTTCTATTTTACTTTTTGTAGAGGACCTACTTCTATCCACCACACCGGGCGGCGAAGATCGAGGCCCAATTTTCTGCCGTCGCAGGCAAGCTCATCTGTGATGCGATCCACGACCAGAAGTCTCATGATCGCTCCGGAAAGCCGATCCATGGATGGATCACGTCAGAGCAGTGGACTGCGATGAAGGCTAGATTCGGCGAGGCCAGGTACCAGGAGCGGTCTGACAAGGACAAGGTGGCACGGTCGAGCGCCAGTGAGTGGTGTGGTGGCTCCATTCCGATGACGGAGCATTTTCGTCGTCTGGTACGTTTCCTATGACGGACATCATTTTATATATAGTTGGATAGAATGTTTAATACTAATAATAGATAATATATTTTAACAGGTAAAAAAGGGTGAGGACCCTAACATGGTGATCGTCTTCCTGGTCATCCATCGGAGGGCTAGGGAGTTCATTGACGAGAGGGCGACGCAGGCATATGTACGTTCTATTCTTTATATTAATTTACTATTTAGAGAACTGGAAAATAGATATCAATGTAGACTTTAGCAAACACTTAGACGTTAGCAAACATTGTTCTAGGCCGAGTTTCTTCGGCTACAAGAGGAGGCGGCTGCTGCTGCTAGTGTGCCAGCAGAGGGAGGGGCTGGTACTTCCTCCCAGCCACCTACAGCTCCATCGTAGGACGACCTCTGGATGACCGCCGTTAGTGGTCTTCAGAAGGGTACGTACTACGGTACGGGATCCTATGGCACCTATTTGGCTTCAGAGTCATCCCGGGCCCCCTCTGTCAGTGCGCAGTCTCCAGCTTCTCAGGCGTCATCACGAGCTCAGGATATTGGTCGTCAGATCGACGAGCTGCGTCACGAGTTGCAGTAGCAAATTTCTGATCACCAAACCGCAGAACGACGATCCGACGATCCGATGATCTCCGGATGATTTGATGCGGTCGAGCGCAGTATACAGGAGCTGATGAGTCTGCAGTAGGCTACAACTGCCAGCTTGCACATGCTCACCGAGTCTATGCAGCACACAGAGCGTAGACAGGTCGAGCTGGAGGGATCACAGAGGACCATGTCTGTCTCACTCACTCAGGTACAAACTTCGATTGAGGAGAGTACTCAAAGGATGGTGAGTACCCTTGCTGCGCATGGTGAGCGACTGCGAGAGCTGGAGCAGATACGTCCTTCCGGTCCATCGATGGCGCTGACTCCAGACATTGTACTGCCTCCTACTGCCCCTACGGTGCAGCTCACACAGGAGCAGTATGAGTACATGCTATCTCAGATGTGCGGCAGGGGTCCTCAGTGATCCAGTAGATTTTTTTATCATCTTTGTATGTATTGGCCCTGTGGGCCCATTGACCGTTCTGTACACTGATTTTTATTCTTATTTGCCCTCCATTGTGGACATGTATGTTTGTTGGACATGTATGTTTGTTGGACATGTATGTTTGTGATATTTACTTTGTTGGTATTTTTATTGAGTACATGTATGATATTTACTTGGACATGTATGTTTGTGATATCTGCGAAGGGATGACAAATATACCTACGTTGGGTTATAAGCGATGATCTGTACTACAAAGATGACAAGGACGCAGATGTGTGCAAATTTTGTGGTATTGATCGCTATAAGACAACTAGTACAGGAAGGTCTACCGGTGCAAGAAGATCGACCGATTCAATGCACTACTTGCCTTTAACGCCGCGGTTGCAAAGATTATTTATGGTGAAAGAGACGGCCGAAAATATGAGTTGGCACATGTGAGAACAGATTGAAGGAGTGTTGGATCACCCATCCGATGGAGAAGCATCGAAGCACTTTGATCGAGTGTATCCTGATTTTGCTTCAGATCCGCGTAATGTCAGGTTGCGGCTATCTTCTGACGGTTTTACTCTTTTTGGTCTTTCGGGATCCCAGTATTCGTGCTGGCCTGTGATTGTCACTCCGTATAACCTTCTGCCTTGGATGTGCATGAAGACTCAGTACATGTTTCTAACCGTTATAATTCCTGGTCCGAACAATCCTAGGAGGAACATTGATGTGTACTTACAGCCTTTGATAGATGAGTTAAATCAGTTATGGAAAGTAGGCGCTAACACGTACGATGTTTCCAGGAAGCAGAATTTTCAGATAAAGGCAACCCTTATATGGACCATCAACGACTTTTCGGCCTATAGAATGTTATCCGGATGGAGCACTCATGGCCGTCTCTCATGTTCGTATTGCATGGACCGTACTAAGGCTTTCGGCTTGAAACACGGAGGAAAATCGTGCTTCTTTGATTGTCATCGGCAATTTCTGCCAAAAGATCATCCGTTTAGAAGGAACAGGAATGCATTCCGTACTGGTGTTGTAGAGAAGGGTAATCCACCGCCAAGGTGGTGCGGAGCCACGATATAGGAGAAGGTTAGAGATTTTCTAAGTGCTATCGAAGATCCTACAACTGGGTACAAGTGCGATGGATTTGGTAGAGATCATAACTAGACAAAGAGGAGCATATTCTGAGATCTGCCATATTAGAGTATCAAATATAACTAGGTAAAAAATAAGGCACGGGTCGAGGGTTCTATTTGTGAAGCCTATGTTTTCGAGGAGATTATAAACTTTTGTTCGATGTATTTCAAGCCTCATGTTGCAACTAATAGAACGAGAGCTTCCAGAAACGACGACGGAGATCATGAATGTAATGATACAATACTGAAGGTATTCAATGCTCCAGGAAAGCCATCAGGTAAAATAAAGAAGAGATATCTGAACGATGATGAGCTAAGGGCTGCTCAGGTGTATGTATTACTCAACTGCGACGATGATGAAGTAGAGAAGCTGGAGGGGTAAGTAATTAATACGCCTACATTATTTTAATAGTGCTGATTATTATACTATTACATTAATTGAACGATGTTGTTTTCAGCATATTTAATGATGATGTGAGGTCAGGTAGGCTACACATAACAGAAGAAGAACTAGAACAAGAAATGAGGCATTATTTTCCATCATGATTGAGTGCATATGTAAGACTTGAGAACTCTGTAATTACCTTTCTGTATATGCACTTGAGAATGAGCTTAATTTATTTTTTTGTGGTATTTAGGTCGATCGTCCATACGCAAGACCTGAGAATGAGTCTATTAGAATGCTAGCCAATGGATCAATTTATGCTGCAAAAATATGGCCAAGCTACTGTGTTAATAATTTTAGGTTCAAGTCAACAACTTGTCCGATCAGAGACAACTTTGTGGATCTCGATTCCACCAAAAGCAGCTGTTTGTGTATCATATCTTCGAACTACAAAGATGTTGATGCGGGCAACGATTTCTATAGCGTCCTACGGGGGATTGTGGAGCTGACATATAGTTATAGAATAGAGCCTGCTAAGATTGTGTTATTCAGGTGTGATTGGTTCGATCCAATTGAAGGTCAAGGTTGGAAAGTAGACAAGCACGGTCTTGTGGATATAAACTATTGGCATCGATATCAAGCCTATGAACCATGCATTTGTCCTATCAAGTCAGGCTCAGCTCGTGTACTACACAAGTTATCCTAAACGGGGAACAACAAGGTCGGACTGGTGGGCAGTATGCAAGACCAAAGCTAGAAATACCTTTAAGGTTGACGATATAGCTTATCAAGAGGATGAACTACCTCTTGTGACAAATATTATAGCAGTGGACACGACGAAAGTTCCTTATTACATATATAATTGTGTAGAAGAAGTAGAATTATCTGAAGAGGAAGATGCAGATGAAAGTGAAGATACAGAGGTCAGGTAGGCCAAGAAGAAGAAGAAGAACATGAGATAAACGAACTAGATGAATTTTCAGAAGAGGATAAAATCTGTACGTTTGTTTTATCATCATATTCGACTCTTTAGTGACACTTTTATCATATAAATCTGTGACACTTTAGTGACACTTTTATCGATGACTATGATATTTTTTATAAATCTGTGATGTCTATCATATAAATATATTTATTTGTTTTATTATCATATGTTATTATCAGGTATGACTAGACCAATAGGACGACGCGGAGGATATTATATTAGGCAGTCCTGTCTGCCTCGGGCTGGAGATGCAGATTTTGTACCCTCATCCTCATCTCCGAGTACGCCAGTGTACCGTTCTGTTCCCGGTCCATTATCGGGATAGGGCAGTTCCAGCAGGTTGGCGACTCCTCCCTTGTCGTCCAGCATTCCTGATCCTGCGTCCAGCATTCCTCCCGCGTCCAGCATTCCTTCTGCCGACGGCTCCATGGGGAGAGCCGACACAGAGCATATGGTGGACGGCGATCAGACTGATCCTGCCCAGGCAGGAGGTGAGAGCGACCCTCCATGCGCTCCCTCGGACGAGACGCGTATGGAGATTTGGACGGACGGGCCTACGAAGTAAGTTAATTAGTTAATATATATTTTTCAAATGATTATATGTACATATATATTCATGAAATTTATTATTGTATAGATATCGGCCTCCTGTAGTACAGAGACAGCTGGAGTTATTTCTGAGGCAGAACTATGGTGGGCCTTGGATTAACTACTCGGATGCTCCCGCAAATATGAAGGCCTTTTGGTTGGCCCATTTCATGGTAAAAAATTATTTATTTTTAAATTTTAATAATCATTTGTGTATATTATACAACTTTTCTATTTTACTTTTTGTAGAGGACCTACTTCTATCCACCACACCGGGCGACGAAGATCGAGGCCCAATTTTCTGCCATCGCAGGCAAGCTCATCCGTGATGCGATCTACGACCAGAAGTCTCGTGATCGCTCCGGAAAGCTGATCCATGGATGGATCACGCCAGAGTAGTGGACTGCGATGAAGGCTAGATTCGACGAGGCCAGGTACCAGGAGCGGTCTGACAAGGACAATGTGGCACGATCGAGCGCCAGTAAGTGGTGTGGTGGCTCCATTCCAATGACGGAGCATTTTTGTCGTCTTGTACGTTTTCTATGACGGACATCATTTTATATATAGTTGGATAGAATGTTTAATACTAATAATAGATAATATATTTTAACAGGTAAAAAATGGTGAGGACCCCAACATGGTGACCGTCTTCCTGGTCACACATCGGAGGGCTGGGGAGTTCATTGACGAGAGGGCGACGCAGGCATATGTACGTTCTATTCTTTATATTAATTTACTATTTAAAAAATAGGAAAATAAATATCAATGTAGACTTTAGCAAATACTTAGACGTTAGCAAATATTGTTCTAGATCGAGTTTCTTCGGCTACAAGAGGAGGCGGCTGCTGCTGCTAGTGCGCCAGCAGAGGGAGGGGCTGGTACTTCCTTCCAGCCGCCTACAGCTCCATCGCAGGATGACCTCTGGATGACCGCCGTTGGTGGTCTTCAGAAGGGTACGTACTATAGTACGAGATCCTATGGCGCCTATTTGGCTTCAGAGTCATCCCAGGCCCCCTCTGTCAGTGTGCAGTCTCCAGCTTCGCAGGCGTCATCACGAGCTCAAGATATTGGTCGTCAGATCGACGAGCTGCGTCGTGAGTTACAGCAGCAGATTTCTGATCACCATACCGTAGAGCGACGATCCGACGATCCGATGATCACCGAATGATTTGATGCGGTCGAGCACAGTTTACAGGAGCTGATGAGTCTGCAGTAGGCTACAGCTGCCAGCTTGCACACGCTCACCGAGTCTATGCAGCGTACAGAGCATAGACAGGTCGAGCTGGAGGGATCGCAGAGGACCATGTCTGCCTCATTCACTCAGGTACAAACTTTGATTGAGGAGAGTACTCAGAGGATGGTGAGTACCCTTGCTGTGCATGGTGAGCGACTGCGAGAGCTGGAGCAGATACGTCCTTCCAATCCATCGATGGTGCTGACTCCAGACATTGTACTGCCTCCTACTGCCCCTACGGTGTAGCTCACACAGGAGCAGTATGAGTATATGCTATCTCAGATGCACGGCAGGGGTCCTCAGTGATCCAGTAGATTTTTTATCATCTTTGTATGTATTGGCCTTGTGGGCCCATTGACCGTTCTGTACACTGATTTTCATTCTTATTTGCCCTCCATTATGGACATATATGTTTGTTGGACATGTATGTTTGTGATATTTACTTTGTTGGTATTTTCATTGAGTACATGTATGATATTTACTTGGACATGTATGTTTGTGATATCTGCGACGGAGATGACAAATATACCTACGCTGGGTTATAAGCGATGATCTGATATACAAAGGAGGTGCTGCCCAATTTTTAAAAAATATATTTGGTATTTTTGTGATGATATGTGTCTGTGTAAACACAGACACACAGCATAACAAAAATACCAAACATATTTTTTTAAAAAAAATTTATAATATCTGCGACGTTCTGCGATGTATAGCGACGTATCCAGACGTCGCTAATTAGCGTCGTCACGTCGCTATCCGTCGCAATCCGTTGCTCAGTAGCTGACGTGGCTGAGAGTTGACGTCGCTAATTCGGTCGTTGTACGTCGCAACCCTGCTGACGTGGCAGGCATGCCATGTCATCACATAAAAAGAAATAACGTCGCTACGTAGTCGCACTACGTCGCTAATTTGGCGACATTCAAATTCGTCGCCCTCCATCACTAATTTTGCGACGACCCAGCAATATTGGGGTGACGTCGCAAACAACGACGGAGGGCGACGAATTTGTCATCTGCGACTAGCTTTTTTGCGACCTTCATTTTTCGTCGCTAAAGTCATCGCTAATTACGTTTAGCGACGTATTTTTCTTAATTAGTGACGTATCTGGACATCGCTAATTTGCCTTATTTTGGTAGTGTCGTAACGACGGCGGAAGAGCGAGACGATAGGAAACATCACCTACCCGCTCCAAAATATCGAACGGCCATATATACCTAGGACTAAGCTTTCCCCGCACGCCGAATCGAATGACGCCACGGGTAGGCGAGATCCTAAGGAATACGTGGTCGCCGAAAGAAAATTCAGGGGACGTCGATGAGAATCGGTCCAATGACGCTGGCGATCTTGTACAACTCGAAGATGATCTCTGACTTGTCTGACCACCTCAATAGTCTGCGTTACCATCTCTGGTCCAAGCATTTGCCTCTCACCGATATCATCCCAAGCTAAAGAAGATCTGCACTTCCTTCCGTACAAGGCTTCAAAGGGTGACATCTGGATACTGGCCTGAAAACTGTTGTTATAGAAGAACTCTACGAGATGCCGGTAATTTTCCCACGAACCACCGAAGTCGAGTGTACATGACTGTAGCATTTCCTCAAGAGTCTGGATCGTGCGTTCTGACTGACCATCTGTCTGCGGATGATAAGCTGAACTGAACTTGAGACAAGTCCCCAAACTTTTTTGAAGACTCTGCCAAGAGTACGATGTGAATCTTGAATTTCTATCGGATACAATACTAACTGGTACTCCATGCAACTTGACTATCTGCCTGAGGTATATTTCTGCTAGCTGATCCGTTGACTGGCCAATTCTGAAAGGAAAAAAATGAGCTACCTTGGTGAGTCTGTCAACTATAACCCAGATAGCATCTCTTCCAGCTGGGGATTTAGGTAATCCAGTTACAAAATCTGTAGTAATGTGCTCCCATTTCCATTCTGGGATCGATAAATGTTGAAAAAGTCCAGCTGGTCTCTGATGTTTGGCTTTAACTTGCTGACAAACCAAACAACGAGAGACAAACCGGGCTATCTTCCTCTTTATGCCATTCCACCAAAAATGCTGCCGGATATCACGATACATCTTCGTACCGCCCGGATGAATCGAATACTGAGAACTGTGAGCTTCTGCCATGATCTTCTGTCTGATATCACCACTAGGTACACAAAGACGCCTCCCATGCCGAAGTGTACCGTCCTCATGGACACATAACTCTGGTCTTCGTCCTGCTATACATTATGCCCTAAGCCTCTGAAGCTTAGAATCTGATGACTGAGCTAACTTGATCCTCTTAACTATACTGGACCGAACCTGCATACTGGCCATCAATGCCATACTGGTAGGAAGGACAACTTCTATACCCATCTTCTGAAGATCTGATAACAACTCTGGTTGTGCTGTCAGAAAATAAACTCTGGCTCTTCTGCTCAGTGCATCTGCAACAACGTTGGCCTTCCCAGGATGATACTACAGGTTGATGTCATAATCGATAAGTAGCTCTAGCCATCTCCTCTGACGCATGTTAAGATCCTTCTGGGTAAACACATACTTCAGGCTCTTGTGGTCGGTGAAAATCTTCACCCGATATCCATACAAGTAATGCCTCCACAGCTTAAGTGCAAACACTACTGCTGCCTACTCCAAGTCGGGGGTTGGATAGTTCCTCTCATGATCACGAAGTTGACGTGATGCATAAGCTATTACCTTTCATGCTGCATCAAAACACATCCTATACCTCTACCTAAAGCATCACAATACACGGAGAATCCTTCGGTCCCATCTGGAAGCGTGAGAATGGGTGCCGTCATCAAGCCTCGCTTCAACTTCTCAAAAGAATCCTGATATTCTGCTGTCCAAGCAAACTGTACATCCTTGCGGGTCAACTGGGTCATAGGTGCTGAAATCCGTGCAAAGTCTGAAACAAATCGCCGGTAGTAGCGGACCAAGCCAAGAAAACTGCGAACTTCTGCAACTGTGCTGGGTACCAGCCACGTCTCAATAGCCACGATCTTCTGGAGATCTAGTTCCACTCTACCTCTGGTGATGATATAACCCAAGTATGAAATACGATCGAGCCAGAACTCGCATTTACTGATCTTCGCATACAACTGGTGCTCTCTGAGAATCTGAAGAACTACACGAAGATGCTGCTCATGCTTCGCTTCACTCTTGCTGTAGACCAGGATGTCGTCTATGAACACAATCACGAAATAATCCAAATAAGGCATGAAGATGCGATTCATGAGGTCCATGAATACAGCCGGCGTATTGGTTGCTCCAAAGGGCATAACAAGGAACTCCCAATGCCCATACCTGGATCTAAATGTCGTCTTCGGGATGTCTTACTCTCTGACTCTGATCTGGTGGTATCCTGACCGCAAGTCAATCTTCGAAAATACGGACGCCCCTTGGAGTTGATTAAACAAGTCATCTATCCTCGGGAGAGGATATCTGTTCTTGATTGTCACTGAGTTCAAGGTACGATAGTCAACACATAATCTGGACAACCATCCTTCTTTTTCATAAGAAGCATCGGGGCTCCCCAAGGCGATCCACTAGCACGGATGAATCCCTTGGTCCTGAGTTCTTCAATCATCTTGTACAAAATCTCCAATTCTGACGGTGCCATCCGGTAGACTCTCTCTGACACTGGTGCTGTTCCGGGGATCAAGTCTATGGTAAACTCGATCTCTCTTTCTGGTAGCATACCTGGAAGCTCTTGGGGGAAAACATCGGGAAGCACTTCTACAACCCTGGGAAATCGAACTACCGCTGCCACTGCCATCCAAAACACTGGAGGAGAATGTTCTATTCCGCCTCGAAAAAAAGAAAACTTTGGCTCACCATGAATACTAAAAATAATCTTGCCGATATGGCAATCTATTCTACCATGTTGGTTCCTCAACCAATCCATTCCTAGGACAACATCATACTCGGCCATCGGAAATTCTATCAACCTAGCGGGAAACTCTCTACCGCTAACTATGATCCGACACGAAGAAAAGACTCTATCTACACCCATAAGACCGTTACCAGTAAGTATATTGAGCCTCACTGATAAGGACTCGGGCTCCAGTCCTATCCGTGTTGTGAATCGTACAGACATGAATGAATACGATGCTCCCGAATCAAATAATACTGATGCAGAAAAAGAGTTGACAAGAATGGTACCTGCCACCACCTCACCTAAAGCTAACTCTTCTTCTATCGTCAGAGCCATAGCCTGACCTTGTCCTCTTGGTGTTGGTCCACTCTGCTGGAAACCTCTCTGCCTGTTCTGGTTCTGAGCTTGGGCCTGGGCATACTGCTGTGGCCTTTGCTACTGGAAAGCTTGGGCCTGAGGCGGCATTGGTCTCGGAGGCTGGTACCATTGCTGCACTGGTGCTGGACCCCCAACCGATGGACTGGTTAGGTTCGATGACGATGAACTGGCCCTATACGTGTTTGCCATTAAAATTGTTTTGATTGAAATCTTAATACAAACAGAACAGTGATACAATATAGGACTTAGATGTAGTCCTAGGAGTACACTTTTGTTTAAGCTGGGTCCTTAGTGCCAATGGAGCGAGTGGTAATACGTTGACTCCGTTGACCGGCTGACGACGGTTATCGGTTCTCTGAAGGTGTTGATTGCTCTGGATGCTGGAGCTTGCTGAGAGGAGGAAGACGTTGAGTGTCTAGAACTGCCTCTCGGTGATTCTCTGTTGTCGATTCTCTCTGTGTTGTGAGTCTTCTGTTCTGAGTCTCTGTGTGTGTGTGAAGGAGATGATCCTTCTATTTATAGTTTTGCAGGCTGGCTGCTCATGCGCGCATACAGGATACGCCGGTGTGGGGATGCCACGTGGAGGTTGCTGATGGAGGCGCACGGATGCTGCGCCCTGATCGAGGGGGAGAACTTTTCATACTGCTGTTGTGAGCCGGCACGTAGCAGAGAGAAGATCTTTCCGTTGCTGAAATCTTGGATGAGTTGAGTCAAAAGACACGTGTCGTCGACTCATGGTTCGAAGATCTCGAATTTGGTGGAGAGAAGTGATCTGGTGAGCTGCGCCTTGGATTGGGCGCAGGAGGAGGTTGCGGCTCATAACCTTTAGGAGTTACAAACCATTTGGGGCGCATGGCTTTTGAGGCGCATGCAGGCGACTTTCCTTCTGTCTTTCGGGATCAGAGAGCAGTCTGAGGCGCATGGCTTTTGAGGCGCATACTGATTTGGACGCATGGCCGTAGAGGCGCATGCTGATGGTGGAGTGGCCACGTGGCAGTAGCCGTCGAAATAAAGTCATGATGATGCTGACGTTGCCGACGCTTCGTTTTCTGAATAAAGCTGTCAACTGTTCAGACTTTGGGAGGCAGTGCTGCCAACTCTGTCAGTTCAGCATTTAATGTTGGTGACGTTCGATGGACAGCTGAGTGGGCGCGTCGGTTGGCGTTCCACTCGGTATGGAGATGTGTGAGGGCGCACCCTCTGTAATACGCCGAGTACTGTAGGGAGCGTCTGTGTGATGCGCCTGATGCCGAAGGGCGCGTCCGTGTGATGCGCTGTCTGGCTGGCTCATCGGACATGTCTTTTAATGATGCGGCTGTCTCGCTCTTCGAGTGCTATAAATAGCCGTTTGGCTGAATTCGAGGCGTCCGGTTCATCCATTTAATGTAAATTCATTATACGGAATTCGGAGGGTCATCCACTTGGCGCGTGGGTTTGATCTGCCCGGCCTATAAATAGTGGCATGGAGAGAAGATTTGCTTCTCATTCCCTCACGTACTTCCAACATGAACTTGAACATGCGGGTGCATTCTATTGACGAAGTGCTCCCGAGGGTGAAGATGAGACGCTGTGTTGTCTTCGATGCTCTTGAAGGTGACTGATACATCCAAAAGACGGAGTCGAGGGCTTCCGAGGCAGGCGGAAGGTGCCTGTTGCATCCAAAGATAGGGATGCTCGGGCCTTGTCCCCGTTATTCCGGAAGAGCCGTAGATCGGAATGGCGGTGCTAGGCTCTCTCTTCCTTCAAAGTGGGGTTTTCCCACTTTGATCGTGTTGAAAGCTGCTCCTTTAGCCGCGGTTTCGATCACGGTCTTCCTTCGGCTTTGGAGGCTCTTTCGAAGCCTCCCTGGCCTCAGCATTTGCGGTGCTCTTCTCTTCCTTGGTTCCAGCCAGAGGGTTAGATGCTTTGCTTGGCGAAGCACTTATCAGGTGAGCCTGGCTGGAAGAGCGGCACATAACTGGGCTCTGCTCGGCCAGGTGAGCCTGGCTGGAAGAATTTGGCTGAAGGGATGCACATAGCTGGGCTGCTGAAGGGATGCACACAACTGAGCTGGATGCACATGACTGAGCTGCTGAAGATATGGTGGGATGCGCCTGGTTGGAGGCGCATGATGTCTGCTGCGCCTGACTGACAGCGCATGGTGACTGGCAGCGCATGATGACTGCTGCGCCTAACTGGAGGCGCATGGTGGCCGCTGGCTGTAGACTTAGGATCTTTCCTTTGTAGAAATTCTCCTTTGTACAACCTTTTCTAGACATGTAATAGACTTTTATATATAAATAAAAAGTCCTTCTTCAAATGTCCATGGTTATTGACTTTGCTGTGAAGTGTTCTGTGCGAGTCCTGGCGTATGTAGTGTCTGGCGCATGGTCTTTCTGGTTGTGAAATTCCATGCTTCTACAAGACCCCCTTCAAAGTTTTCAAAACTTTTGAATAAGTTTTGGAATACTTTGAATAAGAAGCATGGAGTTCAGGGAGCATAATTTCTGGGCGCATGCCTGTTCGGGCGCATGCTCTTCTCAGTTAATGATGATGGTGCTTCGGTAACCGAAAAGATTAATGATGATCTTTTAGTTTTATTTGCTGCTATCCCTGCACAGAACCCGAGGCGACGGCTGAGATCACACGTCATCTGTTCACGCGTACGACCAAGCCCTATAAATAGATAAGAGTTGGAGAGAGAAAGGGTTCTTCTTCTCTGTGCCTCTGCTTCTTTAGAGTTTCTTCTTCAAAACCCTAACTTCTCCTTCCTCGAGAGAATGGCTCCCAAGACTCCTCGCGGTGCTGCCGGCAAGGGGAAGGAGAAAGCGAAGGAGTCTGTCGATGAGGATGTACCTATCACTCTTGCGCCTCTTGCCGACGTTCGTCCTGAGGTGACAGGTGGGTTTCGTCTCTGCTTTGGGCCCTGTGCCCTAACTGCCGACGCGTATAGACTTCGATCTTTTGATGATACGCCGAGGTTCTATCCTGCCGACGTGCATAGGTTTATACCTTTATCATGCACCGAGGTTTTAATGGCTGACGCGCATGGGTTTTATTCCCTGAAGATGCGCCGAAGCCTTTGCTGACGCGCATGGGCTCACGCTCTGATAATGCGCCGAAGCTCCAATGCCAACGCGCATGGGCTTACGCCCTGATGATGTGCCGAGACATGCTGACGCGCATGGGCCTATGCCCTGATGATGCGCCGAAGCAGATGCGCATGGGTTCATACTCTGGCAATGCGCCAGTCTGCTTGACATATTTTGTCTTTTTGCCTGACTTCCACTTTTGTCGTGCCAGTGTCGATGACGATCCCTTTGTTGAATGAGGTCCTCCTGGACGCTTCTCTTTGTCAGATGGGAGTTGATTTTGATGAGGCGGTGATCAACCCTACAAAGGATGCTATCCTTCGGGACCAACCTCGTGAGAGGATGCTACAAATCCAGGTCCAATTGCCGCTTTTCCTCCAGAGTATGATGGAGAGCGGTAAACTGAAGTCTGCTGATTCTGAAGGTGTGACTTTCTTAAAGCCTGCCTTTCTGTTTGGCGACCGATTAGTCTCTTCTGAAGCGAAGATATTGAAGATCAGAGAACAGATGTTATCTGGAACCGTACTTGCCAAGCCGATTTGCTCGTCAATTTGGCTACACTCAGCTAATGCTGCGGAATCCCAGTAGCAGTCTAGGCTTCATCGGGAGTTTGCTGGATGGAGCCCGGGGCTGGCAGTATTATAACGCTGGATGCACTAGCGTTAAGTTTACCACACCAGTTCGCAATCCTCGGCCGCCGATCTTATATCCGGCCGCCAAGCTGTATTGCACTATGAATACTATGTCTCCTGGTTATGACAGGGAGACTAGTTTCATCATTGGAACCCAGTTGGAGGCAACAACGAATATGTTGGTGGCAGCTCGGTCATATCGTCCGCCAGAATTGGCGAGATATCGGGCTGCTGCTGTGGCACCAGTGAGAGACCCGTCTGTCGGGAAAAGGCGGGCTGACCCAGAAGCTGGTTCTTCTGTACCGAAAAGGTCGAGAAGGACGTCGACCCCGAAGATTACGGAAGCGCCACTTGTAACGCCAACGGGATCGGCTCCCGCTGAGGTAAGGAGTGCTTCATAATTCCAATTTTTTATGTCATTGTGGCGACTTATGTTCTTCTTCTTGTAGGGATTGAAGAAGAAGTCTCGTGCTTCGAAACCGGGCACCAGTAAGCCGAAGGAGGTGGCAGGCTCTTCTGAGGAGCGCATTCCACCAATGATGATGTCTCCTGTGGAGGAGGGTCCCGAAGATGTTCCCGCGGAGGTTTTAGTATCTCCTGACTTTGAAGTCGCAATAACTTCTGGGATAGTACCATCTGCCGTGGAGGCCTTCGACGCTGAGGGTCCTACAGACTCGAGGCATCCTGATGATGAAGTGGATTGGAGTTCATCGCCTTCTGGTGACGTCCCTCCAGCGTTGCAAGGGTCCGTTGCGGGGGCAGCAGAAGCAGTAAGGATAGAGGAGAGGGTTGATTCCCCTCCTGGTCATGATGAAGGGAGGTCGGCTAAATCATTGCCAAATCCTTCCTTGGCTTCAACCATGGACATAGAGATGGCTACTGATCAGGCGGTAGCGACAGATTCTGTCCCTGTAGAGGGACTTGAGAAGAATGAGACCCTTCTGCCGGTCTTGTCTCCTGGGGCTGGCCAGGAGATAAATGTTGATCTCCCCGTTTTGCCGGGGGAGGTAGCTGATGCTGATAGAACGTCGGAGGTAGAAGAGGTGGCCGTTGACGTCGGTGATTTCTCCGGGCTTGAGAAGGGTAAGGGTGTGGAACCCTCTGTTGCTCCTTCCACTTGGGTACTATCACGACGCATGTGCCGGCTCCTTCTGTTCCTTCGGCTCCTCGGGCTAGCAGTCTGGCCCCTGTTGATGAAGAGCCTATTGCTGCCGAGGTTCAAACCTCTCAGATCGAGGTTGGCGGATCTTTCTCCGGTCCGCAAACTGTAGTAGCTCCCCCAACTCCTGCTATGACGCCGCAGGTGCTGGCGGATGCCGACGAGTATGTGAAGTTCCTCGTCGAGGGAGTGTACAAAATGCTGGAGAAAGGAGTATCTGCAGTGATGGATGCCAAGGGGAGCTTTGCGACAGCAAAAGCTTTGGCAATGCCTTGTATCGAGCTGATCCGCGTTCACCAAGGCCATGACCATATGGCCGAAATTCTGGAGGTTTCGGTGATTGAGCTGGACGAGCGGCTCGCGGAACTGCAGCGCATCCAACGAAATAACCTCTCTGTCTTGATAGATGCAGAGATAGGGAAGTTGATGGCTGAAATCGAGGCTTCCCATCGAGCCGATGTGAGCAGTTGGGAGCGTGAAGTGGCTGGGACTGAGGCTGCGGCGGAGCAGTTGTCTCAATCTATGGAGAAGACGACGGAGAAGCGGGCTGCGGTGGACGCTAACATCGCAGAGGTTGATGCTCAGATGCACCGTCTTGAAGACCAGCGGGCCCAACTTCAACTAGAAGCTGATCGTGTCCTGGCTGAACATATGGCATTCAAGCAGGAGGAAGCGACTCTTACTCAGCGGACCCTTGCTTTGGCTCAGCAGCGACGACAGCTTGATGAGAAGTATGAGAGTAAAACTTCCGCTGAGGCTGTCGGATTAATGCGTCAAGAAGCCGAGCTGCGAGTCCAGGCGACTGTGGAAACTCGCACTGCCGACTTGAGACGTCGAATCAGAGAGCTCTCATCCCACCCTGGAGAGGATCGGGGACTGTAGCTTCTCTTCTTTTTATGTGTTTTTGCAACTCTTGCTGGGGAAATAGCGTATTTCTGTACTCCCTTCTTTGAAAAATAAAGAAATACACTATCTCTTTTTTTTGTGATGTGTTCATTTTTGATCTCATGAACTTGATGATTTATGTGGACCTATTATCTTTTGCGCACCTTGGTTTTTAGGTACAGATAATAAGTTTGAAGGAACCAACATGTTTGCTCAGAGGTAATGTGGACATGGCAATCATTAGGTTCAAATGATAGAATCTTCCTACTCAGAGGTATTTATGGACATGGTAGGAATGATCCTGGGGGATACGCTGAACAACTCAGAGGTAATGTGGACATGGAAGTTCTGCGATCAATGTACGACAACACAGGAGTTGTTTGTACGGGATGTTTACTCAGAGGTAATGTGGACGTGGTAAACATGAAGGATAGCGTAAGCTCACGAAATGTAAGGTTCCGCTTTGTAGGATGTAGAGAGACAACTCAGAGGTAATGTGGACGTGGTTATCTTTCTACGAAAGGATGCCACGGAACAGCTGGGTTCCGGAAGCGTTTGATTTTTGTGAAAAGAGGTTGTTTGGGGAAATACATGTCTTGGAGGATGTCAAAAATAGTACTTCTTTAGGAACTTGCCGTTGATGGGCATCATGAAGAAGTCCCCATTGGGTTTGGCGAGGCGGTAAGCACCGTTTGAGTATACCGTCTCAATGATGAAGGGTCCTTCCCATTTGGGCTCGAACTTCCCTGGTGTCTTGTGAGTTAACACCATTGGCCTTCTGACTGCTAAAACCAGGTCGCCAACTTGGAAAGTTCTTTGCTTGACCTTCTTGTTGAAAGCCTGTGATATACGGGCTTGGTAAAGTTCGATGCGTTGTTGAGCTAGGAGACGCTTCGTCAAGTGCCTCCAGTTCCCGCAGACGACGACATTGATTGTCTTCTTCTGTGAGATCGTTTGTGATTGCCACGCGGAGCGAAGGTATCTGTATCTCGAGAGGCAGTACTGCTTCGCTCCCGTAGACCAGGGAGAATGGAGTGTTGCCTGTTGGGGTCCGTACCGTTGTGCGGTAGGCCCAAAGGCATTCGCCAAGCTTTTTGTCCCAGTCGCGTTTGTTGGATGACACAACCTTTTTGAGCAGCCTAACGATAGTCTTGTTGAATGCCTCAGCTAATCCGTTTGCTGCCGGATTGTAGGCGGTTGAGGCCACGTTTTGAATACGATTCTTGTCACAGAACCTGCTGAAAATGTGGCTGATGAATTGGGGACCATTGTCATGAATGATTCGCCTGGGTACTCCGAAACGGTAAATGACATGGTGTTTGATAAAGCTGACCACCCTGGAGCTTTTTACTTCCGCTAGTGGGACTGCTTCCGCCCATTTGGAGAAGTAATCGGTGATGGCCAGGATGAAACGATGTCCTCTTGATGAAGGAGGGGTGATTGGTCCTACAATGTCCATACCCCAGGCTTCGAATAGCCAGGAGGCGACTGTAGGATGTAGAGGTTCAGACGGTGTATGTATGAAGTCTGCATGAAGTTGGCATGCATGGCACTTCTTAGCATATTCCACTGCGTCGGCGGCCATGGTTGGCCAGTAGTAGCCCATACGTCGCAGTCGATCTTGCAACTTAGGACCGGGTTGATGAGCTCCACAAGTTCCGTCGTGAGCTTCTTGAAGAGCCTCGGCTGCTTCTTCGTTAGACAGGCATCGAAGGAGGAGCCCATCGAAGGAGCGTCGGTACAGCGTTTTAGTGGCTGTATCGTAGTAGAATCGAAGAGAGCGTCTCCTGACTGAGACGGCTTCCTTCGGATCTTCCGGAAGGATTCCGTAGACGGCGAAGTCGATGAACGGGAATCTCCAGTCTCGGACATTAACACCAGTATTTATCGACATGGCGTGGGCCATGTGCAAACATAGGTTGTTTCTGGGACAAATCAAGTCTCGGCCAGTTACCGTGACATAGTGTTGAGTCCCAAGGGGCGCGGCCAATGAGGCTGCGAGGCCAGCCAGAGCGTCAGCCTCCAAGTTTTGTAGACGGGGTACATGTTCGATGAAGAACCCAGTGAAGGTTGAAATGATGTTCAATGCAACTTCATGGTAAGGGATCAAATCTTCATGGCGAACCTCGTATTGCCCCCGAATCTGGTTTACGACGAGTTTCGAGTCGCCGTAGGCTTCCAGATGATCCACCCCCAGCTGTTGTGCTAGCTGGAGTCCCATGACGAGTGCGTTGTACTCAGCAACATTGTTGGAGCACGGCTTCGAAAGAGAGTATGCGCGCTGGATGACCAGCTGATCGGGGGAGACCAAGACTACCCCCACTCCTGCGATGATTTGGCCGTTGGGGCCCGTTCTTGAAGCGCCATCGAAGAACATCCGCCAAACGGGGCTTCCTTCAGTGACGTTTGATTCTTGGACTTCATCCGGGATGTCTTCATAGAGTTTTGAAGATTCTGGGATGGGGTGTGCAGCTAAAAAGTCAGCCAGAGCCTGACCCTTGACCGCCTTCTGCGGGACAAACACCATGTTGTATGGCGTTAGTAGGATCGCCCATGTAGCCAGCCGGGAGTTTAATGACCCTGGCTTCGTCATGAGAACTCTGAGTGGATTGACTCGGGAGATGACGTGAATTGTCTGGCCAGAGACGTAATGACGAGTCTTCTGAATGGCAAACACCAAAGCCAAGCACTCCTTTTCAACGGGGTTGTACCGGTGTTCGACCCCAATGAGTGTTCGACTGAGGTAGTAGATTGCTTGCTCGTAGCCTGCATCGCTGTTTTGAGCCAGTAAAGTGCCGAGGGAATGATCCATGGCACGGACGTAGAGGAGGAATGGTTTGCCGGCGACAGGTGCCACTAGGACTGACGGGCTTGTCAAGTAAGCCTTGATGTCGTCGAAAGCCTTTTGGCACTCCTCTGTCCAGACGTAAGAGACTCCCTTCTTCATGAGCTGAGTAAAGGGTTGACATTTACCGGAGAGGTTTGCTATGAACCTCCGGATGTATGCCAGACGTCCCTGTAAGCCCCGAAGTTCTCGAAGGTTCTTCGGAGGGTCCATGTTGAGGATGGCTTTAGTCTTCTCGGGATCGACATGAATGCCTTTTGCCGTGATGACAAAGCCCAAGAATTTGCCGCTAGAAACCCCCAGGAAGGATTTAGCGGGGTTCATTTTGAGTTGATGTGCCCGCATGAGATCAAAGACCGTCCTCAGGTCCTGTAGGTGATCTCTTTTGAGGCGGCTCTTGACTGCGATGTCGTCAACATAGCACTCAACTGTCTTGCGAAGATGTTGACGGAAGATGGTACTCATCGCTCGTTGGTATGTTGTACCGGCATTCTTCAAGCCGAAGGGCATTACTGTGTAGCAGAAAACACCTTTTGGAGTCCTGAATGACGTGTATTTTACGTCATCGGGGAACATCTTGATTTGATTGTATCCTGAATACCCGTCCATGAAGGACATGCGTTCAAAGCCACATGTGTTGTCGATCATTACATCGGTGATTGGGAGCGGGAATTCATCCTTCGGGCAAGCAGAGTTGAGATCCCTGAAGTCGATACAGACTCGTATCTTCCCGTTCTTCTTGGTGACAGGGACGACGTTGGCTACCCAGTCCGGGTGTTGTTCCTCACGGATGAAGCCACTGGTCAAGAGCTTGTCCACCTCCTGATCGATGGCATTCATGATGTCCGGGCGGAAGCGTCGCTGTTGTTGTTTGATAGGTTTGGCATCTGGTAAGATGTTCAACCTATGCATCACGATCTGTGGATCGAGACCCGGCATGTCTTCGTAGCTCCAGGCGAAGACGTCAATATATTCTTTAGCCAGTTGGACTAAAGATTCTCGGTCTTCTCCTTCCAAGCTTTTGCTGATGAAGATGGGTTTAGAAGAAGACCCATCTTCGGTGGGAGGTTCTCGTAACTCAAAACGAGACTCCCATTGTTCTCCTAGGCGTTGAGCCCAGGGTTCCTCTTCGAAGGGTTCCGGCGGTTGGTCTTCGCCTTCATCTTTCTGAGGTTGCGCCGATGTCATGTTAGCTGACAGCACTTTCCTGAAGACTGATCCGATACTGGTATCGGAATCCCACGTCGATGCTTCAAACGAGTGGGAATGTTCTATGTCTTCTGCGTCTGAACTCTCTGGAGTTGATGGCGGCAGTGACATAGCCTAACCCCCGTCGAGTCCGATTATAGTAATCCTGTGGCTTTCCATTGGGCATCGAAAGCCGGACCGGAAGATGCCGACCCTTGCCGTAGTTTAAGCCTTTGTTGCTTTTCAGGTCGTAGCCCATCTTTTGGATGATGTGCTTAGCCGTATCTGTGTACCGATAGACTTGTACTCTGTCGGTATCAGGTTCGGGCTCGATTGACGGGAGGTCCCGACGACGCTCGATTTTGCCCGAGATGATGGTGCCTTGGTCTCGGCTCCGTGGAGGGACTATGAAGACTCCTTGAGACGGGACTATTTGATTATGGTAGACGGTCGTTACTTGTGTTTGCAACGACCGTAGAGCGTTGTCTAATGCATACATGGCATTCCAGTGTGGAAGACAAGAATAATTGAAAGACACTCTATTATTGATAAAGTACGAGATTTTATCCCGTGGGATTACATTGTCGAAGGAGGGTGCGTCTACATCAGCAGAGATATATTCGCCAAGCTCCTCATCTGTAAGCACTGGGGCCGGATCAGGAGAGTCCTCCACCGCTCTGACTTTGGGGTCTGAGAGGGTTATGTGAGCCCTCTCCGGCATCTTGGATGACTGCGGCGGCTTGCCTTTAAGACGCACCTTGAGAGGTGCCTCGGTTGCGCCTCCGATGAGTGACGCCTTCCCTTGTAATTTTACCACCAGGGGAGCCGCTGTTTGAGGTGGCTTTCCCTTGAGGCGTATCTTCAGGGGAGCTTTGTGAGTCGGTGCTTTCCCTGATAGCTTGATGCTCATTGGAGGCGCCTTCTAGGGAGGCTTGCCCTTCAATCGGATTTTCAAGGGGGCGTCGGGAGTCATTTCGGGCTCCAGTTCGGCTCTGTTGCCGTCTCTGCTTCATCATCGGCGTCGTTGGCTTCCTCCTCGTCAAGTGGCTTGTACAAGTCGGAATCGGTGAAGTAGGCCTCAATCCCTTTGAAGGGATCGATATCTGCAAATTTCGTCCGGATGACGCCGTTGGTGGATACATATTTCATGCATTGGTGGAGCGTGGAGGGCACCACCATGTACTCATGTAACCATGGTCGTCCGAGTAAGATGTTGTAGTTGACCTCGGCATCCACCACATAACAAGTCACCTCAGTTTTGAGGCTGCCGATGTGACACTTCAGCCGGATCTTGCCCAGTGGCTCGCTCTTGCTAGCGTTGAAGCCACTGATGGTCGTATTGGAGGGCGCCAGCCGGTACATTGGGATCCCCAGCTTTGATAGCAGCGCCTTTGGAATGATGCTTAGGGAAGACCCCGGATCGATCTGAATCCTGCTCACCTTTACCGAACCGATGTACCCTGTGTAATACAACGGTCGGTTATGTCGGTGATGCTTGAGCAGCATGTCTTGTTGGGTGAAAGTTATGTTTGGGATAACTTCATCCGCACAATGACAGTGTGCACAAGTAGTTGGGAGGTCTTCAGGCTGCTTGATTTGACTGAGAAAGGATTCGGCATCCTTCAGAGCTTCGCAGAGAGCTTCTCGGGAGTCCTTGGAGAGACGCAGGAGCTCGAACAAAGACAAGCATGCAGGAGTACTGGCCAGTTGTGCCAGAATGTCAAAATTGTGGGGCTTGGCTAGCCCCGAAGCATTTTCTTTCCGCAGAGGTCTGTCGAAACGGGCCTCCACTTGCTTTTGTTTATTGGCTGCTGAGGGTTTGGATGGACCCTCCTCAGGGATGGTGCCAGGAGGCACCACTTCGGCGACAGCTTCACCGGGCTGGGAGTTCTATTGTGCACGCGTCTGCACAGGAAGCATCTCTTCCGTTGAAGAAGAGACCGTACGGCAAGACTTGATCTTCCTGCCTTTTGCTTTGGAGGTAGGGCGTACCTCCGGTTGAGTTACCTCGGAGACGAGGTCGGGGTGAACCCAGAGGACCTCTCCTCGAGATGTGGTGAGTGGGACAAGTCCACTCACATTATCACGGGTGGGTGGCAAGTTCACCACCTCCATTGTCGCCTTAGGGATGGGGACGACGCCATCTTGTGTGGTAGTCGACGGCAAGGTGCCGAACTGAAGTGACACCACATTAGCTGACACCGTCTTCTCTTCGTAGTCGACGGAGATTACATCCGCATTGATCATACGCTGGATGTAATTTTTGAGGACGTAGCAGTCCTTAGTCGGGTGTCCGACAAACCGATAGTAGTGACAGTACCTCGGGTTGTCCACTTTCCCGACTTCATCGGGCCGCTTCGGGTCCGGAAGCTTGATCTTGTCACCCTGCTTCAGTATCTCAAAGAGTTGCAGGGTGTCGTCATCATTGAATGAATAAACCTCCTTGGGTCTCGGTGCCAGTGGAGGCTTTTGAGTAGGCGCAGATGCGCCTTTCGAGGCATTAACAGTCAATGCCTGTTTCCCCTTTGTTTCTCGTCCGGAGTTGTTGATTGCGGACTTTTTCCCCTTATCGTCAAAGACGGGGAAGCTAACACCCAGAAGACGTGCATTGGCCGCCTTCTTCTCTGCAGCTTCAGCTTCGATGATTAGGGAGCTCCAGTCGGGAGGGGGAGTAGAGTTAAGCCAGAGCTTTACTGCAGGCAGCATGTTCATACTGCAAGCGGAGAGAAGCGCATGCTCTGGCATGCCTGGAGATAGCCTGAAGCAGGCCTGACGGAAGCGTTCGATGAATGCCCGAACCGTTTCCTTGTCCTTCTGGCGTATCTCAATGAGAGACGCCATCGTCATGTCCTTTCCACCGTCGTAGAAGCGGTCGAGGAAGAGGCGTGTCAGGTCGTCGAAGGACGATATGGAATTATCGGGGAGGCTGCAGTACCAGTCATACGCCACCCCTTTCAGGGCCCCAACAAAGATGCTGGTGAGAAGCGCGTCCTCCTTCGGAAGATGCCCTATCTGCGACTGGAAGTACGTCAGGTACCATCATGGAGAGTCCTTCCCGTCATACGGCGTGAGTGTTTGTGGTTTATACTTTGGGGGATAAACCACCTTGTTCCACTCAAGGGGATAAGGCTGGGGAATGCCCATCTTCTGGCACTCCTCCTGCCTGTTCTTGGACTCGAAGCGCTCCCGCAGATCTTTGATCATTTCGACCACGTCCTCCGTGGAGCTAGGAGTCGGGGAAGGAGGTACCACCTGGAGTGGAGCGTTTGAGGGCTCCGACGTCCGGGGTGCTTCTGTGTCTGAGGGTGTTCGTTGGAGGGGCACACTCGACTCTCCATTGGCTCCTGGATCGGGACCATTTGAAGGTGTCCTGATCAAGGCCGACCGCATCTCAAACACTGCTTGAGTCAGTGCTTGCATTGAGGCAGAGAGGGTTTTGAGTCCTCCCTCTAGCGAGTCTATGCGCTGGACAATGTCCTGTGGCGGCGCATCAGTCTCAAGATCACCCCCGGTCATGTATACTGTCATGACATGGCCGGAAGTGGATGGATCAGTTGAGGCTTCGCTCTCAGCCTCGCTCTCATGTGGGGGAGTCACTTCTCCTGGTGTTTGGCCACCCCCATCCATATTCTGGAGTTCGTCTTCGACAGGCGCATCTGCAAGGGCCTGACTGCCCTCAGCTCTGTCTTGAAGGGCCTCTTCGTTTCCAGCACTACCCCCGGCGGTGTCCTGGAGGACATCGTCATTTTGAGGGGCTTCAGGGAGGCCATCTTCGCCTTGATGAAGATCCGCCGCAGCTGTGCTTTGGACATCTTCGTCTTCGGAAGGAGGCTCGACAAGGGTCTGGCTACCCCCAGCTTCCTCCAAGAACTTCTTCCTCGACCGAGTGCCTTCGAACACTCCAGAGGTCGAGACAGCTGCCTTGGTTTTCCTCGGCTGGCTTTTGGATGAAGACGAGGAATTGGCAGTCGTCTTCCGGACAGATGAGGAGTTGGAGATCACGTTGCTTGAAGCAACCTTTAGCTCCTCTTCTGCTGACACCTTCGTCCCAAGGCGATGTCGGAGGGGTGTCGATGATTGTAGCCGTTAGAAGACCGACTGCTTTGGCGGTACTGCCGTCTTGCAACAGCAGTTGATGGTGACCACTGCACAAGTGTGCCCCGTGAGAGGCGCATCGTGCTTGTTGGTCAACTCTCCTGACCGGCGCTTGTGAGTAATCACGTTGCACAGGCCGTTGGAGGAGAGTGCTACCCTCATACCCCTCTCAGGCGCATGGCAGGGCCAAGCGCCGGGGTGGTCGGGTGAGTGCTGCGCCCCCTGATCTAATACCAAGCAGGCATCACGATCAGTAGTGGAGGAACCACAGCATTTGAAGTGACTTGAACGGACCTCAAACGCACAACCAGAGGAGGCACGGGAGTTCAAGACCACTGAGTTTGCCTCTCTCGGCTTGGTTGTGCACGCAGTGAATGCGCCCAAGCGAGATGAGGACTTTGAAGGTCGACTCGTTGTTGGTGCAGAAGCACTTGAGTCAACCTTGTACAGCTTGCCATCGGCAGCGCGCGTGATCGTAAGCGCGTGCCTCTGGCCGGCTGCTGGCATAGCACGTTTGTGGCGCATGGCCCGTGCCGCCTTGGATTTCTTCGTACCAGCCCGCTGGGGCGCATAGTACTCAGCATCCAAATTCTCCTCGCCATTACAGCGAGTGAGTCTGTCAAAGACAGAGGCTCTTTGTGGCGCATCAGAAGTGATGCGCGGGGCATTGGCTGCGCCCCTGCTCCGTCGACGTATCTTCCTCGCCTGAGAGGAAGATGGCTGGGGAACGTGGTCAGCCGCACGCTTCCCCGAGAGATGCGCTGCATCAGCGGGCGCACCTTAACTGCTGAGGACGTTAGCAGGAAGGGAAGGCTGGACGGACGCATCCCCTTCAACGGTGGTGCCCGAGGCGTCGACTTTGCGCACCCAGACTGCGCGGGTCTTCTTCGGCTTCGACAGCCGCTTCGAAGGACTCGCACTTCCTTCAGAAATGAACTCCTCGTACGCCTGTTGATTGAGGCGCACTACCAGCGTCTTGTGGGAGGAGCCCACCTTCACGTCGTCGGCCTGTGACACGACCTTCTCGGTAGAGGAGAAAGAAGTCCCCAGCAGAGTCGCCAGCATGTTTGCCATTAAAATTGTTTTGATTGAAATCTTAATACAAACAGAACAGTGATACAATATAGGACTTAGATGTAGTCCTAGGAGTACACTTTTGTTTAAGCTGGGTCCTTAGTGCCAATGGAGCGAGTGGTAATGCGTTGACTCCGTTGACCGGCTGACGACGGTTATCGGTTCTCTGAAGGTGTTGATTGCTCTGGGTGCTGGAGCTTGCTGAGAGGAGGAAGATGTTGAGTGTCTAGAACTGCCTCTCGGTGATTCTCTGTTGTCGATTCTCTCTGTGTTGTGAGTCTACTGTTCTGAGTCTCTGTGTGTGTGTGAAGGAGATGATCCTTCTATTTATAGTTTTGCAGGCTGGCTGCTCATGCGCGCATGCAGGATGCGCCGGTGTGGGGATGCCACGTAGAGGTTGCTGACTGGAGGCGCACGGATGCTGCGCCCTGATCGAGGGGGAGAACTCTTCATACTGCTGTTGTGAGCCGGCACGTAGCAGAGAGAAGATCTTTCCGTTGCTAAAATCTTGGATGAGTTGAGTCAAAAGACACTGTGTCGTCGACTCATGGTTCGAAGATCTCGGATTTGGTGGAGAGAAGTGATCTGGTGAGCTGCGCCTTGGATTGGGCGCAGGAGGAGGTTGCGGCTCATAACCTTTAGGAGTTACAAACCATTTGGGGCGCATGGCTTTTGAGGCGCATGCAGGCAACTTTTCTTCTGTCTTTCGGGATCAGAGAGCAGTCTGAGGCGCATGGCTTTTGAGGCGCATACTGATTTGGACGCTATGGCCGTAGAGGTGCATGCTGATGGTGGAGTGGCCACGTGGCAGTAGCCGTCGAAATAAAGTCATGATGATGCTGACGTTGCCGACGCTTCGTTTTCTGAATAAAGCTGTCAACTGTTCAGACTTTGGGAGGCGTGCTGCCAACTCTGTCAGTTCAGCATTTAATGTTGGTGACGTTCGATGGACAGTTGAGTGGGCACGTCGGTTGGCGTTCCACTCGGTATGGAGATGTGTGAGGGCGCACCCTCTGTAATGCACCGAGTACTGTAGGGCGCGTCTGTGTGATGCGTCTGATGCCGAAGGGCGCATCCGTGTGATGCGCTGTCTGGCTGGCGCATCGGACATGTCTTTTAATGATACGGCTGTCTCGCTCTTCGAGTGCTATAAATAGCCGTTTGGCTGAATTCGAGGCGTCCGGTTCATCCATTTAATATAAATTTATTGCACGAAATTCGGAGGGTCATCCACTTGGCGCGTGGGTTTGATCTACCCGGCCTATAAATAGTGGCATGGAGAGAAGATTTGCTTCTCATTCCCTCACGTACTTCCAACATGAACTTGAACATGCGGGTGCATTCTATTGACGAAGTGCTCCCGAGGGTGAAGATGGGACGCTGTGTTATCTTCGATGCTCTTGAAGGTGACTGTTACATCCAAAAGACGGAGTCGAGGGCTTCCGAGGCAGGCGGAAGGTGCCTGTTGCATCCAAAGATAGGGATGCTCGGGCCTTGTCCCCGTTATTCCGGAAGAGCCGTAGATCGGAATGGCGGTGCTAGGCTCTCTCTTCCTTCAAAGTGGGGTTTCCCCACTTTGATCGTGTTGAAAGCTGCTCCTTTAGCCGCGGTTTCGATCACGGTCTTCCTTCGGCTTTGGAGGCTCTTTCGAAGCCTCCCCTGGCCTCAGCATTTGCGGTGCTCTTCTCTTCCTTGGTTTCAGCCAGAGGGTTAGATGCTTTGCTTGGCGAAGCACTTATCAGGTGAGCCTGGCTGGAAGAGCGGCACATAACTGGGCTCTGCTCGGCCAGGTGAGCCTGGCTGGAAGAATTTGGCTGAAGGGATGCACATAGCTGGACTGCTGAAGGGATGCACACAACTGAGCTGGATGCACATGACTGAGCTGCTGAAGATATGGTGGGATGCACCTGGTTGGAGGTGCATGATGTCTGCTGCGCCTGACTGATAGCGCATGGTGACTGGCAGCGCATGATGACTGCTGCGCCTAACTGGAGGCGCATGGTGGCCGCTGGCTGTAGACTTAGGATCTTTCCTTTGTAGAAATTCTCCTTTGTACAACCTTTTCTAGACATGTAATAGACTTTTATATATAAATAAAAAGTCCTTCTTCAAATGTCCATGGTTATTGACTTTGCTGTGAAGTGTTCTATGCGAGTCCTGGCGCATGTAGTGTCTGGCGCATGGTCTTTCTGGTTATGAAATTCCATGCTTCTACAATACGGACAAGACCCTATCATGTGGTCTGATGCCCCACAAGCCAAGCATAATTTCTGTGCTCTGCGATACTCTGAAACAACGTGACCGGGCTTCCCACAAAGAGAGTAACCCATTGCGGAAGACTGCTTCTGCTGCGGAGGATACGTCGAGGCTGAACGGTGAACCGACGTAACTGAGGATGCCCGCCTCGAAGTTCCTATATTCAAAGCCCTAGCTG
The DNA here is from genome assembly GCA_029216955.1 of Iris pallida. Classification (NCBI taxonomy): domain Eukaryota; kingdom Viridiplantae; phylum Streptophyta; class Magnoliopsida; order Asparagales; family Iridaceae; genus Iris; species Iris pallida. Next base: position 28,589,394 of record JANAVB010006599.1, on the reverse strand, counting down.
CCGGGGCTGGAGTTGATGAATGGAACATCTGTCCATGGGACCTCTTTCGACCTCCGGTTTGGTCCACTATCCTCTGAGAAGTGTATACTCATGCCTCTTCGCTGCTCGCAAGACGGCATCAAATGTCTGGTGCTCGAACTGTTCCACAGCTAGAATAATCTCTAGGTGGAGTCCCTGCTGGAACCGCTGGGCTCGGTCCAATTCGGTTGCCACCAAGGTGGGAGTAAACCGACTTAGTCTTGAAAACTCGGCCGCATAACCGTCGATCGTTCTTCCCATCTGCTTCAAATTGGTGAACCTCGTCTGTAGGTCGTACCGAGTTACAGCATCGACGTACTTGATCTGAAACTTGTCACTGAATACCGACCATGGGATAGGCGTTGCCAATCTAACTGCTTGCATTGCCCACCAGCTGCGGGCTAAGTCTAATAACTGCAGGCGCACAACAGCCACCTTCTCTCCTTCGGGAATCCTAGCTGCCTCTAGGATAACTTCTATGTCATGAAGCCAAGCATCAGCAGCGATAGCATCTTCACTGCCATCAAAGAAGGGAGGGTTCAAGCGCTTGAAGCTGTTGGCCGCGTTGTTCCCTTGGTAACCAACTCTACCCATAGTATCCTGCACTGTCTGGTGCAGGACGTTACCTCGACGATCTTGAGATGCAAGAAATTTCCTGATGAGTCCCACCAGGGTTCCATCATCAGGCTCTGCAGGCTGGACGGGCTGAACTGGTGGCTCTTGACCCCCGGTAGGCATGACTCTGGAGGCTACCCCTGAGTGCTGGACTTGATCTTCAGGTTGCTGCTGGTTCACTGGAGGTACTCCGCCTTGCTGATCGGTAGGACTAGGAACAATGCCGCTGAAGAAACGACATGGGGAACAATAAGGAAGGACCATGATAGATTAAGGATATAAGCATGCGATCAGATCAAGATTTCGGAAAGATTAGAAGACACGAGTAGAGATCAAAGGCGAGTGTTGATTGAGACATCTATTCAGTGAAACCCTCACATATATTGATTTTTAAGACCTGCATGGGCCACCACTTAAACCGTGTCACATCCCAGATCCAGAATACTGGAGAGCGGAGGACAGACACAGCCAGCTGCGTATATTAAAGTAAATTTTACCTACGGTCACGACTGTCTAGATACATAAGGGTTTAACTACAAGCCAATAGTCTCTTAAGGTCAAGAACACGCCTAGTGTCTCAATCTCAAGCAAGCAAGTAAATGTAACAAGATGGTAGATCATCAGACATACAAAGTAAGGCGTCCCATACATTACATATTCAGATGATCATGAAGCTAGTCATACAAAATGCGAAGACTAGCAAGAGTCTAAGTCATACATGATCAATCCTAGGATTTGTCAATCATGTTACAGCCCGTAGGCAGACAGTAAGTAAAGATGCAAACGAGCTAACCCTTGCTCGGTGGCAAAACGCCTCAAAAGAATAATTTTATAATAGAGTGGGAGAGCAAAATAAAACCCACTCGTTGCCAGGATTTCTTCTAGTGGTCACCATCTGGCTGGAAGGCAGGGAGATCCTCGGGAGCTGCTCCGAATTCTGGCCATACAAAACCTGCTGGGTCAGACCCCAGAAAGAGCAAATGCCACAAGGGAGGCTTCACTTAAGAACTAAACCAGCAATTAGCACAAAATATAATTATATAATAAAAGACTGGAGATATGAAAAATCATGATGATATACGATAAGATAACCATGGGACTATTTAGATAACCAAGTTACAACCCTTAAACCAAATAAGGACCGGGGTTGTAACCCTTCATCTGAACGGAACTTGGTTTTTCACCACTTTATCGATAAAGTAAGGCACAAGCAATCATGTCATGTAACAATCTTGTACATGATCAAGACAAGTCTAGACTGGGCTGGACTCCATTCAATCAATCACGACCAAGCAATGAGTACGGCTTGATACTTTAACTAACTAGGGTTATCACAAGCCTAGTTACTAGCAAGATACAATGAAATGTTCCAGCAGTTACAAGCCCTGCAGCTATCCAGGTTATCCAGGCGAGGTTGATTATCAAGATCCAGAATTATTAGATGGCTTAGAGTGCAACACATAACAGTGTGCCTTGTACTTGTTTCATGAAGTGTCCCACATGACAGTGGGCTGAAAATGTGCCCTACTCGACGGCAGGCTACAAGTCCTTCAGGTGTGGCCGGGATAACGGGATCGCCTGTAACTGGAAACATCTCTCTATATGAACTACTTGATCAATCTAGTTATTAACCTTAGTCAGATTCAGTATGAATCCCTGACCGTGGTAACCAGGGACTCATGTCCTAGAATGATGCAAGACGAGACTAGACTAGTAGCTTGTACAAACGAGTTTCAAGCAAGCACCCACGGTGTCAAGACAAGAGTACTTAGCAAGTCAAGGTAGCTGTCACAACAGCATTCCATAGTTTATGTCATGATTACTTAGTAGGTCAAGATAACCGTCACAACGGTGTTCATGAGTTCATGTCAGGATTACTTGTCAGGAGTATACCACAATGGGTCACCATCATGTCATGTTACTTGTACTTGTTACTTGTTGGGAGTGCGCCACGACGGGCCACCATCATGAGTTGTCACAAAATCATGCCGTGTACAGATTATCATTACAATACTAACATATCATGATTATATCAAGTTCATGTCAAAAGGCGTAAGGATATAATAAACGGTGCCACGCGCCCAATAAAAGGGTTCTAGGGCAATAGGATGCCAGGGTCACACTGCGCCGAGCAAGGGGTAAGATACGCTAGTGCCAAGAAGCCTCCGGCAAGAGAGTATGCCAAAGGAGTACGCCAAGGGGAGTACGCGTAAAGGAGCATGCGTAAATAAAGTACGCGTGAATGAGTACACGCGTAAATGAAGTACGCGTGAAGCTTGTACGCGTAAATGGAGTACGCGTAAAAGAGTACGCACGAAGCTTGTACGCAGTAAATGGAGTACGCGTAAAAGAGTACGCGCGAAGCTTGTACGCGTAAATAGAGTACGCGTAAAAGAGTACGCACGAAGCTTGTTTTACGCCAAGGCAGGGAAGGCTTTGTTTTACGCGTAAAACAGATTCTTGCTGACACGAATAAATGTGGGCATAGAGCTTGATATTACGCAAGCACGTATAACGTGGGCGTAGAACTTGATATTACGCGAGCACGTATAACGTGGTCGTAGAACTTGTCCAGAACTCCAAATTTCCATGAAAACTTCAATTTAAGCCAAAATGGGACGTCCATAGATCAAAATGGGGTAGAACGAAGTTCTCTACAACATGGAACAACCAAAACGTAAAAATAATAAGGTTTGATACATCAAAACCCAAAAAATCTGAAAATGTAACAACTTAGATCTACAAGAAATAAACCATAGAAATCGAAAATGCTAAGTACTAAAGTGTCTTAGAATCTCGTGAGGAAGACAATGGAACAACAAAAATGGAGTTCCTCCATGAAGCAAGTTGTACTTGCCTAAGCCTCTCTCTTGGTAGGTGAAGAGAGTTATGAGGAAGAAGGAGTAAATGAGAAAGTGAGAAAGTAATGAAGAGAGAGAAAGGGTTGGTGGGTTTAAATGGAGATGGTGGTAGGTAGGGGGTTGGGTTCATGATGAACCACACTAAACCAAAACAAGCCAACCCAAACCGAACCCAAGTCAAAATAAACCAAAATAAACCAAGTCATGCAAGATTAGCCAGACAAGTCTGATTGCGGGTCAGAATTTCGTACACGTATACTGAACATACGTATAACGAAAAATGGAGGTGACACTGGCGACGTAGAAGTAGAAGGCCCTAGCCTGGAACTGCTAGAGCCTGGTGTGGAGCAACTGCCAGCGACTAGACCGCTAGTGTATACTGGAGTGCGGGAGGATGAGGAGGACCCGGTAGGAGGAGTGGTAGATGTAGACCGTCGTTGTTTTTGCTATTTTCGTCGCTAACAGCGACGATTAGCGACGTTTTACGTAAACTTCGCTAATTTGCAAAAATTAGCGACATTTTCACTAACGTCGCTAAATTATGTCGCTAATAGAGCAGATTTTAGTAGTGTGTTTTCAATATTTGATATCTACTGTGATTCTTGTATTTAGCGATGCTATATTTGATTCTCGACACGTTGGTCACACAGATTGGTATTTCTGGATCCCGTCTTGAGATGTTACCATTGTTATCGTATTGACATCGTACACGACTTGTTCATTAGACATTGTACATGATAGTTTCATAAAACATTGTTCGTGTATTGTACATGTCATGGTTGGATCCACCATACTAGTTGGGACGGGGAAAATCCTAGTAAGAGATGTGATCAAATTCCTTTTGTTATTGTTAGACAATATATGTGTTAATCTTATACCTCATGCATGATTAACCAGGCTATGTAGCTAGTGTACAAGTTTCCAAGCCGATCATATCTCGAAACTAGTATTTCAAACACATAGTATATATAGTAGTTATAGTTTCTGTCATATTCTCTGAACTGTGCTTACATGTTGTCTATTTATTTCCATTCTTGTATATTGTACCCTTCACATCGTTCATCCTTCATAGTACCATTGTCAGGATATGATTACATATTAGTAGCTCTATATTTCTCATCATTTATCGTACTCTCTACTTGCAATTTTATAGTTTTTGTCATTTTATTGGAACTGTTGTTGGTTTATGTATTCGCTCCATTCTGACTGAATACGTTGACAAAATATTACAGATGATTTAGATGACTGTCCTACCTACTACAAGGCATATGAGGGTGGCATACAGGAGTATTAAGGAGGATCCTGCTCAGTAGATTTTGTCGTAGATATAGTTTAGGATTATTAGTTTTCATGTTGTATCGGATTGTTCGGATTATTAGTTGAGACTATTTATATTCAGGATATGTACTTATTTGTGTTGGACACCTAAAATTGTGTGATTTGATAACTCTACTATTTATTCAGTTTCTTCCTTTTATCTGATTCTATATCATGCTCTATCTTCCTTAGACTTGTGATTGAGATTATACAGTTGAGATGTCATATTATACCTCCGTATGGAGATGACAGATTATTGATTCATATTGTTAGTTGATAGATATTGTAGACGACCTATACAGCGTTCTACCGTCGACACTACGGCGTAGGCTGGACGTACTGTCACGACCCGCTCCCGAATAATCGGACACGAGTCGGACACGCCCAGCCTTCGTCGATGGACACGACGAAGTAAGATGTTCAATACTAAGGAAAACTCCAAGTCACAATGTAATGTAAACATCCACATCATCTAAATAACGTTCCCAGAAAGATCACCGATATCCATCAATCAAATTATACAATGTTATCCGGAGACAAATCCGATAAAGTAAAAATACAATGATAAAACTCAAAGTACAATGTACAATATCCAAAAAAACAAAATGAAATAATTCCTGCAATATCCAATGATATCACCATGCTCCATGTGGCCTCAAGCTCACCTGCAATATATCCTGTCAGGAAAAGAGCAAAGTACAACCCCTACAAGAACAATATACAATATAATATATAATACAGAATACAAGGTAAAACCAGAATACGATAGCTGAAAATGAAATTATGGTACCAGGAGTAAAATGCAAAACTGAAGACAGTAGACACGACAATCAATATGCAAAGGCAATAAAAACATCAATCAATGAACAAAACAATGAACATGACAATCAATGTAAGTGTGACTTTTTGAAATATTAACCTAATATGTGACCGGATAAGGACCACAATCCACAATCAATCAATTCACAATTCCATAAGGTACGGCTTAATCGTACGTGAGATGTACGATTAGGCTATCCATAATACCTATGTTGGGTGTGGTCACACAAAAGTTAATATTTCCCCAATTCCACAATAACAATGACTCACAATGCAATGACGAACAATAGACGATGCAATCGTGTGTATCACGTGTCCAATATGAGAATATGGATGCAAGACAGAAAATAAAGTAAAAGTTCGAGTCGGTGTACTTGTTTCGCTTTGGAAGCATGGGAGTAGTACTGCATGGATGTATGTTACCTGTTATATTTTGTACAATTTGTTAAGGTTGAATCATGACAATTAATTAACCATATCCATAAACTAGCTACTGAAATATCCTAGCTAACAATATTTTAGAAAAAAATACATATAATATAACTTGATCAAGATAAGTATTTGTGAAAATATTTTTTAAATGTTTTTAGAAAATAATAGAAACATTTTGCGAGAAAATTAATAATTATAACTATATAAACTTTTAGAAACATTTTTTATATACTAAAATAATTTAGCAAGAAATTACTAGAACATTATTATTATTTAAAACAACCAATATTATATACCAAATGATATAATTTCTATTAACATAATAATACATATATAGTAATTTTAGCAAATAGTTTATATTTGATAACTACTTATGAAAATATTTGCCATCTAGAATATTTCAAGAGAGTGGTAATAATAATAACATTTATTATTGGTAATAGTGGTAGCATTAATAATATTAGGAATAATATCAATATAGAAGACTAGTCCGAACTTGCAAGCCCAAATAATCAATTCTCTGATGCTAAACCTATTTTTCTCCACTTAACCAGTCCAAACCAGACTCACACTATCAGCCCAGATTTACAAGTATAAAATTTGGACCCTCAAACCAATTGTTAAGAAGCCCAACTCAAATGCTACTCATATTATGCTCTCTTTCCTCTAAGTCACTAAACCACTCAGCCCAATTTAGTAACCTGTCCGGCCCACTCTACAACTTAATCTAATAATTTCCATAACCAACGGCTTTTTTTTTTTACCAATCAAGCCCACATCATTTAAGCCCAAGCCCAAAATTAAAACTCTAATACAAATACTCTAACTTCCTTCTCTCTCTTATTCATTCTCTACTCAGCCAACGATCATTTCAAGAAACTAGCCTTCCCCCCCATTCGTCTTCTTCCCCCAAATATTCAAAACCCTAGCCCTAAAATCCCTCTTCTTCCCCAGCCTCTTTTTCTCAACCAAGCTCAAAACCCTAGATCTACACAACCCCATGGCCGATCAGCCCTTCCTCCTCAGCTCACAAATACAAAACCCTAACCATAAACTCTAGGTCTTCCTCGAGCTTTCAAAACTCTAGCATACAACTCCACACACTCACAAACCCTGACCGAGAAGAAGAAGAAGAACATGAAGATGAAGGGGGATCGAGCAGATCGGGGCAGAAGCTTACCGACCGATCGGGGATGTCGATCCTCGCGAGCAGATCTGAACGATGATGACAGTAAGAACTTCCTCAACAACGGTCTTCATCAGCCACGACGATGGCTCGAACCACGAATCTTCGACGCGACTCCTCGGTGGAGATACGGTGTCTCGGTGGCGCTCCTGCGAGCAATCGGCGAGATCTGGCTCGGATGGTGGCCCCCTCCGGTGGCTCGGCGCACGAGGAGGTGGCTCCTCGAAATTCGAAAGGACGATGGAAACTTCGAGGCGTCGGCACGTCACACGAGGAGGCAGTAGCTCTCGGCTCGAAGAGCCATCCCTTTCTTCGAAGAGTCGACGTGACCTCCAAGGCGACGCAGTAGTCGAGGTCAGTAACGCGAGGATCTAGGCGGTGTGGCAGTCGAGGTGACGGCTTCGGTGAGGCCGTGGCACAGTCTTCGTGGAGGTGCGACAGTCGAGGTGTCGACTCTGGTGAGGTATCTCGAGGCGGTGCCGACGAGTGAAGCTCGGTGGCCGGAGGTGGTGGCGAAACTGTGGTGGCGTGGTGGTGGAACTTCGGCCAGCTGGTGGTGGCGCACGACGGAGGAAGGCGATGTTCGGCCGGAGCAGAACAGTAGGGAAGAGAGAGAGAGAAAGAGAGAATGTGTGGAAAAAGAGTAGAGAGAGAAAGAGTGGTGTCAGTGGGAAAGTGTGTCAGTGATGTCAGTACTAGGGATTGTGCACTTTATATAATAAAATATTGAATGTGTATGTGTGTCTAGTAGGGAGTGGCAGTGCTGTATATGTAAGCCCCTGAATTTAGGGCTTATTTTTTTTCAATTTTATAATTCAATTAGTTGTAATATATATTATTATTTGATTATTATTTGATTTAATGCTCTTTACCGTGACTTAGATTTCTAGAGCATCAGGGATGCCAGTCTCTGGAAACTTTCTTCTTGAAGTTTGTAGTCGACGAGATTACCTTCACGTCGATATATCATGTCCCATCCAAACTCGTTCCCTTGTGCTCCTTTTGTATCGCGCAAGTTCGGGTCAATTTAGACCATTTAATTATTAATTGATTTCATACTTTTTTTCTTGATCCTCCTAAGCACGTTACCATGACTTTTAATTTAGGAGCACCAGACCAGTCATTTTCTCGGAACCTGTCACCCCCAGTTTTTAGGAACATGGGTATTTTTGTCATTTTGTACTTTTGAATATTTTTGAAATTTATTTTATTATTTATGATGTTGTTTTGGGGTTATTTGAGTCAGGTTCGAATTTCAGCTCATTCCGACTTGTATTGGGGACCCGGGATAGCTTAGACTCTGATCGGGACCCAACTGGAACCGACCAACTTGTCATGACCAAATCCAGATATTTATATTTGACTAATCCTATTTGATTTTAGTGGGATTAGGGATTAGAATTAGATTTAGAACTTAAAGTTTGGAGTTTTCAAGTTACCATTTTGACCCCAACTCAAAACCACTCATTTCTTTGACTTGGAGGGCATTTTGGTAAATTGCCAAATGCCCCCAACTCTCTAAAATGTGGCCGGCCATGTATGGAGCACCCTCTCTCCTTTGCTTCACTCCAAAGCAATCTCTCTCTCTTCATTTCATTTCTTTCCAAGCTTCTTCCCTCTCAAGAAATCAATTAGGTATGCTTTTAAAACTTTCATTAATTCTCTTTTGCATTTATTTCCTTCACCATAAATGTGGAGGAGACCACCCTCTACATTTTGCCCATAGAATTTGTAGGTTTCCCTAGAAAACCTATTTTAGGATTTATTGGGGTTTTTCTTCATTAAAGTGGAATATATATATATATATATATATATATATATATATATATATATATATATATATATATATATATATATATATATATATATATATATTAGTGTATGTGTGAGAGTGTGAGAGTGTGTGTGTGTCTATATATATATATATATATATATATATATATATATATATATATATATATATATATATATATGTGTGTGTGTGTGTGTGTGTATGTATTTATATATATATAGATATGTGTGTATGTATTTATATATATATATAGATGTGTGTGTGTGTGTGTTGTGAGATTATATATATATAAAGAGAGAGTGGAAGAGGAAGGAGAAGTAGAAGTAAGAGTAGAAGAATTAGAAGAAGAAGGAGAATAAGAAACAGCAGAACAGTAGCAGCAATAGCACTAGCAGGAGCAACAGTAGTAGAAGAATTAGAATGAGGGAAGAAGGAGAATGAGGAGGAGAATGAGAAGGAGAATGAGAATGAGGGAAGAAGGAGAATAAGAAGGAGAATGAGAATGAGGAGGAGAATGAGAAGGAGAATGACGGAAGAAGAAGAATGAGGAGGAGAATGAGGAGGAGAATGAGAATGAGAATGAGAATGAGAAGGAGAATGAGAAGGAGAATGAGGGAAGAAGGAGAATGAGGAGGAGAATGAGAAGGAGAATGAGAAGGAGAATGAGGAAAGAAGGAGAATGAGGAAAGAAGGAGAATGAGGAGGAGAATTAGAAGAAGAAGGGGAATAAGAAGGAGAATGAGAAGGAGAATGAGAATGAGAATGAGAAAGAGAATGAGAAGAAGAATGAGGGAAGATGGCGAATGAGGAGGAGAATGAGAAGGAGAATGAGGATGAGAATGTGAAGGAGAATGAGAAGGAGAATGAGGGAAGAAGGAGAATGAGGAGGAGAATGAGAAGGAGAATGAGGAAAGAAGGAGAATGAGGAGGAGAATGAGAATGAGAAGGAGAATGATGAGGAGAATGAGGATGAAAAGGAGAATAAGGAGGAGAATGAGAAGGAGAATGAGGAAAGAAGGAGAATGAGGAGGAGAATGAGAAGGAGAATGAGAAGGAGAATGAGGATGAGGATGAAAAGGAGAATAAGGAGGAGAATGAGGAGGAGAATGAGAAGGAAAATGAGAATGAGAAGGAGAATGAGGAGGAGAATGAGAAGGAGAATGAGAATGAGGAGGAGAATGAGAAGGAGAATGAGGGAAGAAGGAGAATGAGAAGGAGAATGAGAAGAAGAATGAGGGAAGAAGAAGAATGAGAAGGAGAATAAGTGTAGTGTCCCAAATTCGTGATACGTATTTAGTGTACGTATACGTGTTTTGGACCCGTATTTTTGTTAATCATGATTAGTTAAATTTGGTTAATTTTGTTTGATTGGTTTAATTGGCTTATGGTTCATCATGGCATTGCATTGGCTTGGTTTGGTTCGGTTTAGTGGGTTTGGCTTGGTTTAGTTTTATGTGGAGAACCACTCCCACCTACCACCACTCCCACCATAAATAGCAATCCCACTCTCTCTCTTCCATTATTACTCACTTCTTCTTCACCTACCAGGAGAGAGAGAGAGAGAGAGAGCTTAGGCAAGTGCAACTTGCTTCATGAAAGAACTCCATTTTTATTGTTCCATTATCTTCCTCATGTGCTTCTAACCCACTTTAGTACTTAGTACTTTTCATTTCTGTGGTTAATTTCTTGTAGATCTAGCTTTGTGGTATTTTCGGATTTTTTTGGGTTTGATTTGTTTAACCTTGTTATTTCCAAGTTCTGATACTTCTATGTTGTAGAGAATTTTGTTCTACCCAATTTTGACCTATGGAAGTCCAAATTTGGACTCCTGTGGGAAATTGGGTGGTGTGGAGAAGCCATGGTATTTTCCATGAGCATCTTCTCTGTTGGCAACATAAATTGTTGCTAGCTTGCATTTTGGCCGCAGAAATCTTGCTTAGCCGCATGGGCATGGCAGCATTATTTGCTTCCTGACATGATTGCATTTATTAGCCAGCATATTAATTTAGGCAAGGCCTGTTAATAATTGCCACGTACAGTTTACAATTGCATGCATATAATGTAGTGGTGAGCCGCATGAATTTCTAAATGGTTTGAGCCGCATGGCTTTCTTATTACCTTAATATTACATTGCATGCATCAGTGCTTGCATGGAGGGAATAATGAGCCGCATAAGCATTACAATTTTAATACATGTTAGAACGCACTCAGCCGCATGGGATGCACTCAGCCGCATGCCATTTACATTTTTAGGCATATAATGCATGGAATGCATTCAGCCACATGTACTCAACAATGCATTAAATGCACTCTCTAATGCATTAATGCACGCATTTTAATGCATATTATAATGCATTCTCCAATGCATTAATGTTCTCTGATGCATTTAATGCATTATTTAATGCATTATTCCCATGCATTTCTTTAAAACGTTTAGAAGCATGCATTTAGCAGTATCATTCAATGCATATCCCGATGCATTATTTAATGCATTATTCCCATGCATTTCTTTAATACGTTTAGAAGTATGCTTTCAGCAGTATCATTCAATACATGTTCCAATGCATTATTTAATGCATTACTCCAATGCATATTCCAATACATTCTTTAAACGCATTCATGCATTATTTAATGCATATTCTAAATGCATTCTTAAGCAATCAGCCGCATGCCTTTATGCTCTAATGCATTGTAGCCGCATGAATGAGCATAGCGAGCTGCATAGCTTGCCTTTTTTTGCTTTTAGAGGAGAAAAAAGTCAGCCGCATATGCATTTTTGAATGCATTAGCACATTCACTCTTGCTTGGAAACCATTGTAGCCGCATGAAAATTTATCAAATTGCTTGCATACATTAAATTTGCCTGCCTGGCCCAGTACTTTAGTTGCCTTATTTGCATAGGCCGCAGGACAATATTTGTACAGTTGTATTTTATGGGACCCATGACATTTCTTTGCTTGCTAAATGCAAGCTTACTTGTAGCCGCATGGCTCTTAGCTTTTAGTTGCATTTAGCGACTTAGATTGGCCGCATGGCTTTACTTTAATTATTTGCATGTAGCCATTTTAACTTGGCCACATGGCCTCTGTACTTGAGTGGCCACGTATCCTTTTTCTTTTGCTTGAGTGGAAGCTTGCATTTATTGCGGGCTCCTCTCTCCTTGTCTTTTCTGGTTGCATGAATATTTCTTGCTGGCCGTATGGCCCCCTTCAGTTATTTTCTGGCCGCATAAGCTTTGGCTGGCCGCATGGGTGGCCTCCCACTCTCTTTGGCCGTATGTATGTTCTCCCACTTTTGGGCCGCATGGGGTCCCACTTTGATTGTTTAAATATTTTATTTGCTTGAATTGTGGTCAGAATTTTTTCCCACTCCCAACCTGAAAGTTGTAGAGTTTCTCCTTGGCTTCAAGAATATATATATATTATATATATATTATTATTTAATTGTGCAAGTTTCTCTTCCCCTTGATAACTGGCATGACTTGATAGTGACCCGCCGTGGTGCACTCCTGACAAATAGACTTGACCTGATAATTTGACACGATAACTTGGCATGATAATTCTTGATAGTGGCCCGCCGTGGCGCACTCTTGACATGATAAACCTGACATGATACTTTTGGTAAAGCCGTTGCGCCGGCTGCCTGACATGATAAGTATGAATGACCTGGACACCGTGGACGATTGTGCTTGTACAAATGAATCCGTCTTGTCTTGCATCATGTCTAGGATGGGGACCCCTGAGTACCACGGTCAGGGTTACCCACTGAAATGGACTAAGGCTAATTACTAGAATAATCCAGTAGTTCATGGAGAGACTTTCCCAGTTACCTGTTGCCCCTTTGATCCCGGCCTTATATATATATACATGGGATTTGTTGCTATCCGTCGAGATGAGCGCACTTCCAGCCCGCCGTCGAGTGTGGTACCTTAGGACACATGTACCTTACTACAGTGTGTCTGCTATATCATGCTATCTTTTTCCTTTTCTTTGCTGGGGTCACTCAGGTAGCAGCAGGCGGGTAACTGGACTTGGAAGAATCTCGCTGCATCTTGCTAGTAACTAGGCCTGTGATAACCCTAGTTAGTTAAAGTATCAAGTCGTACTTATTGCTTGGCCGTGAATGTTGGATGGAGTTCGATCAGTCTAGTCTCGTCTTGATCTTGTACAAAATTGTTACATGACCAGATTTCTAATATTTATCTTGCCGATAAATGGTAGAAGAAACCAAGTTCTGTTCAGACGAAGGGTTACAACCCCGGTCCTTGTTTGGTTTACGGGTTGTAACCTGGTTATCTGAATAGTCCCATGGTTATCTCATCGTATATCATCCTGTCATGCTTTTCCAATATGTCCTGTCTTTTATTGATTCTGTACAAGATTGTCTTTTATATTCACCTGTTATGCTTTTTCTTAAATTACGGTCTCTTATTATGTAATTATACTCTTGTGCTAATTGCTGGTTTTAGTTCCTAAGTGAAGCCTCCTTTGTGGCACTTGCTCTTTCTGGGGTCTGACCTAGCTGGTTTTGTATGGCCAGATACCGGAGCAGTACTAGAGGATCTACCGACTTTCCAGCCCGATGGTGAACACCAAGCGTAACCAGGGCAACGAGTGGGTTTATTTTTGCTCTTCCACTCTATTGTAAAATTATTCTTTTGAGGCGTTTAGCCGCCGAGCATGTGTTAGCTCGTGTACATTTTTACTTACTGTCTGCCTACGGGCTGTAACATGATTGGCAACCTAGGGTTGATCATGTATGACGAAACTCTTGCTAGTCCTCACATTTTGTAACGACTAGCTTCATGATCAGCTGAATATGTAATGTTTGGGACGCCTTACTATTGTATATTTGGTGATCTTACATCTTGTAATATTTATTTGCTTTCTTGTGATTGAGACACTAGGCTTGTTCTTGACCTTAAGAGACTGATGGCTTGTAGATAAACCCTCATATATCTAGACAGCCGTGACCGTATAGTGGAGTGGATCCCATTTCATTATACGTAGCTGGCTATGTCTGTCCCCCGCTCTCCAGTGTTCTGGTTCTGGGGCGTGACAATAAGAAGAAGAATAGGAATAAGGAGAAGGAGAAGAATAGGAGTTTGAGAATGATCGGATATGGGTTGTAAGGGTTGGTAATGATTAGAAATAGTCGCCTAGACCTAGTCTTGACCTTGGTTGACCACGGTTGACTTTTTAGACCAAAAGTCAACTATGGGTCAACACTTTACCCAATTTAGTCCCAAATTCCATCAGACTTGAACGGTTGACCAAAAGTCAACTATTAGTCACCATTGACCTAGGGTTGACCTAGAGTTGACCAGAGTTGATCCGTTGACCAAAAGCCAACTGTAAGTCAATTTTTGACCTAGTTTGATTCTGATTGACTTCCAATGTTCTCCTATGACCAAGGTTGACCTAACTAGACCTGTCTTGACCTAGTATGACTTTGTTAGGCCTAATATAACTTAGATTGACCCTGTACAATCTAGTTTGACCGTGTTTGACCTAGACTGACTTAGTTTGGCGTGTCTTGACCTATTTTGACTCAGTATGACTTGGTTTCACTTCCAAACCATTATATTGATACAATATTCCATCTATAGGTCCTCGAGGCACTGTTCTTGGACTCAGTCGACTTATCCATCACATCGCAGGCGAGTACATTCTCTGATAATATTTCTGTTTTATGATATCGTTTATGTTTCTTGTATTTAGTGTAGATATCCTTGTTCTCTTGACACATTGTTCACACGGATTGGTATTTCTCTGGATCCCGTCATGAGATGTTATTCCTCGCTTTCCTTGGTATATCTTGTGCAAGTCTTTCTTGTTCCTTGTGCATTGTATAGACACGATTCCTGCGAAGGCTAGCTACCCTCTCGGAGAATCGCGTGTCATGATGTGTCATGGTTGGATCCACTATACTAGTCGGGGACGGGGAGTATTAGTGTAGATGTGTGGTCATTATCCACCTTGTTATTCTTGTAGATCTTGTGAGTGTTAATCATACACCCCACGTATGATTAACCAGGCCAGTAGACCTTGTGCAGACCCAAGCCGGCCACATGTTGAAACTAGTACTCACACACTTAGATAGATGATTCTTGCACTACTAAAATCTGCTCATATAGCGACGTATATTAGCGACGGATGCTTGTGGCGTCGCCAAACATTGAATATAGCGACGCCACGAAGGAAACGTCGTAAAACGTCGCTGACTAGCGACGTTCTGCGACAGAAGACTAAAAACGTCGCTGAATAGCGACGTTTTGTGACGTAACTTACTTAACGTCGCCATTTTGGCGACGTTTAGCGACGGCTAATAAGGACGTCGCTAACTCTTTTATAATTAGGGCAGAGAGTTCAGTCGAACGAAAATTTTCGAACGAAAATTTTTTTCCCCCCTCGACCCGATTTCCTCCTCCGGCGAATCCCTCCCCCCCCCCCCCCCCCCCCCGACGACTCCACCGTCCCCCCTCCCCCCCGACGAGTCCCCTCCTCTCCCCGACGACTTCCCCCCTTCTCCACCGGCGAATCCCTCTCCCCGACGACTTCCCCCCTTCTCCACCGGCGAATCCCTCTCCCCGACGACCCCCCCTCCCGTCGAGCTCCTCCTCCTCGAGCTCAGGTAAACCCTAAGCTCCCCCTCCTCCTCCTCCTCCTCCTCCTCTCCCACGGACACACACACACACGGACACACACACGAACACACACACGGACACACGTACACACACAGACACACGTACACACACAGACACATGGTTTTGTTAGATAGATCTGAGTTTTGTTCAGTCTTTAAGCCTTTTTAATGCATTTGTTTAGTTCCTCCTTGATCATTCATGTAAACCTTCATAGATGACCACTTCCCCTGTGTGCAGCTGCATACATACATCCCCATTTTGTGTTGCACTCTCTATTTTGTGCTGCTTTGCCTTGGCTTGGGCTTTGCTTAGCATCTACAACCCCCCTTGCAGCAGCAAGCAGGCAGCAGAAGAGTAGCAGCAACCAGTAGCAGTAGGCATGACCATTTCAAAGGTTGGGTTCATATCCTCCATCAGTCCATTTTACCCATGTATCAGCCCACATCATTATGTACTGTCCTGCACTTTATTTGCCCATGAATTCCTTCACTGCATACATTTTCTTCTGCCCAGTGTATCTCAGCCAGCCTTGAATACCCCCACCTTGGTCCTAGTACCTCCCTTGGTCCAACTGCAGCAGTGTGTAATATGTTGGGTGCCTATGTGGTCTGCATTAGAAATATACTGTGGTCTATGAGTTGAGGGTTAAAGTTAAGGTAATACTCCATGGGTGACCCTATAATCTATAGTATACATATGTATTGGGTTGTTGTTCTTGAGCTAATGTATGGGTAGATATTTAGGACTAAGAGTTTTCAGACTACATAGATGTGAGAGTTATATTGCATAATATGTTATCTATATGTTATTGGATATATATAGGCTATTATGGTTACATGAGGATGTGAGTTATAGGTTAGAGGTTGAATTGGGGCTGAGTTAGCCTTGAAGTCATGGGTTGAGAGTTGAGAGGTTGGAGTATGGAGTTAGGAGTGAATGTGAGGGATAAGTTTATATGTAAGGTATGAATTATATATATATATATGATGTTTTGAATACATGTGATTGGTAGTCCAAGTTATTATAGGATTTTGGTTTATAGCTTGTATATAGGCTCTTGTATATATAGTTTACCCAATTAGGATTGTTTCTAGGGTAACATATAAGGCTATGTTGGTTAGGCCTAATTAGACTTTAGTTGACTAGCCCAAGACCTAGAATGCCTTGGTATTGAACCTAATAGGCTATGTTTGACCAATAGTTGACTTTAGTCTAGATGAGGCTAACCTAGACTAGTTTGACCTTGTTTGACCAAACTAGACTAAGGTTGACCTAGTTTGACTGTTAGAGTTGACTAGAGTTGACCAAGTTTGACTTTGACCTAGATTGACCTAGAAATCATATAGATTGCATTGTATCCTTCATTTCTCTTGTATTTTGCATATCATGACCTGTATTGCTCTATTTAGGACTTTGTGGCTCAGATTCAGACACCTGATATTTATCCGTCTTAGAGCCTTGGTTTGGGATACCAAGTTGGGGTTAGAAATAGGATACTAGTTAGCTATTGGTATGTGTAGATATATATTAGATAGATAGTTGGATGGATAGGTGGATAGATGGATGGGGAGTAGAAGGTGAGCTGCTGCCCCCATTCCAGCAACAGCAGCAGCAAGAACAGCTGTTGTAGCAGCAGTTTACATCAGCAGTAGCACCCCCATGGCCCCCCACTTGTAGTGATTAGCACTAATGGGGGCAGGAGAGGTAATTATAGGAGTAATTAGATCTAGATCTAATTAGCACTTGGCTACAAGGCATATTCCAAGAATATTCTAGAGAATATTCCAAGTCTATTCTAAGGAATATAGCGACTCCTATCGTTTGAATTAACCACATCTTGGCTATTTGTTAAATAGATCGACCCTGAGCTCCCATGTTCAGTCGTGCCTTCAACATCATGTTCAAATGAAGGTGACAAGCAGATGACTATAAAAAATATGTCGTATTGAGCTTCATAAAGAAATGCAAGATTACTACATAGGAGGAAAGGTTTGGTAGGATTACGTCAAAGCACACGGCTTAGAAAATTATGACATATTTGTCTTCCGACACCGTGGTAACATGGTTGTCACATTAAGGGCCTTTGAGGAGGTGGCATGTTGTGAACAAATATATCCTTAGTTCTCCTACGTAATGTTAAAGTAAATCCGTAGAAGAACTATAAGGATATATTTTTTCACAACATGTCACCTTGTCAAAGACCCTTAATGTACCAACCATGTTACTACGGTGTCGGAAGACAAATATGTCATAATTTTCTAAGCCGTGTGCTTTGACGTAATCCTACCAAACCTTTTCTCCTATGTAGTAATCTTGCATTTCTTTATGAAGCTCAATACGGCATATTTTTCTATAGTCAGCTGCTTGTCACCTTCATTTGAACATGATGTTGAAGGCACGACTGAACATGGGAGCTCATGGTCGATCTATTTAACAAATAGCCAAGATGTGGTTATTTCACAGAAGCCATGAATTACCGGGAAAGCTGATGTCGCGGTCTAGTCACAAAACGTCGCTGTTTTGTTTAACTCAGCGACATTTTGCGACTCCACATTAGGGACGTGATTATCAGTATGTGTCAGATCTTAGTATTCCTAAGTAAGAGTGGGTATATGTGAGTGAGTATCATTAGAGTGTTAGAGAGTTAGTTCAGTCCTAGTACCTAGAGTATATAGAGTATCTTAGAAATATAGGTATGATTGGTACAGTGTTTTGAGCCATTCTTTAGAAATTAAATTTACTTATGCCAAGCCTTTTGGGCCTATCAGAGTTATAGATTTTTTTCGGAAATCTAGTATAACGCTGATTGCCTCAAAAGGCTTGTATAAGTAAGAGTGTATAGAGTACCTTTTGGGCCTATAAGAGTTACTTCACTCAGTTTGTCAAGACAAGTAAACTTTTTAAATGTTGACGGTATATATACCGTCAACATTTGGTTTTGCCTTGTAGCTACAGGCAGTTGCCTGCATTTTGCCTTATAACTTGGCCTATGGCCTGTGCTTAAGCAGTGTGGACTTCCAGGTTAGGGTGTTAGTTCATGATTAGCATTATTTAGATATTAGTTTCAGTTAAAGGGTTAGTTAAGATTAGGATATTAGTTTATGTTAGAAGGAATATGAGAGTTAGTAGATGTTAAAGTAGGATATTAATTTATTAGTTAGGATAGATAGTTTGAGTTAGGATACTGCTCAAGCACAGGCCAAAGGGTCGATATTGGGTATTAATTTAAAAAGTTTTACTTGTCTTGACAAACTGAGTTAAGTAACTCTTGTAGACCCAAAGGGTCGATATTGGACAGTTGGTGTCGTGTACTCCTACAAGTACAATTATACCTCACCAATAATCTCAGTTTTCTCTAAACTGTCGCTCTCTACTGACCTCTATCTAAATTGCGCACCCATATCTAAACTGCCTTAATATTCATTCACTGACTGCAATGTGCATCTATCTATCTTACAGAATTATCCTCAATTGGATATGGATATGAATTACTACTTACGAAATAAACTGCCTTAATATTCATTCATTTTACTAGATTGTTGATCGAGTTGACCAATAGTTGACTTTGACCTTGATTGGCCTAGGAATCATATAGAATTGCATGTATACTTCTTTTATTTTATATTGACTTCCATGATATGACAGCTCCTCAAAAAAAAGAATCCTCTACTAGACATCGCACTCTCCTTTTCAGAACATCAACTAGTATTACTACCTTGATGTATATATAAAGTATGCATGTATAATAGTAGGTAATGATATGCAAAACTGAAAAGATAAATGCAATGCATGAATGAATGGATGAAAAGATAAATGCAATCCATCGGAAAAGCTTTGACACTTGCATATCATTCACTACCTTGATGTATCTATCTTACAGAATTATGGAGCTGAATTACTATCTGCGGAATCGTACTTGGATGTACAACCGTCATCCTGATGACATGTGCGGTGTGCGGGATGAATTCATAGAGGGTGTACACCAGTTCCTGCAGTTTGCCAAGGCGTTCCCTCAGTACATGGACGGTACCAAAATTAAGTGTCCGTGTGTGAGATGTCGTAACTTTAAATATCATCCAGAAGTGGATGTCACGTATCATTTGTACTCGAAGGGTTTCACGCCGAATTACTATCAGTGGAGCGAGCACGGAGAACTTGTGTCTTTAGCATCGGAGTACGAGCCTTATGTTGATGTCCACAACAACGCTCCTTACGACGATGGGTTGGTGAACATGGTTTTTGACGCGGCCGGGCCTAGTTTCGATCCGGATGATCATGATGCACCTGAGGAGGCACCGAACCCCGATGCTGCACAGTTCATGGAGTTGCTGGAGAATGCAAGGACTCCATTATATCCTGGTTGTGAGGATCATTCACCGTTGGAGGTGGTTACAAGATTGTTGAGCATCAAGTCCGATTTTAACATGTCGCAAGATTGCTACAACCTTATGGAGTTGCTTATAGAAATATTGCCTGAGGGTGCGAAGTTGCCTAAAGACTTTTACCGGTCTAAGAGGATGGTTAGATCGCTCTGGATGGGATATGAAAAAATCGATGCCTGTCGCAACGGGTGCATGTTGTACTACAAAGACGACAAGGATGAAGACGCCTGCAGATTTTTGTGGTGCGAGGGTTATATTGTGAAGCCTATATTCTCGAGGAGATTACAAATTTCTGCTCTCCTATTTCAAACCATGTTGCTACGAATAGAACGAGGGCTCCGAGAAACGACGACGGATATCAAGAATTTAATGATGGAATACTGAAAGTATTCAATGCGTTGGGAAAGCTTCGGGAAAAAGAAGAAGAGATATTTGAATGACGAAGAGCTAAGGGCTGCTCAGTTGTATTACTCAATTGCGACGAGGATGAAGTGG
>JANAVB010006599.1:28532725-28552188 GCA_029216955.1 Iris pallida | reverse complement strand
GGCCAAATATCATTTTCGATATTTTTAAGGTATTTAAACGATACTTTTTGTATACCAAAAAAAAAAAAAACTATATACTACCGTCTTCTTACAATCTCACTCACTCATTCCTTACACGTGGATCCCACCGGATTCCACCCCCTCACACCCCCCGCTACATGGGCTCCACTCCGACCTCACCACTTACTCCTTTCATCCAATCGAATTCTGACACGTGACGGGTTGTAGGAAGGTATAAGCATTGGTATAGGTATAACAAAGCTATAAAAAATATGTTAACATGTCAGTCAAAAATACCAAAAACACTGCTAATCATGCACCTCAAAATATTCAAAAGTAAGACATATCGGGATTACGGAATCAATGACCTATAAGAGCATCTCCAACCCTATTGTCTTGTTAAGTGTTGTAAGTCTTAGGTGGCTCCTATGTGGCATGAGCCACAAGACAATGTCTTGTTTATGTGGTAAATTATATCTCAAAAGAGAAAAGAGAATGAGATAGAAAAACTCTCTCCAATGCAAAAGTATGAGGAGACAATAAAAAGTGTTTTTTCCAACTTTCAAGGCAACTCCTCAACTTCTTCAACTTTTATAAATATTTCTATTCATAATTGATGATGTGGAGACAAGTCATTGTGAAGTGCATTGTCTATATCTAGACAACCAACTTCACATTCTCTTGTCATGTCATTGCCATGTCAACTTTATGTTTTATCTACATTTGCATTGGAGAAGAATTTTTGGAATAAAAGTTTGTCATTCCTATGTGGCAACCATTTTTTTATAAACTCACAAATAGGGTTGGAGATGCTCAAAACCTGAGAGAGAAAAATTAATACATAAAAATCAAAGCTATTGGATTCACAAATATATAGTTTATAGTATCTCTATGAAATGAATACTAAAGTTTTTTTCTTTTTTTCAACATTGTATCACAACCCTTATTAACAATCACCTGAATAAAATTCGTAGTATACGTAAATTTTTTTCGTATCTTAAAAAATATATAACACTTGCAAACATATAATATTTACGTACTTTTAAAAGATTCTAATTAGTATCCGATGATGCAAAATTTTAAACGTGTTCTGTATAAATTATTGAAAAAATTGACACAAAAATAAAACATATTTAATTAATCAAATTGACAAACTATTTAATAATGTGAAGTTTTAATTTTATATATTTTCATTGACGAATGTTTTATCGATTTTTAACATTTTTTTTGTACAATGTCGATTTATACTCACACTTTTGCCGTCTCAAATTATTTTTCATAACCCGAATTGCTAACAAGAATCACAACACAAAACACGAATAATTTATTAAAATCTTTCAAAATTGACAACCTGTACATAAAGAAGTATCTTCGTATATTGCACTATATAGATTGGATGAGACCGATGAGTGTTAGATAAAATTTTGGATTAAAAGGCGGATGAACCACAATTTGTTGAGGTTCAAAAATAAACATTGAAAAACCTGAATCTACATAGACCTGTCAATTGGGCCGGGCAGGCCCGGCCTGGCATGAGCCCGGCCCAAAAAATTGGCCTATGGATCGGTCCGACCCCGTATATTGGGTCGTGCCGGACTACATATATTGGCCCATAATATAGGTCCAGCCAGACCCAAAGCTCGACCCGGTTGCAACTGCCCCTGCACAATCTTTTTGATTGGTCCCAAATCCTACCAGCTAACATCAGTGTTGTCACTTTCACAAGGAAAGAAAAGAAAATATGTGCGTAACAAACACTCTGTCCTTCAAATGTGATTTGTTCCGCTGCCTAAAGCAACAAGTGCAAGTGGTGGTGGCCTCTGTTATTATTATGATATATATAGTATAGTAGTGAATGAATTGAATTGAAATGAATGTTTGAACTGAATTGAAATTCAATTCAATTCGTTTCAATATATATTAGTTGCAAGTTGCAAGTTGCTGCAACAATAACATACATGCATGCATACATACATCAGGTTAGTCAAAGTCGGCTCAGTTCCTTATATTGGGTCATGTCCGGTCCGGCCCGATCCGAAGCCCACCGTGCCGTGGTTCATGTGTCGGACTGGGCTTAAAATTTCTATCCATAGTCCGGTCCGGTCCGGTCCGCTACAATTCATGGGCTCAAGAGGTCCGGTCTGACCCACTCAAATTTGTGTCGGTCCGGCCCACTTGGCAGCTCTAAATCTACAAGAGGAACATACTTTAAATAATATTAAATAATATCAAGATATTTCCAACGGAGAAAATTGGTAGATCCAAAGTAGGTTCATCCACCCATCTCATTTTCATATACGTCAAAGTTCAAACAAATAGATTGACTACCACCAGAACCTGATGACCACATTCACTGCATTTAGTACAGTCTACCAACAATATTGTGTAATTACTATACCATTAATGACTGAAAATTTAAAATTGTCTAAGTTGTAAACATCCTGAACTTTCTCACATTTGTTAACTCCTTTTCAATTTGCAACTTCCTACACCTATTTGATTAAAAATGATTTTTTTTCATTTTTATATTTTTTTATAGTACCATTTTATCTTTAGTCACATGCACACGCAAATTACACGTGTTATTTGTGCAAGTAATTTTCTTTAAAAAAATTGTTGGCAAAAGATCGGTAATTTTTTTTCCTAAATATAATTTTAATATATTTTAATATATATATTATTAGAATTTTGGATATATATGTTTAGTTAGATAGTATTAAAATAATTTAAATATATTTTAAATATATTTTAAATATAATTTGTTATAGATATAGTTTTAGGACTTTGGATATAAAGTAGTTAGATAATGCCAATTTCATACATCTTTTTAAGGCATATTGCATAATTAAAATTATTTATTTATTCTTTTTAACTATACAATTTGTATACATACTAATTGGACATCATATTTTGAACAGTTTTGAAGCTTATTGCAATAGAGATATCTTTACATTAACTAAGAAAATAAATACTCTCTCTTTGGAAGGTTGTATGTGTTGGATTTAATGGTATAAACTTAGATTGACAGCTTCTGAATTAATGAAGTTGGACGCTACAATTTCATATTTGATTCAGAAAAAGAAAATTGTATAACTATAATATGGTGTTGTTTGAAAGATATTTTCATCATAGTTCACAACCAGCATTTGATAAATCATTTTGAGAAACAATCATGGAATAGAAGAACATAAAGTAGCTTAGGACTTTGATGTTCATTATATTATCATTGGCAAAATTATTATCTTTTAGACCCTAAATTTTATATCAATTTGGAGTTTAAATCCTGACATATCCAATCTAAAAGTTTGAATTTTGATTTTTTTTTTTTTTTGTTATATATTTTTTTCTATTATACTCTCAACACGAATACAAGAGCAACAACAAACACGTGTTGTAATTGGACATGTCAAAATTAAAATTCTAAGTTAATGGTATAAAATCCGATGTCTAAATACTAATTAGCCATTATCAATATAAATTTCAATCGCTTGGGATTTTAGAACTCTTTCTCTCTCTCAAAAAAGAAAAAAAAAAAGTGACATCACTTCTCAAAGTCCATCTAATTGATACTTTCGTCTTTTCTCAATTGTTGCATGCTTTGTGATTTTGAGTGGTTCATGTAGCTTTCTTCTAAAGTTCTACTTTCAAATGTGTTCCTTTTTTTTTTCTTTTTCTTTCTTTTTTTCCTCTTCTCTTTCTAGTCAAATTCCATGAGCTGGGCCACGAGAAACACGAGGAGAAGATGGAGACAAAGAGGCAGACATTATTAACATTATTACTTAATCAAGAAGCCTAAGCTGTACCTATATCTAGAAGGCTTATCCCCCCCATGCATGGGTTGAGTCCATTCAAGCACGTGCTTGGGCCCATCTCCTCTTATTTCACTTTCTTGTTTTTCTTGAATTTGTGTAGTGATTTAAGTTCTTATGCAATTTTATAAACTCGAGAATTGCATAACTTTATATGAGCATTACATCAGAAAAAGAAGAAGAAAATATCTTACATTTTCTCAAGGAGAATATATAGGATTCTATAAAATATACATTTGAGTTAGATCGAGTCAATGGACTATTACTTTTTCCATCGTATCGCCTCCGTCACATACGTAACGGTATCTTGACATCATAATTTTCTGAAAGAAAATACGCAACTTGACAGATGTACAAGAAACTATATATAATTCTCGATGGATAACCCTGAAATATTTGCTTGCTTATCATGTCATGATTTAAAAATCAGTAGAATTATGCTCTATCTGCTCGGAAGAATATACCGCTTATTAGTAAATAGTGTTTCTTAATATGATCGAACGCACACAACCAAGAATCTTATGTGTCCCTTTTTTTTCATTGAGCTAGAAAGAATTGACTAGATATATCATGTATTACTATCAACTAAGTTATAAAATACATTACAATTTCATTACTTCTTCGATCAGGTTTTGACAAAAAAAAAATAATCACCGTCCTTCAGATCAATATACTTGGTAGGTAGATCATTAATTTCTTTTATATATATATATATATATATATATATATATATATATATATATATATATATATATATATATATATATCAAGTGGCTAGTTAGTACGGAGGCATATGATTCAAGAGGGCGGTCTTCGAATTCTAGAGGGAATGCGCCACTATCGCGTCTACAATGCGCCACTATCGTCTCTACGCTCGAGCCCGATCCGATCTCGAGTCCGAGCCGGAGCCGGAACCGGTGTTGCCACCTCAAAGCCTTTCTCTTCATGAGTGCACATTCCTATTTAAGCACTCTCAAAGCCTTTCTCTTTTTTCGATGTGGGACTAAAGTCCCTTCTCTTACTTTTCATCATTTAAGAACAATGAATGGAATTAATTAATTCCAACATATATATATATATATATATTTTTATATATATATATATATATATATATATATATATATATATATATATATAAACTAGTGGTTAAGACAGATGAATGCGGCCTAAGTGATCGGGAGTTCGAACCTTAGCGGAGGAGAGTTCGCCACAATTATCCATTGCTTCAAATATATATATATATATATATATATATATATATATATATAAAAGAGGAGAGGTGTCACCTTACGGGTGGTGGCTATGTGTCATCCCCCATGCTATGATCATGTTCCGAAAAGTGTAGTGCATGATGATAGCATGGGGGTAACACATAGCCACCTCAGCGTGAGATGACATCTCACCTCCCTTAGGGGGCGTTTGGTACACGGTATTTTTTTTATTCCCGAAAAAATTTAAGATGAGAATCTATTACCACGTTTGTTTGGCTTATAAAAAATTTATTCCCGGGAATTATAAATACCCGGGTAAATAGTTTACCCACAAAACATGGAAATTCTATCCCTTGAGAATAGGTGGGTATTTTTTTTTTTTTTTGCCCGGGCAAAAAAAAATTGTCTAAATTTTTTTCTTCTTTTTGATCAATTTTGATTAGTTTTGAACGTTTTTTCTTTTTTTTTCGTTTTTATATCGTTTTTTCGTCATTTTTTGTCGTTTTTACCAAATTTTTGTCGTTTTAAGCAATTTTTTTATCGTTTTTACCCAATTTTTTGTCTTTTTATCACTTTTGACGAATTTTTTATCGTTTTATCGTTTTTGTCATTTTTTGTCGTTTTTACCAAAATTTTGTCGTTTTAAGCGATTTTTGTCGTTTTATATTTGTCTTTTTTGTCACTTTTGATTATTTTTGTCGTTTTTATCGCTCTTTTGTCATTTTTTCGTTTTTTACCCATTTTTTGTCTTTTCTTGTCACTTTTTTGATTATTTTTGTCGTTTTTGTCGTTTTACCTATTTTTGTCGTTTTTAAGCGATTTTTTGTCGTTTTTACCCATTTTTTGTCACTTTTTGATTATTTTTGTCGTTTTATTTTTTGTCATTTTTGTCGTTTTTACCAATTTTTGTCCTTTTAAGCGATTTTTTGCGTTTTACCAATTTTTGTCTTTTTTGTCTTTTGGATTATTTTTTGTCGTTTTTACCCAATTTTTGTCCCTTTGTAGCTTTTGTCATTTTGTCGTTTTAGTATTGTTTTTCTTTGTTTTTTTTGTTTTTTGTAGTTTTTTTTATTGTTTTTACCGATTTTTTTGTCGTTTTTTTAGCTTTTTTTTTCTTGTTTTTACCCATTTTTTTGTCGTTTTTTGTCGCTTTTTGGTTATTTTTTGTCGTTTTAACCGTTTTTTTTTTGTCTTTTTTGTCGTTTTCATCGATTTTTTTTTTTTTTTTTTTTTTTCGCTTTTTGGTTATTTTTGTCATTTTAACCGATTTTTTGTCATTTTTTGTCGTTTTTACTGATTTTTTGTTGTTTTTGTCGTTTTTGCCGCATTTTGGTTTTTTTGTCGTTTTTTACCGGTTTTTATGTCGTTTTTGTCGTATTTTGGTTGTTTTTATCGTTTTTATCCATTTTTTGTTATTTTTTGTCGTTTATACATTTTTTGTCGCTTTTTGGTCATTTTTGTCGTTTTAACCGATTTTTTGTCGTTTTTCATCGTTTTTGTCGTTTTTTGTTATTTGTCGTTTTTTTTCGATTTTTTTGTCGTTTTTACCATTTTTTTTCGTTTTTACCGATTTTTTTTATATTTGTTCATTTTTTTCGTTATTATTATTTTTTTATTTTTTTCCCGGGAATATTATATTGTCACCAAACATGGGAATGTAATTTTCCAAGGAATTTAATTCCTTAGAATTTGATTACCGGAAATATAGAATTCCCGACTATATAGTATTCCGCATACCAAATGCCCCCCTTATTCTCTCTCTCTCTCTCTCTCCTCTCTCTCTCTCTATATATATATATATATATATATATATATATAGCCTACGTGGTGCAGGGCACCGGCAACGTCTGAGCACTGAGGACAAATGGCCACGATCTGAGATTGCGTGTGCCACGAATGGTGCGTTCGTTCATGATAACTCAAACAATAGGGCACCGCACGAGCGGTCGGGGACCGGTACCATTGTGAGACTCGTCTTACTGTATCGATATTTATATACGGATACGTATTTTCTTACTGTGTTTTGTACTTTCTGATTTTCAGAACGCTTTAAAATTTTTCCAACTTATAGATTTTTTCCTTGACCGGCATACCGCCAGTATACCAGTGTATACTAAGGGTGAGCATTATTAGGTTACAAACCGAAAATCGAACCGAACCGAACCGAATAAGCAATTAGGTTCGGTTTAAAAAAATTTTGGGTCGGGTTCGGTTTTGAAAACCCGCTAATTCGGTTTTCGGGTTCGGTTTACGGGTTCGGGTTCGGTTTAAAACCGAATAGGATCTATGAATTTACATATATACCCTCAACTGAACCCTAAGTATATAAACAATTTTTCTCTCTCTCCACTCACAATCTCTAGTCTCTCAGCTCCTAATTCTAAATTTTTAAGAGCAGCCGCAGCAGCTCTGAGGCCTGAGCTCTAGAGCGGCCCCCAACCCTGAGCTCCGCCTCCCTCATCGCCTCCTCCCGGCGACCCCCGGCTCAGCCTCTCTCACTCTCTTCTCTCCCCACTCCATTAGTCCATCTAAAAATAAACCCTAAAATCTAGATCCTAGCCCTCGAGTCCCGAATCCCGGCTCCGCCTCTCTCACCGCCTCCTCCCGACGGCCCCCGGCTCCGCCTCTCTCACTCTCTCCGTCAGATCTGAAGTTCTGAACAATACTTGCTCCTCCAACTATTTTTGTAAGTATTTTTTAATTTTTTCTTTTAATTTCTGTTTAATATTTTTCGAAGTTTACATGATACATATGTTAAAATTTTTTGTGATATATATATATATATATATATATATATATATATATATATATATATATATATTGTTAAATATATACAGCAGATCTTATATACAGCAGATCTGTTATATACAGTAGATCTTACATCTGTTAATTTCTGTTATATACAAATCTTACATCTTTTAATTTCTGTTTAATATTTTTTTTCTGAACTCTACTTGGATCTGTTATATACAGCAGATCTTACATCTGTTAAATTTTTTTGTTATATATATATATATATATATATATATATATATATATATATATATATATATATGGCTCGGATTTTTTGTTATATTTTTTTTTGTTATATATATATATATATATATTTTTGTTATATATATATATATATATATATATATATATATATATATATATATATATATATATATATATATATATATATATATATATGTTAAATTGTAGAGAAATGGTTCGGATCAACTGGATATAATGAATCAACAGATATACGACATGAACTTACATATTTATTCTAATGTTATTTATGAATTTTGTTTTGCAGTTAGTTGTGGCTTGGATCTTTGGATTATTGGTGCATTCTTGGATTATTTATTATTATAATCTCAGCAAGCCAGCAATTGCTGTAAGCAATTTTTGGAATTTTCAAGTTTCAAATGTTAGTTTATATTTTGCAGGATCGCTTACACTGCCAATTTGCACAAATGCTCCAAGTTTCAAATGTCAATTTATATTTTGCAGGATCGCTTATACTGCCAATATGCACCAAATACTGCAATGCTATAATGGCTAAAAATATGAAAAAGTTCACAATTAAATGTTTGCTTTGGTTGGTGTTGGGATTTGTATTTTACAATTAAATGTTTGTTTGCTTGTGTCAGGATTTGTTCTTTGTTCTCGTCAGGATTTTGTTCTTTATATTTAACTGTATATGTTGTTTGTGTTCAATTTGCATTTTGATGTTCTGTATTTGATCACATGAAAAAGAACAGATATATAAACTGATAAGAACAGGTATAAACTGATAAGAACATATATAAACTGATAAGAACAAAAAATAATAATTATAAGAACAGAAAAAGAAAAAACTTTAGCTTGTTTTTGTATGATGTTCAACAAATAACTGAGCATGAGGGTGGGGTTGAGTCGGTTGACTAAAATTGTATCTTATTCTTATATGTTGTTCAAAAAAATAATTTAATAGGTCATTTGTTGCCTAAGTTGAGTCAAATTCATGGCATCATCATCGTACTCATGCAATGTGCGTATTCTTATTTCCTTCTATTTATTTATTTTTTGAAATTAGCTTTGTAAATTAGAATTGTAATATATTTTTGTTATGTTTATTTTAGATGTTGAATGAAGGGGAACCTATTGAGCATGTGGGTGGGGTTGTGGAAGGAAAGAGTTCCCATGACACAAATGACCCTATTGTCAATTCGACAACTAACTCTAAGCTCAAGGTAAAAAGTAAACGTAATGGGAAAAGAAGAGCTCCTTATTGGAGTGATTTTAAAGAGTTCCTTGAGAATGGAAATCCAAAAGCGGAGTGTAACTTTTGCAAAAAATAATACTATTGTCACCCCGTAATTAATGAGACTACTTCCGTTAAGAATTATTGGCATATGTGCCCCCTTAACCCAAACCACAAAGGTTCTACTCAATCAATATTGAATTTACAATCGGTTGGAAAGGGCAAGTCGACCCTCACTAGTTGGCAATTTAACCAAGAAGATGTGAGGAAGGCATTGGCTTACATGCTAATTGTTGATGAGCTTCCTTTTCGGTTTGTGGAGGGGGAGGGCTTCAAATGTTTCGTTTCTATTGTATGCCCTATGTTTGGTGTACCATCAAGATGGACCGCCACTAAAGATTGTTACCATCTTTACACTGACGAGAGGACTAAGTTGAAGACTTACTTCAAGGAGTCCAATCAAAGGGTATGCCTTACAACGGATACATGAACATCCATTCAAAAGATAAATTATATGTGTCTTACGGCACACTACATCAATGATGATTGGAAATTGCAAAAAAAATTATTAATTTTTGTCCAATTTCTAGTCATAAAGGGGAGGCTATTGGGAGAGACATAGAGTCATGTTTGATTGAGTGGGGCATTGACAAGATCTTTACAATCACCGTAGATAATGCTAGCACCAATGATGTTGCCATTGCTTATTTAAGCAAGAAGTATGCACAACGGGAAAATAGTATTCTTCAATGCAAGTATTTACATATGCGTTGCATTGCACATATTATAAATCTTATTGTGGTTGATGGGTTGAAAATGATGTCTTCTTTCGTTGCATGTGTTCGGAGAGCGATTAGCTACGTGAGACAATCTCCTTCTCGGTTTCAAAAGTTCAAAGATTGCGTTCAAATTGAAAAGATACAAAGTAAAAAATTATTGTGTCTTGATGTGTGTACCCGTTGGAACTCAACATATTTGATGTTGGACACGGCCCAAAGATTTCAAAGAGCTTTTGAGAGGTTCTAAGCGAAGATGTTTTATTTAGAAGAGAACTTGAGGAGGAGAATTTGTTTCCTAGCGAGGTGGATTGGTCAAATGTGTCACCCCCAGTTTTCATGAACAGGGGTATTTTGGTCATTTTCTACTTTAGAATAATTTTGGAATTATTATTTATTTATGATATTATTTTGGGTTTATTTGAGTCGGGTTAGAATTTCAACTCAATCCAACTTGTATCGGGGATCCGGGATAGATTTGACTCTAGTGAAACCCACTCATTAGTTAGACATGGCCCACATGACATTATTTTAGTTAGTGTGTTAGACTAATTATTCATGGATAGGTTTAGTTTGATTAGAGACTTAAAATATGACTAATTTAGCCTTAACCTAAAATCTTTTCCTAATATTAATTAATAAGATAGATGGGGGTGTTTTAGTCATTAGCAATAGGGGACACCTATGCATATTTGGGCCGGCCACTATAGGACGGGATAGGGATGATCCTCATTTGTTTTTATCCACATATTTTCTCTCTCTTGTTTTCCCCCAAAAATTAGAGAGAAGTCTCCATTCCTTTCCACATCAAATCGATCCATTCATCTATCAATGCCTCTCTTTTTTTCTCTATTTTCATCAAGAGGAGGAGCTAGCTAGATTTGGGGAGTTTCGGAACTCGTTCGTGTCCATTTGGGGGTCTCTTCGTGTCGGTGTCGTATCGGGAGGAGTTTCCTTAGATTCGATCAACCGGGAGGTATAATTTCTTCTCTATTTCATTCCTACATGCATTTAGGATTAATTTGAGCCCATAGGAATGACCCCCATGGTTGTATCTTCATTTGTGTCCATTTCGTGTCCATTTGGAGGTCATAGGAGTGTCCTTTGTGTTGTGTTTTGTGTCCTAGTGGGAAACCCCCATTTTGGACACACCATGTGGTATGATATTTGTGTGAATGATTTATGGTGACTTTATTCTCAGATTTTTATATGTTATCATGTTGGTATCTTAATGTATCATACATATATATATATATATATATATATATATATATATATATATATATATATATATATATATATATATATCATTTGTTATATGTATATATGTGTCTCTATATATATATATAAATATATATATTGTGTGTCAATATACATATTGGTGTGTTTGTGTCTAATATGTATTTATTGGTGTGTGGAGATATCGAGAGTGAGAGGGGGATTATGAGAATGAGATATTTGAGAGAGTGATGGAGAGAAGTATGGAATGATAGAGAGTGAGATTAGAGAGAGTGTTAGAGGGTGAGGGAAGTGAAGGATTGAAGGGGGGATTAAGGACTGCAATATGCAGTGCAGTAGCAGCAGTAGCTCTCGGGCTACTGCAAGGGAGGAGTGGCAGCAGTCCCCACAGGGGACTGCAATAGCCAACAGCAGCAGTAGCAGTGGGAACTGCTACTTGGTAGCAGTGTGCAGGAGGGGGGGACAGCCCCATAGCTGCCATTTAAGCATCCAGCAGTAGCAGCAAAGTGCACTGCTGCTATGCAGCAGTGTGAGGGGGAAATCAGTCCCCTGCAGCCCCTTAGCATTCACCCATTCATTCATTGTTTCATCCATCCATCTATTCATTCCTCTACTCATCCAATCATTCATATTCCCATTCATTCACTCATATCCAATCACTTATGCATTCACTCACTCATTCACCTATCCATATTCATCCTCTCATTCATACATACACTCATTCATCAAATTCATTCATTCCATACAAATTCAGCCATTCCTACATAATATATTCAGTCACACACACATAGCTTTAATAAATTCATCCATCCATTCTTCCACCTATACACATTCACTCATATCCATCATTCATTCATCCTCTCATTCATACCTACATTTCAGTCATCAACAAATTCAGTCCCTTAACCCTAGAATGTTTAGGTGTGAGTGGTTAGCTAGAATGTTAAGATAAGGTAATGTTGAGATGACCAACATGACCATAAGATGGACTAGATGTCTAGTAAACCCAAATTTCTTGGTAGATAAACCTTAGATAGTATAGTATCTAGCTACCCTAAGGAGCATGGGCTAGTATCTTGAGGATTAGCGGGTTTCCTTTGTAATGGGTAAGGTATCGGGAATACCTTGTAATGGTAAATGTTAGGATATTGGGTAATATAAGGTATTGAGTTTCTGATTTCTAGATGGGATTAGAAATAGGTTGTCTTGGTAGGTAATGACTAGATGAGGGTAGTTTAGGCTAGTCTTGACCTCCGTTGACCAAGAGTTGATTTTTTGACCGAAAGTCAACTTCAAGTCAACGCTTGACCTAGAATTGACCGAAACCAAACCAGAGTTGACCAGTTGACTGAAAGTCAACAGTTGGTCAACATTAGACTAGTTTAACCTAGGGTTGACCTAGAGTTGACCAGAGTTGACCAGGGTTGACCAGTTGACCAAAAGTTAATTGTAAGTCAACCTTTGACCCAGATTGACCTAGTTTGACTTGGATTGACTTCCAGTGACCTAGTATAACCTAGTATGATCTAGTATGACCCAGTTTGACCTAGTTTGACCTAGTTTGACTTAGACTTGCATATCATGACTTAAATTAGTTTTTCTTTCATTATAAAACCATGTTTGACTTATAGTATCTCATCTTTAGGTCTGTGATTACTTTGAGCGTCTGTTCACCTTATCAGTTCAGGACCACAGGCGAGTACATTCACTGATAGTTTTTATTGTCTTAATATCTGCTATATCCGATTCAGTTGTAGTATCTTACTCGATTTTTAGTCACGATAGTTCACGGACTAATATATGTTGGATCATGACATAAGATGTTGTTCCTAGATTTTCTTGGTATATTGGTATATTTTCTGTCTTATTCCCTGTACTTGTATAGACACCGATTTCTAAAGGAACTTGCTACCCTCTTATGATATCACGTGTCATGACGTATCATGTCCAGATCCATTATACTATTCAGAGATGGAGGAATTATTAGGGGTATGTGATCAAAGCCTTTCTGTCACTATATTATTGTGCTTGTGTCACCCTCACCTCACGTAGGGTGTAGCGAGATCTTATTCATGTGTTCGTTATCCAGGTTGGCCGGCATGACCCTTTCCAGATTTTCTTGTGATTGTCAGGCCAAGTGGATAGCATGTCCTGTAATATTTTCCAAGCCGATCACATAACGCTCTAATAATTTAAGGCACTTTTTTATATTTATTTTATCGTATCTTATATCCTGCTCAGTTCTACATTCAGTACTTTTCTCACCATGCTATGATATTCATTTACTCACATGTTCTACATGTCCTTATGCTATACCTTGATTGGAGACTAAGTTCTGTTCGAAAGAAGGGTTACAACCCCGGACTTTGTTTGGTTTAAGGGTTGTAACTCTGCTTTCGAATGGTTTCCAAGTCATCCTATATCTTTGTCTTGTATTTCATTATACTGTCTCTTATAGAATTTGTCAATTCATATGGAACTGCTGTTAGTATTTGTACTTGCTCATTTTTCTGACAGGATATCGTTGATAATTACAGATGATTCTGAGGCAGACTGCTCGACCTATTATGGGATCGAGATAGATGGAGTAGTCCAGGACTGTGGCCTGATAGTAGAGCCACTAGATTTTGCACACCCAGAGTAGTGTAGCTTAGTTAGGTTTGCCTGGACTGCGATCCAGCTAGTACTTTCAGACTGTAGTATTCTATATTATATTTTGTGACCCTGTGATGTTGTGTATATCTCTGGGCTTGTGTTGGATCTTGAACTTATTTTCTATTTTTATCTATCATATTTCCTTTCCGCTATCTACCTTAGTTTTGTCTTGTGATTGAGACTGTATTTGCTATGTCACCTCCATTCGGAGTATATACTGTACATGTACCCTTATACTGTTTAGTCGTAGTATTTACAGACGTTATATACAACATTCTACCGTCGATTCTACAGCGTAGACTGGACGTACCCATGTGCTCGTGCCCCTGATAAGGGTGTTGGTCGTGACACATTTTTGTGGTGGCCCATGCAGGTCTGTGTCGCAATTAGTACGATCTCGTAATGGTGCTCGACTTAGAGTACTAATTACGAGCCCGATTAGAACGTAGGATCTAGGATATGATAGGAGTTACTCAATCATATTTTAGGAAATTTCTGATTTTTTGATTACCATGACAACTCTTTTGCATTAAATTTAATTATCCTTCTTTGATATTCCCTATCATGTGCCATATTGATTCCTTGTTTCAATCTATCCTCAAGATGACGATTACTCGCTCTCAGGTAGCATGATCTAGTGCTGTTCCGGAGAGGCCCGATCCGGTAGGACTTTCACCTCCGATAGAGGGAGCTGCAGTTGAGGGAGTTGCCACCTCAGTTCCTGCCCTTCAGGCGGGAGTAGCAGCAACGATTCCAGGAGGTCTTCCACCTCCAGCTGCGGGACTGTCCATAGTCATTCCTGACACTCTTCTATTGCCGTCTCTGCTACCGACTGATGTACAATAGATGATGGCCCTTCTACAGCAGATGTTGCAGACCCAGAGGGACCAGACAGAGGCACAGCAGCATCAGGCTGACGCATCTCACCGCCAGACAGACGTGTTACGGCAAAGCATGGAGAACTCCCACCAGCTGGCGATGGCAGCAATAGAGAGGGTTGTACCGGGTACAGTTCAGGGTACCCCAGTTCAGCAGCAGGGTCAGGGGAGGCCTGACACATGCCTAGATTTTAGGAAGATGAACCCGAAGGAGTTCAAGAGTACCAAGGGTATCCTGTATGCGGATGACTGGTTGGAGGATATCCAGCGGAGCCAGGAGTTAGCAGAGGTCCCGAAAGGGCTTTGGGTGACGTCTGTGGCGAGTCAGTTTTTCGATATAGCCTTGACTTGGTTTCGTACGGATCCTCATGCATCAGTGAGGGGTTTGACATGGGAGAACTTCAGGCGGCTCTTTAAGGAGAAGTTCTACCCCGATGTGGCTCTGACAGCTCTGGAGGGACAGTTCGTCGGATTGGTGCATGGAAACTCGTCGGTAGACGAGTATGCAGCGGAGTTCTTCCGTTTGAGTAGGTTTGCACCAGATCTGATCCAGAATGAGGGGTATAAGGCCCGCAAGTTCCGGAGGGGTCTTATTCATGCGGTTTGTACTCGTACTTCTGGGCGACGCGATGCGACCTTCGAGTAGATATTGATGGAGGCACAAATTACAGAGGAGGACTTCGGCCTCAAGCCGAAGAGGGGCAGCGATGTTCTTGGAGCGAGCTCTAGTGCGGGGCCGACGAAGCGTGCTCATTTCTAGCAGAGACAGTTTCAGCAGCAGCCTTAGTTACAGATTCAGCAGGGCACCAGCACGTGCCCACCAGCACCAGGGACAGGGCCAGAGGCAGACTACTCCGTGCGACTTCTGCAGGAAGTCGGAAAACACTCGAGAGGCCTGTAGGAAGAGGTTGGGCGTCTGTCTATACTGTGGGGCGTCCGACTACCACCTAAAGGATTGCCACGTTCGTAGAATCTGAGGAGGCCAGGATAGAGTGCAGCAGGCTAGAGGACCAGCACCTCAGCAGAGAGGTCCTCCACTTCAGACCCAACAGCAGCGCTTTGTACAGCACCATAGGGGAGCACCTGTGGCAGAGTGTTCGCCTTGACAACAGAGGAGGAGGCAGAGCCAGTGGGTGATGTTGTGGCAGGTCACGTTCTCCTTGATTCTTTTTCTGCTTTTATCTTGTTCGATTTCGGTGCCACTTATAATTTTGTGTCTGTTTCCTTTGCTCTAAGACACAACATTATTGCTGAGTATATGGGTAGGACTTGCAAGATATTGACCGGGGGAGGCATCATCCTGGTTAATAATATCTACAAGGGACGGAGAGTTACATTAGAAGGCCGGGATTTGAGCGCGTGCTTGCTCGTAATGCCCCTTTCGAGGTACGATATGGTACTCGAAATGGATTGGTTGAGCATGCACCATGCTAGTATAGACTGTAGAGGAGGTAGGGTTCTGTTTAGGCCGCCGGGAGAGCCAGAGTTTATGTTTGCCAGGAGAGCAGCTGAGCCGGGAGATGGGTTCTGTGGAGCTTTACTGGCGGGACAGGTATTGCCGTATCCATTGATAGCTGATTTCATGAATGTATTTCCCGAGGAGTTGTATGGGATGCCACCAAATAGAGACGTTGAGTTCTCTATAGACTTAGTGCCGGGCACTGAGCCTATTTCATAGCACGTCTATAGGTCAACAACAGCGAGTTGGCAGAGCTGAAGAAGCAAGTCGACGAGCTACAAGACAAGGGATTTATCAGATCCAGTTCATCACCTTGGGGCGCACCAGTTCTATTTGTACCGAAGAAGGATGGTACGATACACATGTGTATCGATTACAGGGAGCTCAACAACCTCACTATCAAGAACAAGTACCCGTTGTCGAGGATTGACGACTTGTTCGATCAGTTGAGCGGCGCGAAGGTATTTTCGAAGATAGACCTGAGGTCCGGTTATCATCAACTGAAGGTAAAGCGGGAAGACGTTTTGAAGATGGCTTTTCGGACTCGGTACGGCCAGTACGAGTTCACTGTCATGCCAGTTGGGTTGACCAACGCCCCAGCAGTATTCATAAACTTGATAAACAAGGTATTCCATCAATACTTTGACAAGTTCGTGGTGGACTTCATAGATGACATCTTGGTCTACTCAAAGACGCCAGAGGAGCGCGAGGAGCATCTGAGGATTGTGCTCGAGACTCTGAGGAAGGAGCAGTTGTACGGGAAGCTTTCAAAGTGCGAGTTCTTCATGGACCAGGTCGAGTTCTTGGGTCATACTGTGACCGAGCACGGGATCTCTGTGGACCAGAAGAAGATTGCAGTGGTAGAGTCTTGGTCTACATCCAGTTCAGTTGTCGAGATTCGGAGCTTTCTGGGATTGGCTGGCTACTATCGGAAGTTCGTCCAGGACTTCTTGCAGATTGCGGAGCCAATGACTAGACTCACCAAAAAGGACGTGGAGTTCGTCTGGACTGAGGAGTGTCAGGCCGCCTTCGATGAGCTGAAGAAGAGGTTGACATCAGCTCCGATCTTGACATTACCGTCTGGGACCGGTAGTTTTTCGATCTACAGCGACGCTTCTGGCAGGGGTTTAGGTTGCGTTCTTCAGCAGCACGGGAAGATGATTGCCTAAGCATCTAGGCAGTTACGTCCTCATGAGAAGAACTACCTGACTCACGATCTGGAGTTGGCCGCTGTTATCTTTGCCTTGAAGTTGTGGAAATACTACTTGTATGGAGAGCGGGTTGAGATCTTTACTGATCACAAGAGCTTGAAGTACGTGTTCACTCAGAAGGAGCTGAACATGCGACAGAGACGGTTGCTCGAGCTGATGAAGGATTTCGATATCGCATTCAGTACCATCCAGAAAAGGCCAACGTAGTTACAGATGCCTTGAGCAGGTATCCAACAGCTATGTATCTGACGGCAGATCGTCATCTTTTGGCTGATCTGGACAGTTAAGGAATCGAGGTGATTATTTCGGGCATAGAGGTACAGATGTGGGGCTTACAGATTCAGTCCGAGTTGATGGACAAAGTCAGATCAGGACAGTATGATGATGTTGCCCTGAGGAGCATCAGGGAGCAGGTGCGGACAGGGTTGCTCAATGATTTCTCTATTGTCGTAGATGGGTCGCTGCGACACGGTGCTAGACTGTGCGTTCCGAGTGGAGAGCTTCGGGAGGAGGTTCTTCAGGAAGCACATCGCTCTCAGTACTCTATGCATCCTGGGCCAACAAGATGTACAGAGATATGAGGGAGCACGTTTGGTTGTACGACATGAAGCGTGAGGTAGCTCAGTTTGTATCTCGCTCTTGGTATGTCAGCAGGTGAAGGTCGAAAGACAGAGGCCTGGTGGGTTGCTACAGTCACTACCCATTCCTGAGTGGAAGTGGGAGCACATCACCATAGACTTTTGTGTCCGGACTTCCACGATCTCTTGGAGGGAAAGACGCGGTTTGGGTCATAGTTGATAGATTGACCAAATCGGCCCACTTCTTGCCTTTTAAGGTGGGGTTGTCTACGGAGAGGCTGGCAGAGCTGTACGTTCGTCAGATCGTGAGATTGCATGGGGTTCCTGTGAGCATAGTTTCAGACCGAGATAGTCGTCTCACTTCCTACTTTTGGAGGAGTTTGCAGACTAGCTTGGGCATCTCGCTTAAGTTTAGTACCGCTTATCATCCCCAGACAGATGGACAGTCAGAGAGGACTATCCAGACTTTGGAGGATATGTTTCGCACGTGTGTGCTTGATCTCGGGGGCTCTTGGGAGGACCATCTTCACCTGGTAAAGTTTGCTTACAACAACAGCTATCAGGCCAGTATAGAGATGTCGTCATTCGAGGCTCTATACGGACGGAGATGTCGTACTCCCTTGTCATGGGACGATGTCGGCGAGAGAGTGCTGCTTGGACCGGAGATGGTAGTGGATGCAGCTGAGAAGGTCAGGTTGATTAGAGACAGACTTCGGGTGGCTCAGGATAGGCAGCGGCATTGGGCCGATAGCCACCGGAGACCGTTAGAGTTCGAGGTTAGTTTCAGTTCCTGTTTGTGATACTTATGATTTTTGTTTGTCTTGTGTGCTGAGTTTGTTTTATGTCTAGGCTGGTGCTTTGGTGTTCCTGAAGATTTCTCGTACACGGGGCACGATTCGCTTTGGCAGAGGCGAGAAGCTTAGTCCGTGCTACATCGGACCTTTCACTATTCTTGAGAGGGTCGATGCAGTGGGTTATCGACTAGACTTGCCACCTACGCTAGAGGAGGTGCACAACGTGTTCCATGTGTCACAGCTGAGACGGTACATGGCAGACCCCAGCCATGTATTAGACCATTCAGCGATCGAGGTGGGGCCTACTCTTCACTATCCAGAGCAGCCAGTGGAGATTCTGGATCGTAGGGAGAAGGTGCTCCGGAACCAGGTCATACCCTTGGTTCGTGTTGCATGGAGGCATCACTCTCCAGGTGAGTCTACCTGGGAGAGAGAGGACGACATGCAGGAGCATTTTTCTTATCTCTTCGAGCCCCGAGGTATAATTCTTTTGTTACTGCATGTGATTTCGGTGTATGTTCGTTTTAATTTTGAGGACAAATTTTTTAAGATGGATAGATTTATCACCCTCAGTTTTCATGAACAGGGGTATTTTGGTCATTTTCTACTTTAGAATAATTTT